>OU898277.1:94727775-95195767 GCA_918026665.1 Diabrotica balteata
ACGTCCTGAGTGAGCTAGCCAGGGAGTGTTTCGAATAACGTCTAATGTAGCAATTTTGCAATTGATACATTAGGGGTTATAGCGTTAAAAATTGGTCCCAACAGGGAACGATTTGTCGCTCCAACGTTGTTAGTGATGTTAGTCAGGTTGTAGCAGCAAACTAAGGTTTGCGGTTACAAGTTGACAACAGCAGCTCAACGTTGGGATGTTACAAATTGAGTCACGAAGGGTTACAAATTGGTATCCAATGAATATTCGTTGGCATGTCATAGATTGATGTCCAATGAATGTTCGTTGGAACGTTACAAATTGGCGCACCAACGTAATATACTCTGAGTAATGCATACATTCTTGTATTTAGTTGAAACAATACTTTTATATTTTCTTGCTATTATTATCTTTAACATTTTCTTCCTATTTTGAGTAGTAAATTTATTAAACTTCAGTAAAAATGTCTATTTTCTATCTTACTTAGTTTTTTATCTAATTTTTACTGATAGTTTTTTTGATCACCAACCTTTTTTGTCTGCTGGTTATCATTAACCTTGACAAGTTCATATGTTGTTGGGTAGTGTTAAAACTTAATTAAATATAAAATAGTAGTTTTATATTATTTTCTTAAAATTTAATTATCTTTATCTTTAAAGTTGATTTGGTTACTTCTTGGTTTACATAAATTATTGTTTTTTAAATAATCCTACCATCAACCCTAAGCATTTGAAAACTGATGAGTTAACCTATGAGTTAATTATTAGAGATCTTGAGGTTCCTTCTACTGTCGATGAGAAAAGAAAAGTCCTTAGTGGAATTTTGTCTCAGGAAGCAGCAGACAGAAGCTTCTCTGAAACAGTTGGCTCTCTTGAATTTGAGCAAGACCATAATCAGGCCTTGGCTACTCTTGCTGATTTGTCTAGTATCATTGATGAATTTTCTGGTAGTAAGTCTGATTATAGGTACAAATGTATTTGTTCTCGTTTAAACTCATTTGTCTGGCCGTGTATCTCGTCTGAAAACCACTTCTTCGACGCAGGAAACAATCAAAAGACAGTTACGGAGTAAACTATTGTCAATTGAGGGTGTGCTTGTGGAAAAACTTAATGTTCCTTCAGAATCTACTCCAGTTAGGGTAGAACCACATACTGCATCTTCAGTAGTGAAGTCTGTGCCCATTTATAAATGGGGAATTCAAAAGTTTTCCGGCACACAGCCTTTGATTCCTTTTCTTGAACAAATTGAGACGCTTAAAATCTCCAGGAATTGTTCTGATGATGACCTGTTTCTTTCTGCAGGAGATCTGTTTGATGGCAATGCTTTCACTTGGTGGCATAATCATATTCTTAAAAAGACATTTCAGTCATGGTCTGACTTAGTTGCCGCTTTAAAGGAAACTTATCTTCCGGCAGATTATGAGAGGAATTTGTGGGAACAAATTCGTTCTACAAGGCAATCTTTTTGAGAACCTGTATCTACATTTATCTCTAATTTTGAAGCTCTTTTCTTCCGTTTACCTTTTGTCGTTTCAGAGAAAGATAAAGTATCTGAAATTAGACGTGGTCTTTTGCCAGACTACATCAAAGCTTTGGCTTTGCACGATATAGACACTGTATCTGATCTTACCTCTTACTGTAAAAGAATTGAGTCTGCGTTATCTATACCCCACTTTAATAATAATAAAAAAATTTTATATGAAACAAATTCACTTGATGAAATTTGTTGGAATTGCAACAAACGAGGTCATGTGTATCCTCAGTGCAGGTACCAGAAAAATAAATTTTGTTATGGGTGCGGTTTTAAGAACGTTATTAAGGCACATTGCCCCAAATGTTCAAAAAACGAAGCGCGAGGTTGTTCCATAGTGGACAGGAATCAACCTCATTGCAGTCAAATGTCTGCATCAAACCTAAAAGGGAAGAACATACCAGGGAAAAATTTGAAGAAAACTTCAAACAAAGGACAAGCAGAGTAACATTTCAGCTAGCACCTATTATTACAACGCGAGCTGAAACTTCTGATTCTAATTGTGATTTTAATCCTTTACCTATAGACAAAACTCCCATAGATACAACGCACAATGTTTCTTTAAATCCTGCGAATATTTCTTTTCCGTTGATGTCAACGTCTGATACTTTATGTAGAACTAATCCTCTTCTCGATATTCGTACACAGGATAATCGACCATATATTTCAATAAATATTGGCAGTGAAACAATATCTGCACTTGTAGACTCTGGTAGTAATGTCTCTATTATTGGCTCTCCAGCTTTATTTCTTCTTAAGAAGCTGAATTTGCATCTTCACTATGATGTTTCAGTACAGCTAACTACTGCTGATGATAATGTCCAAAATACCTTAGGTTATGTGTTTTTACCTGTTACCTTATCTGATAGCACACAAAAGTTAAAAGTTTTAGTGGTTCCTTCTATCTCACATAAAATGATTTTAGGTATGGATTTTATGAAATTGTTTAGAATTTCTTTGGATTTCTCAAATTTTTCGTATAGTACAGCTAAACTGTCAACTTGTGTTGTTAATACTATAGTAAGTTCAGAGGATTTATCCACCTATCAGCTTTCACAGCTACACTCGGTAGTCAAACTGTTTAAGGAAATAGGCCCAACAGATTCTATTGGTAGAACCCACTTGTATACTCATCGTATAGACACTGGTGATGCGAAACCAATCAGGCAAAGACAATATCCTCTTTCGCCTGCTATGCAGAAAATTATCAACGAAGGAGTTGATGAGATGCTTAAGTTGAAAGTCATCGAATCATTAACAACCAGTACACCTTGGTTGTCTCCTTTGTGGTTGGTTCCGAAGAAAGATAGTTCCTATAGAGTTTGTTTTGATGGTCGAAAACTTAATTCGATAACAGTTCCTGATAGTTACCCCATGCCTTTAATAGATTCAATCATATCTAAAGTAAGAGATGCTAAATTTATTTCGTCAATTGATTTAAAACAAGCTTTTTATCAGATACCTTTGGATGATCAATCCAAATTAAAGACTGCATTTACAGTTCAAAATAGAGGTTTGTTCTGTTTTAATGTCTTACCTTTTGGCTTAAATAATAGTGCACAAGCTATGTGCAGAGTTATGGATTCAGTTATAGGTCCTTTACTGGAGCCTTATGTTTTCTATTATCTTGATGATATTATTGTTGTTACTCCTGACTTTGATTGTCATATCAAAATTCTTAAAATGTTATTTAAGAGACTTAAAGATGCAAATCTTACAGTCAATTTTGAAAAGTGTCAATTTTGTAGACCTTCTCTTAAATTTCTTGGTTTTGTTGTAGATCAACAAGGGTTAAGAACTGACCCAGCTAAAGTAGAAGCTCAACGTAAGTACACTACTACTGAGAAAGAACTGCTAACTATTTTATTATCTATTGAAAAATTTAGGTGTTATATTGAAGGAAGTGAAAACTTCACTGTGATTACTGATCACTCATCCTTACAGTGGTTATATTCCATGAAAAACCCTTCTCCTAGAATTGCCAGATGGATAATGAAATTATCCTGTCACAAGTTCACTGTCATTCACCGTAGTGGTTCTTTAAATGTTGTGGCAGATTCTCTTTCTAGAATACCTGAACAAAATCCTGAAATTTCTCTTTTAGATTTATCTAATCTTAAAACAGATTTTTGGTATGATAATATGGTACAAAAAGTACAAAATAATCCAGATCAATTTCCTGCTTTTAAAGTTCATGGTAATGTTCTTTACAAGCATATCTTTTCAAGGAATAAGTTTTCAGATCCTTCCCCAGAATGGAAAATTTTCGTTCCGTCTCCTCACAGAAAAGAGATTTTGAAACTCTTTCATGATGATCCTACTGCTGCTCACCTAGGAGTATATAAAACGCTCTCTAGAATCACGGAATTGTATTACTGGCCTAGAATGAGACTTTATGTCGCAATCTATATCAGTAAGTGCAAAATCTGTGCTGCTAGTAAACCAGGAAATGTACCTCCTGCTGGTTTAATGGGAAAGTACAGGGACATTAATTTTCCATTTCAGTTCTTATCTGCTGACTTATTAGGTCCTTATCCTAGATCTAAAAATGGAAATCGTTTTCTTTTAGTTGTTGTCGACTGGTTCACGAAATTTATTTTTGTCCATCCAATGGCAAATGCTACCTCTATAGCTATTGTTAAATTTATTGAAAATCAAGTTTTTCTTATCTTTGGGGTACCACAAATTTTCGCAGTTGATAATGGGAAACAGTTCGTTTCCAATGATTTCAAAAATTTAATGAATAAATATAAGGTACAAAAAATTTGGTATAATGCGAGATATTTTCCTCAAATAAATCCTACTGAGAGAGTTAACAAAACTATCGTAACAGCTACTCGTTCTTTTATACATGATAATCATAAAGATTGGGACAAAGAAATCTTTAAGATTGCCCAGGCTATTCGCCTTGCCAAACACGAAGTTACACAATTTAGTCCTTCGTTTCTAACTTTTGCCAGAAATATCCCTTTGGACGGTTCCTTCTTTGGTGCAATAGAAGACAAAGCAAGCAATGTCAAGACCACTAGAAAATATATCTTCTATTTTCAAAGAAATGCAAAAGAGAATACGTCACTCTTATGCGACGAATTCTAGCAGGTATAACCTTCGTAGACGTGATGTCAAAAATCACGTTGGTGATAAAGTCTGGAAGAAAAATTTTGTCCTATCAAAAGCTGTCGACGATTTCTCTACAAAACTAGCACCAAAATTTGTCCCTTGTATTGTCAATAAAGTTTTGTCTAAATTAGTCTACAATTTAAAGGATATAGATGGAAATGATCTTGGAAATTTTCATGTCAGGGATATCAAATTAGATGTCACTGATTCTAGTGACGATGAAAATCAGTAATGCATATTAAAAATATATCTTTTGAGTAAAACTTGCAGTTATACTATTATATCTTACCTTTAAGTGTAATTTAAACTTACATATATCTTGTATTGCATATATTTTAAATTATCTTCTTATCTCTTTTGTTAAGCTTATACATATTTTTTATTACCTGCGTTAACAAATATCTTCGTTATTTATGGACTTTTCAATAAAATATTTCGTTATGAGAACCTTTGCTAGAAAATATATCTACTACCTTTCACAAGTTTGATTGTTATTTACTTTTCTTTATCTTCGTTTAATAACACATTATCTATTACCTTTGCAAGTTAGCTACTTGTATTACCTTTATAGTGTTATTAAAACTATTGCGGTAATAACTTATGTCTAATTTTCATACCTAGTGCAAGTGTCTTGTTTTTCTGTTGAATGGGTTCAAATATGAGATTTGTTCGGGCAAGCACATAAAAATTGCCTAGGATGATTTATCTTTGCGGGACTTGAGGTCACTGCAGGAAAACTATTAACAAGGGCGTTAATATTTTCCATTTACCCATTAGGTGTGTTGCGTTAGGCATAATTCTTTATCTTTTGGAGTGAAAGTAATCTTATGCATATATCTTCTTTTAATAGAAACCTATGGTGTAAGATTATGAAGCTTTGAAGTTTTTGATTGCATTTGAATTGTCTTTAACATTTTAAATACATACGTCTATATTTATGCAGTTCTAGTTCTATTTCTTTTGTGTAAATCCCTGGATAGTGTTTAGTGTTATAGCAATTTTATATGATATTACCACAACTTGTCTTATCTTTGCTTTGTATTTTCCTTTATCATAAGTAAGCCAAATTTTATGCAGTATCTTTAATGTCTTTTGTGTAGAACTTTGACTTACTAGGTATTGTGAAGAATATACTTATCTTTATCTAACAATCAAAATTACTTGTGTTACTTAATTATCTTGATATTTACCTACCTTTAATTTTTGATACTATTTGGTACAAAAATTACTTTATCTTATACTAGCTTAATGTTAATTTGCTGTTTTATTGACTTGCCTTAGTCCATAAATATGCATAATATTATGCAATATGCCGAGAATTCATTCTCATATTCTTATCTTTAATAAACAATGTAATTGTTTCCAGACCATACTGTCTATTGAAGTTTAGTCATAATAAGTTTCTCTGAGTTAGTTCACAATGATTGCCCTCATCAATGCATAACTATAATGATTTTTCTTTTTCTTGAGTGTTATATTTTAATGAAAATTTTTTTTGCATTTGCAAGGTAGATTTAACCTCATGCATACTACTATTTAGAAATCTGGTGTAGGGTTGTGTCTCTTTGAAATGACAATGGAAAGGTTTTGTTTTTTATACCCTCTTGTATAACTTTGCTCTATACAATTTTCTGTATATTATATATTTTCTTTGATATAAATCAAAGTATATTTATGACTAATTTTTCTTCTTCAGTTCAACTGAGTATAATTTTGTGCAGTTTTCTTTTCATCTTGTGTAAATTTTATACTTAGTAGATGTCTAGATTGGTCTTACTAAATTTTTACTTATTTCTTTTATATTTTGATGTCCACCTTATCTTTCTTAACTGCTTATAATGTTCTACTCATACTATCTCATGCAATATATGCAACTAAAATCTAGATTAGTATTATGATAACTAATATTTGGATTTATATACTTACTGCATTACTGATGATTATGATATCTTATCTTTTATAACTTAATGATTATATGCATATCTAGTGATATTGCTAATATCATAATTACCTATGTTTAAAATTAGCTTCCCTTAAGAACTAACATTCTTGAAAGAATGTCTTTCTAACGATGTTTATCTACATGAGTGATAGATACATCGTCTCCATATTAGTTGTTTTTGTATGATATATATGTAATTACATATATATGGGACCGAACTGTGGTGGAGATGTACATTTATACCACTGGATCTTCCTTTAATGGTAAGGTTGTCTTTAGGGTATGGCGTCGGGGGGTTCATAGTACACAGGACTGTCGTCTCTGAGGAGCGCTTTCGAGGTTTAACCATGGATTATGGGCTACTGCGTTCATACCAACATGATTTCAATCGGCCCAGTGTATAATCGATGTACAGTACCAAAGGTTGCGGATAACCCTTAACGTAGCTTTTCTCCCTCTTGGTCTACGACCAATTTTAGTGTGACGAATACTATAATTCGTTGGGATAAAATATTTCCCTGAGTATTAACTCTAAAGCCTTGTAAGGAATTGCTATAAGGTATAGCATAGGATTATTTACCTTACAATTTTAGTGTGACGAATACTATAATTCGTTGGGGATGAAATAATACCCAGTGTTCTCACTCTAAAGTCATTTAGTGTATATAGTATTACAATACTGTAATACATAGTTTATAATTATGTAGTTAAAATTTTAGTTTAACGGATATTATAATTCGTTGGGTGATAGTCATTTATTTTTTTAAATTAGGTTAATATAAGTATATTAATTTTTATATCTTATCACAAGTTAACCATTTTCACTTTATTTTGTTTAAATAATAGTATCTAAACTTACAAGTTATTATACCTATATCTAGGTATCTAGATAACTTTATTATTTGGTAAAGATTACCTTTATTATTATTTTGATGATCATAACATATAATGAGTTTAGTGATGAGAAAAATTTCTCAAGGTACTTTCGAAATTTTTCTACTGGGTGGTGGTGTCTCCGGAGGCGTGTCAGGCAGAAGCTGACAGCCGTGCCGGACGCATTTAGAAATTCGGAGAAATACTTGGAATTTCCAAGTTTGGGCAAATCCGAATTTCTAATTGACTCGATGCAGGGAAATTCCACTTTTGCTACGTAAAACAAAGGATTTGTTTTATATAAAAGCAGATGGAATTTCTCTCATCGGTCAGTCGAGCTTGCCTTTTCTACTGTAGACCTAGTCGGTGCTATTATTGTTCCGACTAAGCTATTGTTATTTCTTATTTCCTGATAACCATTTATATTTTATTATTGTATATTCAGACCTTTTCAGGTTAGAATATTACTTTGACAGCCAAACCACAACAGCTGGAATTCCATCAAACCCCATCCCAACAAGCAGAGCAGTCAACCCAAGAGGACAATGAAGTATTAGACAACCATCCACGTCAGCCGACCACTGAAGAAACCGAAACAGCGGACATCAGTACAGGCACACCCGAAGAAGAAGAAGAAGCCTACGGCGTTCCACTACTAGAGACGATGGAGGACGTCGACGAGGAGGAAAAACCTAGTCTAACAGCAGATGACATGCCAGACGCCGAATGCCTTCTATTGATAGAGACAATGGAGCATGGCGACGAGGAGGAGGCCACCGACCCCATCCTCGACGGTCCGGTCGACATACCACTTCGAGAGGAAATCCGAAGAAGTCACCGGACACGCAAGAGAAAGAAACGACTTCTGAGACGCGAGCAGCAAACCTCCGAAGACACACCCAGGAGCGAGATTGAAGAGAATCTCCTCCAAGAGTTCACGATGGTCGACGATGTTGACCATAGGACCCTGACCCCTCCGGACGGACGGGATGAAGGAACCACAGCGAAGCCGACCACCAAAGACGACCAAAGATAAGGTCCCATTACGACACGTGGAGATATCAAGGTGAATTGAGTAGCCTTATATCTTCACGACGTCGTAGGACCTCCTCAGGGTGAATAAAGTAGCCCTGACGGAAGCAGACGACCCACCTAGACCACCTGGACCATCCGGACCATTTGAACCGCCTGGACCACTATAATTTTAAGTGTAATATATCTTAGTCGCTAGCGTAAGTTTGAATTGTATTTCTTTGTATTGTATTTCTTTTTTTTAGGTTAAGGACTTTTTGTATTATTGTGTTGTTTGATTTTTTTTATTAATAAATTTTTTTTAGCACCGTTAGGTCTTTCAGAGGGGGGGATGTCTCCGGAGGCGTGTCAGGCAGAAGCTGACAGCCGTGCCGGACGCATTTAGAAATTCGGAGAAATACTTGGAAATTCCAAGTTTGGGCAAATCCGAATTTCTAATTGACTCGATGCAGGAAAATTCCACTTTTGCTACGTAAAACAAAGGATTTGTTTTATATAAAAGCAGATGGAATTTCTCTCATCGGTCAGTCGAGCTTGCCTCTTCTACTGTAGACCTAGTCGGTGCTATTATTGTTCCGACTAAGCAATTGTTTTATTTCTTATTTCCTGATAACCATTTATATTTTATTATTATATATTCAGACCTTTTCAGGTTAGAATATTACTTTGACTTATATTTGTTCATACACTGATTATTTGATATTTTATTTGATTATTTTGATTGTTTATTTTTCTTGTATTTTGTATCTAAGTTGTTCTTCCGTAAGTTAAGAACACTTAGAAATATTTACCTTACTTTTTTCTATTTTATAAATTTGATTTTGTACTTTGTGTCTAAGTAGTTCTTTCCGGTAAGTCAAAGAACTCTTAGAAATATTTCTCTGATATTTGACTTGTTAATTTTATTGTGTGCCTAAGTCATTCTTTTCCGGTAAGTCAAAAGAACACTTAGAAATATTTTCATAATCATTATTGCATTATTATTTCTGATATTTATCTAAGATATTTTCTTAATATATTTGTCTCTTTTATTTTATCATTTCATGCTGAGTTGTTTCTTCCGTAAGTCAAGAAACACTTAGCAATATTTCCATATCTTTTCTATATTTGATTCTCTTGTTTGTTTTCTGTTCTAAGAAACACTTAGAAATATTTCCATACATTGTTTCATATTTACATATTTCATTTATCTATATTTATGTCTTAAGTTGTTTCTTCCGTAAGTCAAAGAATACTTAGATTATTTTACCTGTTCTGTTTTCTATTTTGATCTGCTATTTTGTAACTGTTCCTTGGAACTGTTACCTATAACAGATACTTGTCACGGTAACTGTTATTTTATACCAGTAGCAGTATTAACACGTTTTACCAGCGACAAGCAAATATGGTCAACACCCGATCAAATTCCGGGGACAGGAAGAAGTCCGAAGAGCCGGCGATGGGTCCTACAGGCCCAAATGCCCCCTATCGGCAACAGTGGAAGTGTGTAGCGTTATAACTGCTACATTGCCTGCTTTCTTTCTTATGTCAATATATTTCGTTAATTATATTTTCCAATTTCCATATCTTCTGTCATAATTCATATTCTTCTATATCCTCCATTGTATCTCTTATTTTTCTATATATTTTCTAGGATATATATTGTATCATAATTATGTCGTTACTTAATTGATTCATTATTCTCTTTTCATTTTTACTGGTATTTGGTATAAAAACCAGTTGGCGTCCAAATCTATCTCCTTTATATATATCTACAGTATTTCAGTATCTACCTCTCCTATTTTCTTAATAATCATCATTTTATCTTTTACTCAAGTTTCTAAAGAGTAAATTTTATTTTCATCTCTATTTCTGTTACTTTGGAACGAGAGGTGCCATCTTTATTCTCTGTTTAGTTCAATGCTGTTGACATTTCCCCCTTCCCGTTCGATACAAAAGTCGATATAAAGACTTCTATTTTCTAAAAATGCCGATTTTCTTCATGACTTCTGTAAAAGTAGAATAACCAATTGTTGTGTCGTCTCCTGATTAAGGAGTCAACCTCCGGGATACATTTCTCAGGTGCGGGTCAAATTCTTTTAACATCCAGAAGACCAACCGGCCTGAGAGTGGCACCATCAATCCGATAGGAGAGTTGACTCCGAGGCAAGAAAATCCACAACTAACAACATGTCTTGCTAACAACCATAGCAGAAAAGACCAGGATAAAATCTAGGATTTGGTGACAAACATTGTTCTTTAATATAATGTAACACTGTGGCAAGAAGTTGAATAATTTTTATTTAAATTCAATACTATATTTAAACATTTATTTGTCTGTTTTTTTTTTATATTTTAATAAACATGTGGTGATTTAACTGTGTATTGTTTCTTCTTTTTACTTGTTTGTGTGTGTTGCTCCAGAGTAGGCCATATTCACGTCCTGAATGAGCTAGCAAGGGAGTGTTTCGCATAACGTCTAATGCAGCAATTTTTCAATTGATACATTAGGGGTTATAGCGTTAAAAATTGGTTCCAACAGGGAACGATTTGTCGCTCCAACGTTGTTAGTGATGTTAGTCAGGTTGTAGCAGCAAACTAAGGTTTGCGGTTACAAGTTGACAACAGCAGCTCAACGTTGGGTTGTTACAAATTGAGCCACGAAGGGTTACAAATTGGTATCCAATGAATATTCGTTGGCACGTCATAGATTGATGTCTAATGAATGTTCGTTGGAACGTTACAAACATACTATTAAACATGCGGAACTACCAAAGTATGCTGAAAATTGCTTGCAAGCTACAGTTATCAAAGTCAGTATGAGGTCTTACGAACTAACAGTCGCAGCAATCTACTGTCCACCCCGATACAACTCAAAAAAAGAATAATTCAAAAACTTCTTCGAAACTCCAGGACATAAATTTATTGCAGGGGAAGACTTCAACAGCAAACATATATTATTTGAATATCGTCTCCCAACAACTAAAGGCAGAGAACTAGTAAGCCTAATACATGAAACAACTATCACCCTTTGTCAACAGGCTCTCCTACATACTGACCAACGGATCCAAACAAAACACCTAGTCTGCTAGATCTATTTATCACTCAGGGCATCTCTCCTGGTTACATGGAGGTCATGCCGAACTATGATCTCTCATCTGATGTAGAAAATTTTATTTTCTACAATAGTTTGTTTAATAAATAAACGATAATAATTATTATTATTCTCACTAATATATCTCACTAATTTAAAGACATACAATCAGCATGAAATGCCTTCTTTCTTCTGTAATGAATCATCTGCGCCTGTCAGTGCTTCAGATTCAAACCCAACTACCCTTAAAGCACTTCGTTTTTGCCTTATCAAATAGAAGCACGTAAGTCAAACCTTTTTTTAGTTGTAAGTTATAGTTCTTACCACGCTTCTTAAATAGAAGCAGTTTTCAAAGTAGAGCTATACAAGTGGACCCTCTAAAAATAATAAAAGGGACCCCCTAATGCATGAGATGTCAGCAAACACCTAATCTGCTAGATCTATTTATCACTCAGGGCATATCTCCTGGTTACATGGAGGTCATGCCGAACTATGATCTCTCATCTGATGTAGAAAATTTTATTTTCTACAATAGTTTGTTTAATAAATAAACGATAATAATAATAATTATTCTCACTAATGTATCTCACTAATTTAAAGACATACAATCAGCATAAAATGTCTTCTTTCTTCTGCATTGTATCATCTACGCCTGTCAGTGCTTCAGGTTCAAACCCAACTACCCTTAAAGCACTTCGTTTTTGCCTTCTCAAATAGAAGCACGTAAGTCAAACCTTTTTTTAGTTATAAGTTATAGTTCTTATCACGCTTCTTAAATAGAAGCAGTTTTCAAATACCTTATTTTATTAAATAGTTAATTAACTATATTAAATTCAGTATCTGTGCATTTCATATGTAAGTACCTGTTATTCTTTTATACAGAAGAAAAAGCTTTTGTCCCAACAATTCATAAAAGCCGGTCCAACAAATTATAGGATGCCGGATATTCCATAAACTATAAACTTTCTTGTTCTATAAATTAATATAAACAGTTGTGCGTTTTAAGAACATTTTATATGAACATTTATGTTTTTTATTATTAAAAAAGGGTGATTTGTTGGCGATTCCGCTACTTCTATTTATTTCTGTAAATAATATAATAAAAATATTTCTAGCTTAATTCTTATTTTAATTATTCTATTGTCAATTTTAATATCTGCTACATTAACATTACATTGTAATGTCGCTGGCCCTTTGAGATTTTTATTTATTTTTTATCTACCAAATGTAGGATTGTGAGATTATAATTTTTTCAAATTTTTAGTCATCGAATCATCGAACCAGCTACCTCATCCTTTCCCATACATTTATTTTGGTCTTTATCGAGCCGGATCTCTTGTCAGAATGGCATTCTTCTAATAATAATTCTATTACCTTTCAATAACAAGTTATTTGTCAAAATGACATTTTTATCATAATTCCTTTATCTATTACTATTTGCTTACAAGTTATTGTCCTATCAATTTCCATACTTTGCCACTAATCACCTTCGAGAGCTCCTGAACAATATATATTTTTTTTTTAACTCAAAACAGTGACAGTGATTTTACCAGGGACAAAATAATTTTAAAACTTTATCGGGAGTGTTCGGTTTCCAGAAATTTTTGCGAACCGGCAACCCTATTGAAACTGCATCAACCCTATTAAGTAAGCGAGTACCAGCCTGACACGGTTGCCAATTTAGTAGATTTTCTACTAGATCTAGTAGAATATGATTACGTCTAGTAGGAAAATTTTAAATATAGTAGATAGTAGAAAATTTAGATTTTAAAAAATTGTTAGTAGATTTTTGGTAGATTTTTTAGTAATTTATATAAGGCAAGATATCTCACTATTTCAATTTTTTAAATTAAAATATGGATATATTAATATACTTCTTCTGTGTCCATCTAGTGATAAAAAACAAAGACATGAAGATTCTTATAAATATTTCCTCCAAGATGATTTTGTCTTTTGTCCCCGATTTATTCCGGATATACCTCCAAAGTATTTAAAAGAAATTACAATAGACTGCAAACATATCATTGTAGATTTAGAATTAGATGGAATTAATATTTTACGTTAAAACTTTGTACAAAATGTATAATCATAATGTTCAATGCTTTTATTTTGCTCAAAACCTAGTTTTTTACATTTTTATAGAACTGTACATTGAGTTAATTACAACTTGTTGTTTTTCACAAATTTCTCCTTGGAGATGATATTTTTTTAGCAGCTGTTAGAGCTGGTTCAAATAAGAGAATATAAATATTATTTAATTCCAATATACCTCCAAAATATTTTAAAGACGTTACAAAAGACTACAAACAATTTTGGACAAAATGTATACTGTTCAATGTTTTTTTTTTGTTCAATGTTTTTGTTTTGCTTAAAACTTAGTTTTTTATATTTTTATGGAACTGTATTTTTAGGATTTAGATTTAGATGAAATTAATAATATTTTAAGTTAAAAATGAACTTTGTACAAAATGTATAATCATAATGTTCAATGTTTTTATTTTGCTTAAAACCTAGTTTTTTACATTTTTATAGAACTGTACATTTAGTTAAATACAACTTGTTTTTTTTTCACAAATTTCTCCTTGGAAGGATATTTTTTTTGATATATGCAGTTGCTAACGCTTTGCAGCTGTTAGAGCTGGTTCAAATAAGAGAATATAAATATTATTTAATTCCAATATACCTCCAAAATATTTTAAAGACATTACAAAAGACTGCAAACAATTTTGCACAAAATGTATACTGTTCAATGTTTTTGTTTTGCTTAAAACTTAGTTTTTTATATTTTTATGGAACTGTATTTTTAGGATTTAGAATTAGATGAAATTGAAAATATTTTACGTTAAAAATGAACTTTGTACAAAATGTATATTGTTCAATGTTTTTGTTTTGCTTAAAACTTAGTTTTTCTTACATATTTATAGAACTTTACTTTTAGTTGAATATAGGTTTGTTTTCTCTTTTTGAAAAATTTCTCCATGGAGAGGATATTTTTTTATATATGCAGTTGCCAATGCTTAGTATAGCATTTTATTTTATAGAGCTGGTTTGAGAATTATAAATTAATGTTATTTTAATTCTGTCAAATTATTCTCCAAATTATTTTAACCTTCATAGGATGGAACTTAAAATTTTACTTAACGTGGACCCCAGGATTAAGAGATATACTACACTAATTTTAAGATTTATCATTCAAAAATAAGTTTTACAGTTTTATTATTACACATTAAAATCCAAATAAACAAATAACACATGGCAATTAACTACATATCCAACCTTATAACTACAGTTATAGGGTTAGATCATAAAGGACAGAAGGAGTCTAAACAAAACCCAACTTAAAAATATAAATTTTGAACTCGAACCATGTTTACTTCATGATTTATCAAAATTCGTAGACAGATGAGAGATCAATGCTTAAAATTTCACTTATGTAAAGATATAGCTAGCAAAATTATACATAAAGTTAGATCATAAATGATGATCCGGGGTCTAAACAGACCCCAACTTATGAAGTTTGAACTTCAACTCCTAGACATTACTGTTTACTTTATGGTTTATCAAAGAAATGAATAATTTGTAGATAGATGAGAGGTTGACACTTAAAATTACACATATGTAAAGACAGGAACAAATTATGTAATGAGGTCCGAAAGGACCCCGTTCAGTCTTATGAAGGTTAAAAATATTACAAAAGAGTGCAAACATACCATTGTAGATTTAGAATTGGATAGAGAAAATATTTTAAGTAGTTGAAATATCCTTTAATTTACTATTTTTACTGCGAATGAGCCACAATTTTACTTTAAAATAAGTTTATTTTGATGTTTATATTTCCATTTCAAAAATCGTTCTCAAAATACAAAACCGAAACATCAACATAAACTTTTTTGAAGCAAAATGGTGACTTATTCCCAGTAAAAATAGTAAATTGTGTTAAGACGACGCTAAAAATAGTTTAGGAGAAAAATTAAGTTTGTAAAAAATGTAAAATTTTATTAGTTATTTTTTTTTATATTTTTAGAGAACTCTACAGTATTTATAGTTAACTAACACTTTGGGTCTTTTGTTTTCACCATTTTCCCCACAGGATATATTTTTTGATACAGAATAGGTTTTTAATTTTTTTTTAAATTATTTTTTTGGTTGGGTTAGTATTCTGTGCTATGACAGACATTATGTCATAAATGTTTTGTCATAACCTCAATCTTCTTTCTTGATGGCCAATATGTCATTTTACCCCAAAATAATTTAGTAGAATTTTTAGTAGATTTTAAAATCAATGTAGTAGAATTTTAGTAGATTTTACATGTCAATATATGATCTGTTTTTTAACCAGGAGTAATTCAAATTTTCCGCGCCGTAATGCTTGTTTGAAATTGGTCCAACCGCAGGCAAGTTTACTCCACTAAATTATGACATATTGACACTAATGCATAGATAAAATTACACCTAGATTGGTAACAGGGATAGGCAATGTCAAATCACGTTCAGATTTAGCGCCCATACGCCCATTCGTTTGGCGGCGCTGCTAGTCTCCGCTGCGGAGCCGCGGAGGGAGTGTGATGTGGTCAAATCAAAATTGAATTTAGACAATTAAGGCGCCATATTTGTATTTGTTTTACTTTTTATAATTTATTTTATAATTTAAAATTTTTTATATCAGTGGTGCAAAAAGGTACAATTTTAGACGATTTTTTATTATGGACTCGAACACATTACATGGAATAACAATGTAGAGACGAAGAACTGAACAAAAAACATGTGTTTCAGATTGCATGGATACTACTGGCAAACAAATATAGTTTTTCTTATATGGATGTGTTTGATAAATGGGTGAATGTTGTTAACAGCCCTAATTATAGAATGCTGCAACAGAAACTATTTATAACAATTTTCGTGTATGCGCTAGTCATTTTAAAGACTACGATATAATTAATGTTGGACATACCCGTATTACGAGAACAGCCCTTCTGAGTTTGTTTTTACCAGCACCAGGTAAGAACTATTATGCCAATACTTGTATGTATGTGACCTTTTACTTATAAAATTAGTTAATTATAAATTTAACCTAAAATTATATATTATAAAATCAGTCTTACTTGCTTACAATTTGAATTATTTTGTAGGTGGTGGTTCAACAACTATCTTAAAAATCATCACCTTAGAGAGGGTTCGACATAAATTTATACAGGTGTGCGCCTTTCAAAGTTGGATTAGATTAGCAGACCATGACTACACTATCATATGAGAGGCCTTTGAGCTTGCCTGTTAAGTGCGAGGAGGGATCTGTGCTCTCTTGTGAGTGAGAATGGTCTTAGAGTACCATATTACCATGGTTTGTCTCATCTATGTACTTTTAATGTTCCATTTTGTAGAACAACCTAAATCTAAATGTATTTAATATGTCTCTCAATAAATATTAGTAGAAAAGAGTTACTGATAACATAGAGTTTGGAAACTTAACTTTGTAAAATACTTCATGTTTTTATTGTAACTAGGTAATACTTTACATATTTTTTTATTTTTAATGTTATTTTTCCATCTTTATAGTGCTGGATCTTAGAATCTTAGAGCTAACTGTTGGGTTTATAGGTTTAAATATGACTAAAAATATTATCATATAAATGTATATAAAGTTCTGTCTAGAACTAAATCATTTAATTTTTCTGTTTCCAACTTAGCAGAGTTCTTGAGTTCTGTCTTCCTGTGAGTAGAACTCCAGACAGTAAGAGTTCTCACTGACCGCTGGTAGTGTGTGTTATTAGATTAGGATGTAAGTACTACAAAGAATCATGAATGTGTTGCTTGTGTGAGTCCATTTCAAATAGGTAAAGAAATAATAAATAAGACTTACTCACAATCAATTTAATTTAACTATCAGACGACCGGTTTCGCTTTCTACAATATGCAAAGCCTCCTCAGGTCTCGACACAAAGTTACACAAATGCTGAAATAATAAAAACCCCTATTAGGGTGTTGTCTAATCACGATAAACAAAGTAGATGTTGTAAATTACAATAATTATGCCAATATTACATGTCTGTTGTTTTATATGAGTAAGTTGAATAAAAGGTATGAAAGTTTTAAAAGTTTAAACAGACAAGGTAAGGCCCACAAATTGTTATAAAATAGTCTCTTCGATTGTAATAAATTAATAAATGAGCAAATAAATAAAATAAACATTACTTACATGCCGGTACTCTATTAATTGATGGATGGTAGAACATGGTTGAAACTACTATGTATTGTTGAATGGAGAACTCAATTCTATTATTGCAGTTGTTTGACAGTAAACGGGAAGTTCTTGAGGAGATAGATTTGATCCAATGAAGAAGAGATATGTGTGTAATTGTTTGTTAAATGAAAGTGATGTAATATACCATTGTGTTATTAAAAGCTATTTATACTTATTCGAGAGATATATTTTTGAAATGTGTGTTATTTATTGAGTAATTGTTTTATGAAGGTGACAGTTTTATGACAATGAATAAGTTTAGATGTAAAAATTGTGTGGGTGTGCAATTATTTTCCAACTTGTAGTTATCAAATTACTTTGATAAAGTTCTATTGGCAATTAGTGAATTATTGGAAAGTCAAGTAAATAAAATATTAAAATACAAACAATTAAGGACAATTTAAACACACTAAAACAGAAAACACTTAGAAGGGACGAAACAAACATTGAATTTAAAAGGGGGAAGGGCTTTAATGCACTACATCGCAGTCTTGGGCACAATGAGTTTTTTTATGTTTTATCTATTAGATTTTAGTGGTAAATTTAACAGATGTAGGTTAGCATGTGACAGTTCTTCTTCTGTTTCTCAATACTGTAAGTTAAGTTATCTAGTTTTATGAAATATGCTGTTATTAATGAATGTCTATAAATTGTTTCAATTTAGATATCAAATGTAAATTGGATCAAATCTATCTCCTCAAGAACTTCCCGTTTACTGTCAAACAACTGCAATAATAGAATTGAGTTCTCCATTCAACAATACATAGTAGTTTCAACCATGTTCTACCATCCATCAATTAATAGAGTACCGGCATGTAAGTAATGTTTATTTTATTTATTTGCTCATTTATTAATTTATTACAATCGAAGAGACTATTTTATAACAATTTGTGGGCCTTACCTTGTCTGTTTAAACTTTTAAAACTTTCATACCTTTTATTCAACTTACTCATTTAAATAAAACCACAGACATGTAATATTGGCATAATTATTGTAATTTACAACATTTACTTTGTTTATCGTTATTAGACAACACCCTAATATGGGTTTTTATTATTTCAGCATTTGTTTAACTTTGTATCGAGACCTGAGGTTGCTTTGCATATTGTAGAAAGCGAAACCGGTCGTCTGATAGTTAAATTAAATTGATTGTAAGTCTTATTTATTATTTCTTTACCTACTACAACGAACTCAGAATGTCTGACGGCTGTCTGTTACTTATTAGGCTTTAATTTGACATTAGAATTCCAAAAAAATTATTTAATTACTGACAAGTTCTTGTCACAACATTTAGAACACTAAATTATACTACATTTTTCCGTCCATATTTGTGAACAAAATATTGCAACTATCTTGGTTTATTTTTAGCTCCAGCTGATTTACAGCTAGATTGAAAATCTGAATTTTCCAATCGTGGTTCATAATTATCATCAGGTTTTTGAACAGGTAAATTTTTTGTCACATCTGGTATTGATTTAGTAGTGGAATTCTCTAATGTGTTATTTGGACTTTCATCTTCATCATTATCGTGATTCAATAAAATAACAATTCAATAGTAAACTTCGTATATAGTACAGAGCTCTTGGTAAAGCAGTTTTTCATTTAGTGATGTCTAAATATTTGGTTTTCAATGCTAGATTCACCAATTTCCATATAACTCATTGTATCTTTCAACTTAACCATTACCTTCATGGTTATATGGTGTTGTTCTACTTGAAATATTCCTTTAGAGTGTAGATAATTAATAACTTCTTGTGAAGTAAAGCTAGTTCTCCTTGTCAGATTTTATATATGCCAGCATTCTATATAAAAAAATAGTGATTTAATCTGTGATTGGTTTGAATTGCTGTCCTACCAGATAATGTCTGCATTTTTTTAATACTTCAATGCACTTGCATTTTTTCAATTGCATGTTTTCATTCCGAATCTGTGAGAGTATGTGGGAAAAAAGCAATTGGTTTTACCCATTGATTGCTTCGCTTATGTAATTATAGACTAAATTTATTAAAAGCATGTACGTATCTTTGTCTTCTAGGGATTTATCTTTAGATTCATTGCTTTCTAAAAAAATCTTGAATGTTATATACCAATGTTTGAATTCTTTACGAATTATGAGAATACAATTGTAGTAAAATGCCTTTTGCAGAATTAGGCTTTTATTCACATAAAACTTGACATACTAAGACAAAACAATTATTTAAATACTGACCAGTTCTTGCCACAACATTAAGAAAACTAAATTATAGTACACTTGTCTTGTATTATTAATATTTCTTGTAACACATATAACATTTCTTGTAACATTTTTATAAATAAAGATTTTATTCTATATTTTATTCTTTAATTTTTATAATCACTTTGGCATTTTAATGTAATGTAAAATAAATATAGTCTCAAAATAACAAGAACATCCAAAAAGTGTACGAAAAATATTTATTATCGTATAGGAAAAGGATTTTTCTTGTTATGAAGTAGTTAGTGTAGTTAGGCGCCCGGTCACTAGGTGATGCGTCAATCATTGTTTTACTCGTCAACACGGGAGTTTCAATGCTAGGTGGTAGTGTGCTATGCACTAATGACATTTGTGAAATTTATTTATTATTATTATTTTCCTCTTATATTTAATATATAAATCGATTTCTGACTCTTTAAGTTGTTTGTAATAACTTGGACTTGGTGATATGCGAATAGTATTTAATGTGATATTTTTCTAGATGATATTTATACTAAATATAGTTTAAAGTGTTTATAAATTTATAAATGTATGTTATTTATATCTAATTATCATAAGAAAAACGGCAACTATCTTTTAAATTTAGTGTATACTTGTTAAGAAGCATTTCCATTTTGTTTTCATTACAATAAAAGAACATTATTAAAGTAATGTTGTGTTTTAGTTTGATTGTATGATACAGTTGGTTTTGTTCTTCCTGGTTGTAGATCATCACAAGAAAACTGCAAAATTATGCAAGAATGTAACATAGTAGATTGGATTTGTTGATTTTCTCACAGAAATCCAGTATTTTTTAGTAAATTTTATTTGTTGATAGCAAATGGGACAAACTCACTGTCAAAATTAAACAAGAATCCAGCATTAAAGAACTTTTAAGTACACACTTATTTATACAAAGTATCTGGTAAGAAAAAAAAAACTAGATTCAAGAAATTAATCATACCAGAATAAGAATATGGTCTACTATTAAAAGACAAATTTCTGAGAAAAACCATACTTAGATCTGTAACATTATTGATTCTCCCGATCAAAATATTGTCTAAATTATAATTAAATACCATAAACTTATCTATAAAACTGGATCACCCGATATTTAAATATATATATATATATATATATATATATATATATATATATATATATATATACATGGTACCAAATATAAAAACGTCCTTTTTTTATTGTAATAATTGTAATATATTGGAAGTGAATTGAAAAAAATGATTTTATTATTCAAACATAAATAAAGTTAGGTAAAATAAAATTGACGTGTGAGGTTGTCCAATATTGATTACTCGATTACCGCAAGGCCGAGATAATCAACAAAAAAAGAAGATGTATTTGGTGACTTTTCTAGTAACTTTCTTGAGTGTGAATCTGTCTTTTTGGTTTACTCCTCCTGGTTAAAAACAGAGTATAGTAGAAACCAAGATTCGACTGTTGGCAACCGTGACTAGCCATCTATACCATCTGTTGTGTTTGTCTTAAACCCATTAGCTTTATCAGCGTTTAGTGACTGATTTATGAGTCTTGCCAAAAGATCTTTATACCTATTTTACATACTTATGAACTTGTTGGGTGTTTGGTAAATAAACATGTCCTGATGTTCTCAAGTTTATTTTAAAATGCTTTCATGAACTTTATTTGTAGTTTTAAGAATTTATTTTTACGACCATATCTGCATACCATCTTGGTTTTATGTATGTATCTTGAACCTTTTGTTATTGTTTTATTTTTATAATCGATATTTGCATTGTGATGTTCGTTATATTATTATTGATATTATCATTTTATCTGGTTATATTTTATTTTGTGTCTAATATTTTCTAGGTTTTTAATGATTATTAATAATTAATGTGAATTTTACCATTTTGCTTATATTCTGTACACATATTTGTTGCGTAGTGCATTCCTTATTTTCTGATTAGTGGCTTTTAATTCTTTCGTATTTTAAAATGGATCTAACCGCTATAAAAAATAAACCTAAAGGTTATAAAATTCAATTGTCTAGGATCGAATCCTACATCTTGATGGATAGGAGGAAATCTACGTATTAAATGTAAAATTACAAAATATTTTTAAGTACCTACGAAAGTTCCAATAATCTTCAAAGTGATATTACACTTGAAGATTTTAGCGATGTAGAAGTCAATGCAGAAAATTTAGTATCAGATCGTTTCGAGATTGCTATTGCGCAACTTGGATCCAATATTGAAAATCTCAAGAAAAAATTATCAAATAGTGATACTATTGAATCTTCTAATGTTGTTTTGACAAAAATCAACATTAAACCCTTTACAGGTCATGGCTCAAGAATGACCCTCATTTTTCGATCTTTTTTCATTTCAGAGGTAGTGCTGAATAATTCTAAATTTAAAACTGACGGGGAAAAATTTTATTATCTAAAAAGCTTACTGCGCGGGCCTCCTTTAGATTTCAAGTCTGAGCCTAACTAATCAGAATTTAAACGTTGCTTTAGGTATTTTGAAAAGGACTTATGACGATAATTTTAAGTTATTAATTTTTTTGTATCAAACTTTGGTAGAACAAAAAATTTTATCAAAAAGCACAGATAATGATTTGAAGGAATTATATATAACATCTCACAAAACTTTTGATTTAATAAACAATACAGGTCATACTTATCAAATCAAATTTGAACGTTTGATGAAATTTTTGCTAGAACAAAAATTTGACTTCGATTCTAGGAAAGCGTTTGAGAGCGAGCGAGATACAGGAAACATTCTTACCGCGAAAGAATTTTTTAAAATTTTTAAATAAAAGACAATCCGTTGTAGAAAATTTAAATCTTTTTAAACCCAATTCTTCCAAATCTTATTCCAGACAAACTGACAGTCGAAAAAATAAGGTTTCATTAATTTCGTGCCAATTGTTTTTATTGTAGAGTCTGGTCAGCTTATTTATGGATGTTCGAAATTTTTAACTAGAAACTAGTTTTTAACCCCTAGAAAAATATCAATTGGCCAAATTTAAGAAATATTGCATAAATTCCTCAGTAACACTCACGCAATACCGCAATGTAAATCCTTAAAAAGATGCTCCACCTGTGGGAAACCTCACCACACTTATTTACATTTTGATAATCAATCAAACTCATCCCCTATTATGCAGACTCATAACCACATTCCAAATATAAATATGTAAATAAAGAATTTATTGAACATACTCGTCCCTCATCTCAGCAAACTTCACTCCATACTGTATCTATTTCTGATAACATAGTTCTTTTACCTACAGCTCTTGTAAATATTAGGTGTTCTAATGGTCACCCAATGGTGGCAAGAGCCCTATTAGATTCTGCTAGTCAAATGAGCCCCATTGAAAGCTTCTTTGCAAAAAATTTGCAGCTGTCCTCTCGAACACAATTTGTAAATATTTCTGGGTTAGGTAGTACCAATTGTGCTAAAAGTAGAGAAGTGCTAGATATACAATTTAGTTCTCTTGTTAACCCATCAGTTAGTTTTAACGTTTCTTGTTCCGTTATAAACAAAATAACAAATAATCTCCCCCAATTTTCTATATCTCCTGAGGTTCTAAAATTACATGAACATATAATATTCGAACTTGACGATCTATTTTTCTTTAAATCTGGGCCTATAAATTTGCTTCTTGGTGCTGATATTTATTTTAATTTACTTAAACCTAATATTATTAATATGGGGCCTAGATCTCTCTCTTTAGTTGAAACTTATCTGGGTTATGTGATCGCCGGTCCTATACCTAGGGGCCGCTTAAATTTTTCCTTAAACCAAAATATTGTTTCTCATTCTTTTATTACAATTAATGATGTTCAATTCGAAAGAGAAGATGAGTTGACCTGTCGTATGGAAAGTTTCTGAGAATTAGAAACTATTCAACTACGAAAAAACCATTGTTCTAGCAAAGAACTTGCACAACAAATATTCAAAAATACCACTATTATTTTACCGTCAGGTCGTTACTAAGTCGATATGACCTTCCTTGAAAATAAGCCCAAAAAATTGGGGCACTCTTTTTGCATGGCACGCCAAAAATTTATCTCGATTGAGAAAAAATTCAATTGTGATTCAATTTTATTTCAAAACTATAAGAATGTTATAGATGAATATCTTACCTTAAATCACGCTCAAGTAATCCCTTTATCGTTTTACAATCATTCTACTAATAAATTTAAATATTTTATCCCCCACAGAGCTGTAATACGCAAACACAGTTCAACGCCTGTGAGAGTAGTTTTTGACTTTAGCGTCCGTACTGATACCGGAGTGTCCTTAAATGGCCTAACTTCAAAAGGTTACCAAGTACAGGACAAGCTCTTTGACATATTATGTAGGTTCTGTTGTTTTAAACTTGTCCTTTGTGCTGATATTCAAATGATGTATAGATTTATAGATATAAATCCATCACAACATCATTTCCAAAATTTATTATGGAGAGAAAATTCTTCTGATGTATTCAACTCTCAAGTCTTAGTTTTGGGCAAAATTGCGCCCCGTATTTGGCTACGCGTGTCTTAAAGGATATCGTTGAGAGATATCCTAAGTTCTATATTGCTCGGTATGCTCTACTTAGACAAACCTATATGGATGATATTTTGTCAGGTACTAACGATTTTTCATCTCTAGAAGCAATGTATTCAGAGCTTAATACTATTTTGGCTAAACACGGATTCATAAATGGGAATCCAAATCTTCTGAATTTTTATCTACGATATCACAAACTTCCTCATACGAAATTGATTTTAATATAAATGGCTCCCCTAGTAACATACTAGGATTAAAATGGAACCATCTGTCTGACCTCTTACTTATTCGTACTACTAATATACAAGAACCTGCTGTTTTAACTAAACGCAATATTTTATCTTTCATTTCTTCTGTGTTTGACCCCCTGGGTGTGATAAATCCACTAATCGTATAGGGAAAACTTATAATGCAAAAACTATGGCAATTCCAAATATCCTGGGACGCGCCCGTTTTTGATGATTCTATTTTGAAAAGTTGGAAAAAGTTTCTTTCTTTGTTATCTGAAATTAGAGCTTTGCTCTATGGAGCTACTTGCCATCCTATATTCGCAGATTATACAAATTTTGCAAGATACTATCAAAATTGAGTCCATTAATTTATGGTCCGATTCATTAATTGCCTTAACATGGGTTAAAAAGTCTGAATTAGAGATATCTCCTTTAGTTAAAAAACGAGTCCTTACTGTTCGTGATACAGTATACTTCCTCTATAACGAACACGGTTATTACGAGGTTTCGCTTATAACGAGGTACATTAGATGTCCCGTGAAATTTCTTCTTCTTTGCGTGCCGTCTTCTTAGCGAAGGTTGGCGATGATCTCTGCAAAGTCTTCTCTATTTTGGGCTTTCCTTATTAAACTTTGAAAGTCTAATAGTGAAATTTCTATTGAACTATTCACTCACATGAATATTTACTCTTAAATCATCGAACCAGCTACCTCATCCTTTCCCCTACATCTGACCACTCACAATTATAGCAACCAGCGGCAACTTTATAGTCTACAAAACGGCCACAACAAGGCTACACACTATGAGAACTAACTGGGAAAATGCCGCAGCAAATTAGAAGAAGATAATAGTCTACAAGTAAGCCTCAAAATAACAAGAGAGATAGACGAAACATTAACGGCTTTAAACAACACTTACAGAGGCCATATAAAATGCTACACCTGCGACAGCCGGACACCATGCCCCAGCAGACAAGACTACATTAAACAGGCTAAGTAATCAACTAAAATCCAAACTTAAAGAGGCACAGGAACTGTCATTTACAAACTACATAACAAATCTAAACCGGTACGATAACTCAGATGGAATCCGATCAAAAATTCCAAAAAATTCAAGCCTCGGGTACCTCCAATTCGAAACGAACAGGGACCAACACTACAGGTGTAACGAATATATTTTGCTTACCTCAGGATAAGAACATGGGGTAGAAGATTGGGCAAACAAAATAAATCGGAACTAGTGCGTACGGCACTCAGTTGGCTGTTGGAGAGCTCGGTCGTGGATAAGTTGAAAGATAAGCGGGTTGGATTGGGGCAACTACAAAAAAAATGAAATAAAGGGGTACTTATACAAATCTCTTGGGACAAACAAAACAAAAAGAAACAGGAAAAACCTCTAGTAATTTATAGAGCGCCATTTTGAGGTGCCTAATTATAACTAGTACAACAACTAGTTTGTAACTACAGAAATAACTATTTAAAAAAATCAATACATAAAAAACATATCTTTTTCAAATAAAACTCAAAATAGACCTACTGATCCAGTAAGTTGAGAACTCAAGAGGAACCCTCTCATAGCACATAGGGAGTGAACAACCGCGTAGGGCCTGGGGAGACACCCAGAAGTTTACTGGCAGCGGCTAGTAAACCGAAAAAAACAGAGTCGTCCATGTAGAGATATCCTAAAAAATGTCGTCTGAACGCACATTGCGTTCTCATAGCCGTCAGGCTCCAGATCTCGATAACATAACAGAATTCCCACCCATATCCCCTGCTACTAGCATCGAATCCCTCCCAATTCGTCCACCCTCATGCATTTCAGAGGCAGTAACCGAGTTTCACTCGACTGCCGACGAAATTAACCACCTTATCGGCGAAATCGATAACGTCACACAGCTTGAACTCTTCTGTTCACAACTGCAACGGAAGATAAACAAGCTGAACAATAAACAAAAACCTCAAAAATCCTCATCCACAAAAAAGGGCAAAAATGGTAACTTGCCAACAAAGTCACTAAAAAACCCATTTCCCGATCCAACACACCCTCAGCTATCCCTCAAACAAGCATTCCAGCAAGCACAGGAGCAATAAGACGCAGCAGAAGCGTCTCTCCTACCCCTGGAACCTCCTCAAACAGGAATATCCCAAAAAAATCCACCCAAAAAACCACAAAATCCAAATATAGTCCGTCTAGACCGACTACACCGGTACAAAATACCAATAATTCAAATAACGCAAACAATAATGCATCAAACTCCTCCTCCGCAGCCCCTAATGTGAAGAAAATCTTCATATACAGAATCGGCTTTCTTGAACAGTCTTTCGCCCTAAACACGGTCGAACTTCAAACTAAAATCCGTAGCGTCACAGGCAGAGACCTAACGGTTACATCCTCTGTAAGACGCAATAGATCAAACAAAAAATTCCCTCAACCTTCCACCCAGACTAATTTTCATTTAGTCATAAGAGGGGTGGACCCTAAACTTTCAATTCAAGAGATTGAAGAACAATTAAAAATCTCTGAATTCCCATATTCTAAAGTTGCGAGAATAATCTCGAAAGCCAATAACTCGCCAACTTCCCTCGTCAGAGTCTTTACAGACTCCGAAGCCCATTATGCCGAGGCACTCAGGGATAAAATCCGTATTAACGGAGAACGCCTATCATGTGAGATGCCTTTTTCAGCATCTGTAGCCCCGATTCGCCCAAAATATTGCAGCAAATGCTGTAAAAGTGGACATCTCGCCGCCTCATGTCAAGCGAGAGCGCCACGATGCCCCAATTGCGGACAGGCACATAGTGCAAACAACTGTCCAAATCAGGAAAATCCCAAATGCCCGAACTGCGGAGGAGAACATGCCGCACATTCACCTAGATGCCCGGCTAGACGGGCTATTCCAGAAAATCCCGAGCAGATACAACCAGTATTTGCCTATAGACAAAACCCTCCATATCCTCTGTCTCAGGACCTGATGTATCTAATTTACTACAATAACATGGTCTTGATGAACTTATTCCCTGCTCAGCGGGGAGACATTATGCAAATTTCGAACAATGTCGTCCAGGCATTGTTCGGACATGTAGTTAACCCGTTGCAACAGGGAAATAATGTTGCATTCAGATTTGTCCCGATTTATTAACACCGTAAGTAATGTTTAATAGTGTTTTAGGGACTATTAACTGCCAGGGTGCCAGTAGAAAAACCCACCTAATTAAACACCTCCTACATACCTACAATATTCAAGTATTAACACTAACTGACACCCTTTTAAATTATACTCCCTCATTCCCTAGATATAACGTCTTCCATCGACCGAAGGACTTAGTATCCAGAGGTAATGACATCCTAATTAAAAACAACATCCCATGCACAGAGCATATTATCCCTCATAATGCCAATCTCCCTGATACTGACTTCCTGGCGGTTGATTTACACCTAAAAAACAATGAAACGGTGACGATAATCTCGTATTACAAACACGTCCAAACGCCAATTTCAGATGAGCTTTTTGAGTACTGTTCTACACTCAATAAGGCCATCCTTCTAGGCGACCTCAATGCTAGACATACCCAATTCGGAGACACTTCAATAAATCGGGATGGTATACACCTGACTGATTTATTAGTAGAACTCCCAATCATCAGAATAGAAAATTTCAGCCCAACTTTTTTGAATCACAATGGAATGTCCACTATCGACCATATCATATGTACAGAAAACATGATTGATAGGTTCGGTGATGAATGTTTCATAGGTGACTCAATCATGTCAGACCATTTACCACTACTGGTGAGCACAAGTCTGACAGATCCTCAAAATCCTTTACCAATAAAAAGACGAGATTATCGTAGAGCCAACTGGGACCTTTTCAAAGAAATAATAAACAACAACCTACCCTTGTTAGGCATCATTGAAAATACTGAACAAATTGACCTAGCTATAACTCAAGTAGATAGTCTCATAAACGAGGCTATTGAAATAGCAGTCCCCCTAACCACGTACAACTTATATTCTCCGGCACTGCCCGCACACATCGTGGCAAAAATTAAGAGAAAACGCCGGCTCCTGAGAGAATATAAAAGGTACAGAGATCCAATAACAAAAACCGAGTATAATAGGCTCTCCGCGAGTATCAGACTCGAGGTAAATGCGATGAAAAACCAGCAATGGAGGCGCATTACCTCGACTCTGGACTATAGGGAGAGTACTAAATTTTGGAATTTGTTTAAAGTCCTAACAAGATAAAAATCGACCCCTAACTCTCACTTAAAAGTTGGAAACAATATTATGTCCACACCCAAAAATAAAGCGGAAGCATTTAAAAATGTTCTCCAAGCCACATTCAGATCTCCGGAAAACCCTGATTTCTGTATAAACTTTAAAAATCAAACCGAAATACAAGTCCGTGAAATACTCAACACTCCATACCGTCATGAGGACTTCATCAATAATCCGATGATAGCCCCCACTGACGAAGAAACAATTCAAGAGCTATGTAACGTTAGTAAAAACACAGCTCCTGGCCCAAATAGCATTCATAATAAATGCCTAAAACAACTACTTCCGAGTATATTCACTATAATAACGACTATAGTTAATGCAGCAATTAAGTTTTGCTATTTTCCAGTCTCCTGGAAGGTAGCAAACACAATAATGATCCCTAAACCAGAAAAAGCCCGTACAAATCCTGAATCTTACAGACCGATATCGCTCCTTAATACACTAGGCAAAGTCTACGAGCGTCTCCTAAAAAAGAGGCTCGAAGATTTCCTAGAAAACAACATCATTCCAAACTTTCAATTCGGATTCAGGACGGGACATTCAACTCAAAATGCATTAACGGAAGTAGTCTCACACATATCACAAAGCATTAATTCCAGAAACAACGTCGTTATAGGCACGTTCCTAGACATCCAAAAAGCTTTTGATCAAGTTTGGCATACAGGCCTGATCAAGAAATTACAAGCTATTGGATTGCCCCTCCCATTCATATTAATAATGCACTCATATCTATCTAATAGAACGGTTAGAGTTAAAATGGCATCAGAACTCAGTGAGTCCTTTATTCCCCTAGCGGTAGTTCCACAAGGTTCCATTTTGGCTCCAATTCTTTATAGCATTTACACGTATGACATACCTCGGGGTCCTAGAGACTCAATGAAAATCCTTCTATATGCGGACGACACGGCTCTCCTCGCAACAGGCATGAAAGAAATAGCATTCAATAACGCGCAAATTCAAATAAATAACATTACTAGATGGTGTGCAAAAGTGGCGTATTACGCTAAATGCGGCTAAAACACAAAATATCGTGTTCAGTCACCCTACATATCGACTCTATACCTAAACCTCCGCCTCTATACCTAAACCAGACGAGGCTCGAAATCAAATCTTCTGTCACCTACTTAGGAGTTATTCTAGCAAGAACTCTTAATTGGGAGCCGGAACTTTGTAGTGTCCTGAAACAAGTAAGGCAACGAGCAGCGCTTCTAGGGGGTATAAACGGAAAATTCGGAGCTACTAACAAAACGACACTTCTGCACACATAAAACTTTCATAAGGCCAGTTATTGAATACCGTGCTCCTTTGTTTATGGCTTTAAAGCGTAGACAGAGGAACAAAATTCTTGCATGCGAGAGACAGATTCTGCGGAAGATATGCAGAAAGATTTTCCGCTATCCCTCACGCCTGATACACGCTACGGCGAATAATACCCCGCTCATAACAACCCTACTCCAATCCTTAGGCAAGAGATACATCTTGCGGACTATCCAGGGTCGCAACACCAGGACCCAGAGAGTTCTCAAGATGCCTTGCCACCGTAGAGGATACATAGTAGTCAGAAAACCCAAAAATAAAGTTCCACACATCCCATCCCTCCTACTAAATGCGGTAGGAGCGGATCTCCCTGATGACTACTATGATGTCCTCGAATCAACTCCTTACGAGTACCGCGTTCAAAACTAATAAGGACAGGGCGAGTTAGTTTTCTGTGGTTTCCTAACTCATTGCACACATTATACCTGATCCTAGGTGAGGTTGTAGTCACAGCTATCCTCCACGTTTGAAAAAAATCCAAAAGAATCTACTAAAGAACCGTTTTAATCGAATCAATATCATTAACCGCCAAACCTAAGAAGATAATGTCCAAAAACACAAAGCCAACCCCACCACAAGGCCAACTAAAGAGACTACTCTATAAACTGCAACCTACGTTTGCTGTGATTGGTCGGCATCTTCATCTAATTTTGAATTTTTCAGGTTAGGTACTCTCTGTTTGGGTTTGGCGCTTAAACATCTATGATTAGGCGGTTTTATACCAGTTTGCGAATAAGCAAGCACACAGAAAATTTTAATATAAATTTTTCTCATTTATTTTTATAAATCTGTTCGTTAGAACACCATATTTAATTACCTAAGACTTTGTTTTAGCAAGAAATTATGGATTCTGTCTATCCATCTACTTCAACAAGCTGTGAAATTAACTCAGGAGCCTGCCATCTTTGCAGCAAAATATTTAAAAATGTGGAATTACGAAATCGTCATATCAAAAGAATCCATAAAATAGATGTGTCGAATAATTAATCACGTTATTTGTCCCTTATGTGAACAAGAAACTAATTTAAAAAGCCATGAAACTTACGAAAACATCTAAATGAGAACCACCAGGTGAGTATTGAATTAATAACTTTTGAATTTTCTAGTTTACAAGAATATGAGACATGGAAAGACATGCAGAAATTTGAGACAAGTTATGCTAAACAGAGAGCAGTTCATAAAAAGGAGAATAAGATATTATACTATGATTGTAACAAGTAATTTGAATGGTAGGTCCAATACTTTGTTATTTCAAATAATTAAAACTTATACTAATCTATATTTAGGATATAAGCCCAATTATAAAATTAGGACGGAGAAATCTGGTGGATCAATTAAAATTAAAGGAGTGTGTCCCTCTAGGCTGATTTGCAAACTAAGAGATCAAGGACAAGTTTCAGTCAGTTATTGGAAAACACATGTTGGACATGAAGAGGAATTAAGAACCATGCATCTGTCAAAAGCAGAAGAAAAAATGATTGTAGAGAAGTTAACATCTGGGGTGCCATCTAGCAGAATTTTAAAAGAATCAAGAAAATTGGAAACACTAAAAGTAGACAGACTTGCCCTATTAACAAGTAAAGATCTCTCAAATTTGTCTAGGAAGTATAATACATATAAGAAACGAGATCAAAATGATATTGTAGCAACGGCTTTAAAGGTTCAGGAATGGAATGCTAACAACAAGAATTACACTTTCTTATTCAAGAAGGAAGGTAAAGACCAATCATTTTTTTAATACCTACTACAATTATAATTAATCCTATTCCAATTTGACTTGTGTGAATTGTTATCATGTGACATGTAACAAACCTTACTCTTAGCAGAATCAACAACATTCATACCTTTTTCTGAAACATTCAATATACATTTTTAAATAATATATCTCCTTAGATTGTAGTTATTGGTTTTTTTCATTAAAGCTAATTTTGTAATGGAGGTGCTGATTTATGGGGCAAATTTACTAGTTTTTTATTTTACTAGACAACCTTTTTTGGGTCTTAGTCTGTTTAAGAATACTTGTCCATTCTGATCTATTTCCCACTTTGCTCTTCCAGTTTTTGATTATTAAAATTTTCATGTCTTGCTTTATTTGTTCTTTATATCTAATCTTCCTTTAGTTTTATTTCCAACTGGAATTATTTGTTTGTTTTGGAAGGGATTACATCTTCTTTCATCCGTTCTACACTTCCCTTATACTGAAGTTGTCCTATTTGTATGAATGTTATGATATCAGATCCTGGTATTCCCTTTATAGTTAAAATGTATATCTTCTTATCCACATACAATTTTCTGTTACTGGTTTATATATGTGGCTTAAAATTTGTCTTTCAGAATTAGCCTATTGGCTTTCTTCAGTAAGTGTGCATGTTTCAGATACATATGTGAATAACTTATCTTAATAAGGTTTTATATAATTGGCACTTAGTTTTTTCTTGTATTATTACCTGTTGTTTAATTAAGCCATGGTAACTCTTATTGGCTATGGATATTCTTCTACCCAATTATTTGTTAACACTAGTATTGCATATAACTAGTTATCCTATATAAAGTTTTTTACACTTCATTGCTATACTCTCCTGCTGTTTTGCTGCTACATGTATTTTATTTTAGCTTGATTGGTTTTCAGTTTACTTGTCCATGCAGTTTGTTCTATCTGATTAAGTTCCTCTATAATATTTTATATTGTTATTACTATTATGTTAACATCATTTGCAAAAGCTAGTTGTCTGCATACTTATTGATTATCGTTTCTCATGAATTTACTCTTCCTATCTTCTTAAGTAACTTCTGCTTCTACTTATCTTTTTCCACATTGTTGCTGCTTCCCTTTACATGCTGCTTTTTCTTTCAGTTATTAATTTATATTCTTAGTCAAACCATTAAATTCTTTGTTTTTTCTGCATGCCTATTCTTTGGATGCATACCTTATGGAATTTCAGGTTCCCGATTCGTCATTTGTGTTTTCATGCCTTGCTTTATTTTATAGTCTGTTGTTGAAGGTTCTTTTGTATTCTTTATTTTTGTTTTCATCTTAGAGCTTAGAGCTTCTATATGCTACCTTTTCCACAAATCACATGTTCTAACATATCATGGGCTCAGTACTATACTAGAAGACTCAAATTTTTGGAATTTTAAGTTATCTTTTTTAAATAACAACTCAACTCAGCTCAAAAATAGGATGAATAATTACCCATTAAAATATACAATAAAATTTCAGTCTCTTACCATTAATTTATCTTTAATTATCTCTAAACTATAAATTATCAGTAAACTATAAATTTGGTGTTTTATTTTTATTAGGAGAACATGATGTACTTAAAAAAGAAGATTTTGCCTTAGGATTCATGAATTATGTAATGGAAGATAAATTAAGAGAATTCCCTAGCATAATTTGTATTGATGCTACACACGGCACAAACAAGAGTGGAATGGATTTAACAGTGGTGCTTATTAAAGATGACAGGAATACAGGATTTCCAGTTGCGTTCTTACTGTCAAACAGATTGGACCAACTAGTTCAAGAAGTTTTTTTAGGTATGTATTATATGAGTAGTGGCAATTTATGACTGGCAAGTAAAAATAATTTTCAAAAACTTTTAGGTGCCCTTAAGAATAGAATGCAGACTGGAATTCATGCGGAACATTTTATGAGTGATAACGATGGAAAATATTATGATGCATGGGTGAAGATTATGGGCAACCAACTAAAAAGGCTTTTATGTACCTGGCACGTCGTGAGAAATTGGAATATTCAAGGGAAGAAGAAGAAGATATAGGATCCAATTTTGAAGAAACAGATGAAAACTGAGATGAAAAGAATTATTAATGAAACGGATGAAGATCGATTTATGGAGTTGTGTAACAAATATATAATTAAATTACAAGAGGCAAATGAGATAGATTTTTTTAATTATCTGGCAGGGTAAATAAATATATGAAATCATACATTTTAAGTCATCCTTAAGTATATATTTTTTGTAGGTATTACTTTCAGAATGAAGAGAGAATCAAACTGTGGGCCCATTGCTACAGAAGAAATCCAGGAATCAATACAAACATGGCGATAGAATCTTTCAACACCCTCCTGAAGACCAACCACCTTAGAAGAAATGCAGCAGTATCAATCGAAAAGTTGTTGGACACAATAGACGATCTAGTGGACATAAAAATGTGGAAGAAGATTATCGACATTCAAAGACCAAATGTGAATAATTACCAAGATAGGGTTATAATAAAAGCACACAAATTGGCAGAAAAGATGAAAAACAAAGTGGTTAAGAAAAATGTGAAGGTATATGGTCAATTTCAGGTAAAGTCATTTAGAGATCCTAATAAATTATATAATGTAAATATAAGGCAAGTGTGTGAAAATGAATGTAAGACATTGTATTGTAGAGTATGTAAAATTTGTATTCATCGCTACACGAAACATCTACAAACTATGATGTTTTTAAAGACCTCCCCGTAGATGACTGGGAAGTCCATGCCACGGACGAATTCAAGCGTCCCAAGACAAAGAAAAGGAGGACAAAAGCCCGTGCGGAGGGAAACCGCACAATAGAAGAAACAACGGACGACGAAACGCCAAAAGCTGGTAAGAGGATCAGGAAGAAGAGCAGCGAGGACGAAAAGTCTGAACTGCAAACACTAAAGAAACTCCTACAAGAAAAGGAAACAGAAAACAATGCCCTCAAAAAGAAGATAGAGGAGTTACAAGATATAATTGTAAACTCCCAAAAGTCCATAATCGATCATATGGACAAAAAGTTCGACCAGCTCGAGGGCAAAACTGAGGTAACCCTGGAAAAACAGGCACCGAAGAATAAAGAAGATAACCTGGAAAACCAGGCCATAACCAAGAAGAAGGCTACAGGAGCAATCCCAAAAAACAAAAAACAGCAAGAGGAAAAGCCCAAAGAGGCAACAAAACCCAAGAAAAAAGAAGATTTCCCCCCCCTCACCCCCACCAAACCCCAAGAAGGTGCACAGGATAGTGATGCGCAAGTTGATCGGCACTCTTCAACACCGACACAGATGGACATAGAAGAGTTACCTAAGAAAACTTGGGTACCAAAGCCACCTGTAATTAAATTACAGAGTGTTAACTACACAGGGGCCATACTAAACATCGCTCAAAAAGAGCAGGTGATTACAAACAACAAGCTGTCCAGAAGCGGCCGAGAAACGCTTATCCAAGCAAAAAGCCCAGAAGATTACAGAAAGATGGTGAAAATCATTGAAAAATTCAATGAGGAGACGAAAATCCAGTGGATAGCATTTCCACTGGAGGAGGACATAAAACCAAGAATGGTTTTAAGAGGGCTACCATCTTCATCAGACCCAAAGGGTATACACGATGAGATATTGGAAGACCACAATATTGGAGTATTGTCGGTTAAAAATATGATATCGAGGAAACCCGACAAAAGGAACTTGCCCATGTTCGTTATGACGGTGGAACGAGAGGACGTGGAAAAACTAAAGCGCATCACTAACCTGATGCACATGAAAGTCAGAATAGAGGAGCTAAGAAAAGCAACAGGGCCCACACAATGCTTCAACTGCCAGGGCTACCACCACGCACAAAGGGCGTGCTTCAAAGCACCTCGATGTGTAAAGTGCGGCGAGGAGCATGAAACAAGGAGCTGCACGATGCCAAAAGAGCAGAAGGCAAAATGTGCCAACTGCAAACGCCAACACCCGGCCAACTTCAGAGGCTGTCCCAGATGTCCAACCTGGGGCAGACAACAACAACAGCGACAAAGGCCAGTAACACAAAGCAGGCCACAAACAGCTCCCACTGGGCTATCCTACGCCCAGGCAGCGAAACCCCAAGAGAATGAGAAAACCATCCTCATCTCGAAACAGCACCAAGACGGCTTAGTGAACTCCGTAAAGGAACTACTCACTAGGGTAGTAAATGAGGCGATAAAAGATTTCAAGTTAGCACTGAACTAGTGCAAACTAATAGGGGATACTTGAGGATAGGCTCCTGGAATCCAGGGGGTATAAGGACCAACCAGAATATTCTGGACGAACTGGTCAATAGATACGAAATGGACGTCGTAGCCATTCAAGAAACAAAACTTACGAACAACGTTAATATCAAATTCCCAGGATACGACGTATACAGGAACGATAACACAGCGAGAGTAGGTGGCACAGCAATACTCGTGAAAAAAGGCATAAAACACACTAGATTATTAACACCGCAACTAGTAACTATGCAAGCCACAACAATAAGACTAGAAATGAGGCAAGGAGAAGTCAGAATTACCTCCGCCTATGTAAGACCACAAGATCCGCTGATCGACGACGATCTAAATATGTTCCTAAACGACGAACCCTCAATCATCATAGGAGACCTAAACGCAAGATCCCCTAACTGGAATGATAGAGCTACGAACAGAAATGGAAGACTACTAAACGCGTACATAGAAAATAACGAAGAAGTTATGGCAATGGGCCCCACAGACCCAACGCATTACCCAGGAAACGCACTTCCAACGCATATAGACATAGTAGTTGCAAAAAACCTAGGACTACAAACAGAACTACAAACACTAAACGAAGGTACAACTGACCACAACCCCATCCTATTAGAACTAGGAACGTGGGAGGAAGAAAGCACAACCAAAAAGATCAAAAAGAAAACAAAGTGGACAAACTTCAAGAGACTCGTGAGCACCGGAATAAACATTGTCCCAGTGATAGACAATCCACGAGAAATAGAAGATAAGGTCCTAGAGTTGGAAAACATCATACAACAAGCAATCAGAAACAGCACTACTGAACAGGAAGTAGTAATGCAAACGGGCAAATTCAAGAATATACCTCAAGTAATAAAAGACTTGATAAGGGAAAAAAACAAAGCTAAACAGACAGCAAGAAGAACAAGAAACCAAGCAGACAAAAATAGAGCAAATCGATTAAACAGAGAGGTCAAAACAGCACTACAACAACACCGTAGTGAAAGCTGGGAAAACCACATAAAGGACATGGAAGATCAAAGTCCAAATATGCAAAATATTTGGAAACTGCAAAAAATCCTACGAAGTGACAGAAAACCAATTCCCCCACTACACGGAGAAAATGGTATAGTATACAGCACAGAGGAAAAAGCAGAGGTAATGAGGAGTACTCTCGAGAGAGAGTGTACATTAAATTACCACCCAGACGAAGACATCGACTTCATAGAAGAAGTCGAAAGACAAAGAGAAAGACCGGAAAACCCAAACGAAATTATCCCTCCAACAACACCGGAGGAGATAAATGAGCTAATCAAGAACAGCTCACCAAAAAAGGCTCCCGGTCCAGACCAAATTACGAACAGAGCTCTAAAGTATCTACCAGCAAAAGCCATCGTTTACCTAACAAACATCATTAATGCAATGCTAAGGTTCAAAAAATTCCCAAATAGATGGAAAGAGGCCCATGTCATAATGTTACCGAAGCCCGGAAAAGACAGCACATTCCCACAAAATTACAGGCCGATAAGCTTACTACCAGCAATCAGCAAAATAGTAGAAAGAGTGATACTCAGCAGACTCCAAGCTGAAACAGACAGGTTAAACATCATACCAGAAGCCCAATTTGGCTTCAGATCAGAACACTCTAGCGAGCTACAAGTACTCAGACTAACAGAGTACATAGCAGCAGGATTCAATGACAGACAGTATACAGGAGCTGCATTCCTGGATGTAAGTAAAGCTTTCGACAGAGTCTGGCATAAGGGACTATTATACAAAATGAGAGATTACGGGTACAGCGGAGCAATGACAAGGCTGATCTCTTCTTACTTGAGCAACCGCAGTTTCAGAGTCCGGATAGGACAAGTCCTGTCCGAACTCGGGAACCCGGAAGCTGGAGTACCACAGGGAGCGGTACTGTCACCTCTGCTGTACACGATATACACAGCAGACATACCTAGAACACCAGGTACATTATTAAGTCTCTATGCTGACGACACAGCGACAGCGGCCAAACACCGAAATGTAGACATAGCAGTCACCAATCTACAGACAGCGTTAGACGAAATTGAAGAATGGAGTCTAAAGTAGAAAATTAAAATCAATTCAGACAAGACACAAGCTGTACTCTTCCAAAAGAGGCGAGAACGACCAGAAGAACAGGTCACAGTGCAAGAAAATCCCATTGAGTGGAAAAGCGAAGCGAAATACCTCGGAGTAATAATGGACAAAGGACTAACTTTCAATAAACACGTAGAAGCCACAGTACAAAAAGCCAACACGGCAAGGGCCGCAATAAGAGGCCTAGCGGGAAGGAAAAGCAAACTACGTATAAAAACCAAAATAAGGCTAATAAACAGTATAGTCCTTCCTATACTGACATACGCATCACTTGCATGGGGACACATATGCAACACAACGAAAAAGAAAATACAGGCACAACACAACAAAAGCCTAAGAGAAGCGGTAAACGTACCAAGATACGTAGCTGAAAGATTCCTTTTCAGAGATTTACAGCAAATCAGAGTGACTGACACAATGAAAGAAAAAGCTAGGATAAAATTCGCAGAACTAGAGAACCACCCCAGTCACATCCTACGAGAGATAATGAGGTATGACGCTTTCCACAGATGGAAGCACAAAAGACCAAAACAACAAATATTAGATTAACGCAAAACCAGAGGGAAAAATAAAAAACCCCCCAATAGGGACAAAATATTACAAAAAGCCCAGAGTGAGAAGAAAATCCAATCAAAACACACACACATAAAGAAGACAGTTCGTAGCTCAAATCACCCAGAATATCGCAAATCGCCTCATTCACAGTGGGCCCTGTTGCTCACACTAGGATACAGTCTACATTGTGGTAATGTATAATATTTAAATATTTTCTTTATTATAGTGTAGACTATGTACTAATTATGACTTTTCTGTTCACAGGTGACCTACAAAAAAAAATCACAAAAAACACAAAAAACGGCTTCGGTCACCAAAAAAAATCAAAAAAATACTAACAAAAACCGGCTTCGGCCACCAAAAAAATTAACAAAAACCCCAAAACCCGGGCACGTAGGGCCCAACCCCCTTGAGCACCAAGTCGCCGAACTGAGCCGGGACTCAGAGCGGAGACTTGAGGCCCAAGTAAGCAATTTTAGTTCGCGGATAAGCTACATTAAGATAAACAGGAATAAAGCGGAGATGCGCTGTCCTAAGTTTTCACATACGGTTAGGAAACCATGTTGGGGTTCAATTACCCAGGACCTCCACATGAAGAGCACTTGGCTGATTGTTGTGCCTCTATAGCGAATCAGATTGCTATAGGGGGGAAAGGGATGGTCTAGAGCATTGGAGCACGGTGGGGTGATTCCTGTTTTTAAACACGAATTAAAACACCTTGCTCCAATGAATTGTTACACCCGATCGTACTACCTGGGTGAACATTTCTCATAGGCTGGGTTCAATCAAATTGCTTGCTGCTTGCTTACAACCCTGCAGGAAGCATCAAGTAGAGCACAGCTGAACCAACAGTTTGCATCGAGTTTTCTTAGAGTTCGGTCGTTTTCGTTCTTGTTTTTAGGTTCACGTTCGCTCCTACAGCAAAGGGTCAGCTAAACAGCCATAGGCATCGTTTACAAAGCTGATCGCTTGGACGACGTCACCGAAGAGATAAGGCGAACAAAGAAGCGATAAGAAGCAATCCAGATAAGACAACAATAGAACAATAGAACCATTGTTCATTGTTTCAGTGTATCCATTGTTCGTTTTTAACGGACTTTAACAACCGTTAGCGATCACAGGGCTTCTATTGTGTTGGTTGGCGGCTCCCATCTGCTTTTTCGGAGATTCTGCTGGTCACGGTGAGGGCTTAGTGGATGGTCAGTAAGAAAGCCATCCACGCACGCCGTAGCCGGGGCTTTCAGCTTCCGTTAGGGCGATAGGACAACCAGGTCCGACATTGTAGCGGTTTTGAGACTGAATTTCAGGTAAAGAAGAAAGAATAAAATAGTTGGCGATTCACATAGGTGTTGTGTTTTTTCATCTGGGACAGTCCGTCGTATACACGCTCTTAGATAACTAGTACCTGGTGTAAGCATAGTGGGTGGTTTCCGTAAGAAAGGCCACCTACGAACGCTGTAAGCCGGTTTTACTGGGTTACTAATTGCGTGTTGACTAGCTGGCCTAGTGTTATATTCTGCACCTGAGTCGCGAACTGACTCCAGTGGTTTTTCCTATAGTAACTAATTTTAATTGGTAACTGTAGAGAATTGTGTTGAGAATTCCAAATAGTAAACGTACAAAAACAAGTTAGTACACATAGGAAGTGCATCGAGGGACCGACAGCTCACTTTACAGTTAGTATAGTCCGGCGACCCGCCATCCTATACATTGCACAGCGTATAATAAAAAGGGTGTCTTCTAGGTGCACGCCTAGCGTTCCACATCGTAATGTCACGTTCGACCCGTTCCAACAGGTCAAAAACGCGTCCTGCAGAACCTCCTGACCCTCCTCCCATACAAAACCAATCACTATTATCTAATAGGCCACACCTGAACACTCTCTTGATTATCCACCATTACCAACACAACGTGCATACCAAAATCCCATTTCACCACTTCCTACTTCACCCAATAACAACTACACTCTACCTACACCTACTTCTTATTCCATTCCCACAATCCACATACCGGAAACCACCAATATCACTCCTAAGATGGACGTCGCTACCGAAAGTTTCGTCGAGGATTTGGTAACCACCCTACCTATCGACCAAATTGACCGGTTGATCGCGCGTTTGCAGCTGTCCCGGTCCTCCCTTATCGCTAATCCTCACACAGCTCCCACTAATACTCTAGCACACCTACAACAACAAACTTCCACTACTCACACTACCACTATTCAACCTACACCCCAACCTACACCTCAAATTAATACACACTTACCAACAATTATCCCACAACAAAACCCCACCTACGCTACCGCTGCACACACTCCGAAACAACAGCATCCACAATCAACTCCTACCCTAGCACAGCAACCTAAACACTTCAACTACCTAATCACTAACATCCCTCTGGAAAAATCCACTCAACGGGATTTTTTCAGAATCATCAACACAAGAGAACTCCTACTTAACCAAATTACTACAATTAAAGTTTTACCCACCCAAACAGCACACCTCACCACACCACACCCAATCAATCATGTTGAAGTCCAACGGCGACTCCGTGATGCGGTAGGTGATCCTAAAATACAAATTATCCCTAAACATAATCCAAATTCCACAGCTCCTAAAAACACTTCTACCCGCAACCACAATCCCGGCTACATGGTGGTCGTCAAAGGAGTGGACAGAGTCTACTCCGATGCCGAACTCACCGTCCTTTTCACTCAACTTAATATCCCAGTAATTCGTCTCTGGCGCATCATCTCCAGAGAAAACAAACCCACCACATACGTCAAACTGATCACATCCAGTGAATCCAAATACACGGAGATGTTGACCAGTGGCGTATTCTTTGACGGGCTTCGCATGACCGTCGAGCTTCCCTACAATTCCAATCCCGTCCCTCCTGTACCGAAGTACTGCGCCAGGTGCAGTTCAAACGGGCATACCATTGCGGAGTGCCAGCAAAAACAGTACAGGTGCCCTACTTGCGGTCAAGACCATAAATCCACATCATGCCGTACTCCTCAAGCTCCTAAGTGCCCTAACTGCGGTGGCGAGCATGCGGCCTACTCGGTCAAATGCCCACTCAGAAGGGAAATCCCTAAAACCCCACAAGAAACCCAACCAATCACCACAGACAAGAGAGACCCTCCCTATGAACTGTCTTCAGACATGAAGGCAGTCATGGAATTCACCTCCCTTATCCTAATTAACCTTCTTCCAGATAGGCGTCAGCTTATCCTGGACATTACCAATCGTATTTCCACTCTGATGTTCGGTCACAAGAGTACACTTGTGGCTCACAACAACAGAGCCTCCATCTCCTTCCTGCCCCTCTAATGGATAGTTCGCTGGGTGCTGTAAACTGCCAGGGTGTTCGGAAAAAACGCCCCCTCATCAAACACATCCTTCAACATCATAATATCCAAATCCTAGCCCTCACCGACACCCTCTCTAAAACAGATCCAATATTTCCCTCCTGTACACCGTCCGAAAAGCCAAGTATCTCACGGTATTGGCTTCCTTATCAAATATGGTATCCCCTTTTCCCCTCACGTTACACCTATGCACCTTAACCTTAATGATGTAGACTTCCTGGCAGTGGACATCCACCTTGACAATAACACTACACTTACAATAGTCTCTTATTACAAACATCCTCACCAGGACATGTCCGAATCATTGTTTGATTATGTCTCCAGCCTGAACAAGGCAATTATTCTCGGCGACTTTAACGCCAGACACATACAATTTGGCGACACGGCCACAAACCGTGCAGGCAATGACTTTTCGGATATGCTCATCAATCTTCCTATCCACCGTATTCGTAATCGTGAGCCGACTTTTGTGGGTCACCAGGGCTTGTCACCAGTGCGACGGTGGTAAGTTCTGGCACAAATTCTAATGCCTAACCAAACAAAAAACCAACAATCCTTCTCACCTTGTGGTGAATAATCAAATCTTAAATACACATCAACAAAAGGCCGACGCCTTTAAGGACCACTTACAAAACACATTAATATCACCTAATAATCCAAGATTTGACCCCGCCTTCCTGGATACGGCAGAGAGAGACTTAACCAGACAACTCGGTGCCCCCTTCGATCCTCAGGTGCCGCATGATCATCCCATCATGGCACCTGGGGATCAACAAACTCTCAAAAATTTTTGTCAAATTGGCAAATCGAATGCACCAGGTCCTGACAATATTGCCAGGAGCTGCGTGAAACAATTTCCTCCGAGTGTCTATCTTTATTTCACAAATATTGTCAATGCCACTCTTAAACTCTGCTATTTTCCATCTCACTGGAAAGTAGCAAATACAATTATGCTCCTAAAAAAGGGCAAACTCCGCACATATCCTAACTCTTATCGGCCGATTTCACTCACAAATGTACTAGCTAAAGTCTTAGAGAGAATCCTTAAAGAAAGACTCACTGACTTTACTAACGAACATAATATCATTCCCTCTTTTCAATTCGGCTTTAGAGAAGGGTGCTCCACAAATAGGGCATTGACATAAATCGTCACACATATTTCTCAAAGTCTGAACGACTGCAAACTTTCACTAGGTATTTTTCTCGATGTTCAAAAAGCCTTTGACCAAGTCTGGCATGTGGGGCTGGTCAAGAAACTACTGAACATCGGACTACCACTTCCATTCGTCAGACTAATCCATTCCTACGTCTCTGGACGTTGTGTCAGGGTTAAGGAACGGGGTCACTTCTCAGATTCTTTTACTCCTACAGCTGGAGTACCTCAAGGCTCTGTACTGGCTCCCATACTATACACAATTTACAATAGCGACTTTCCAAACCCTACATACACCAATACTACCACTTTGCTCTACGCAGATGACACCGCCCTTGTAACCACAGCGAGAGACGTTGATTCTGTTCTTCGGTACGCTCAAAATCACCTCAGACTAGTTGAAAACTGGTGCAGGAGATGGGGAGTGTCACTGAACCCGAACAAAACTCAAATGACTCTCTTCAGGCATCCAAAACACAGCGTTCGTGCCGCCTCTTTTAACGAAAGAAACTATCTCACACTCTGGGGTGACCGACTTCAGCTACGTGATCAGATCGAGTACCTTGGTGTAGTGTTCATCCGAACACTAAACTGGAGGGCTGATCTGAGCATAGCCTGTAACAAGGCTAGGAGCAGACTTGGTCTCCTCAATAGTCTGAGATGTAATTTCGGGGCGGCACAACCTCGCACACTAATTTTCACATATAAATCATTTATACGACCTATTTTTGAATACAGATCTAACATTTATGCTACTTTGTCAAAAGCCGTAAAAGAAAATTTACTTAGAATAGAAAGGTCAATTCTGCGTAGAGTAAACGGTAAACGTTGCGACTACCCCTCTGCCCGTATTCATCAATTATCGAATATCCAGCTCCTAAATGAGAGACTACACTCTCTGAGCAGAAGTTACACTATTCGCACAATCCAGGGCCAAAACCTCAGAGCCCAACGCACTCTAAAAACTGTTTGCTCAATCCGCGGCAATGTATTCACCAGACATCCTAAACCTAAACTCCCACACCTACCTGCTATTCTACTGGAACTTGCCAGTAACGAACTCCCTGATGAATACATTGACATACAGGAGGCAACTCCCCTCTATTTCCGTCGCATTCCTAGCTAAATTGCTCACTTCGAGCTTGCCTGGACAGGGGGGGATCGGTTTTCTGCGGTTTCCCGATCCCACTTGCAAATGATACCTGTCTATTGTGAGGATACAGCCGCAGCTGCCCTCTCGTGCAGCGCATTAATAACATATTTACTAATTACACAATACTAATACATGTATTTATACATATATTACTATCTCATTTTTCTACATATACTAATTCAATATTCACTAATATACTAATTATTTTAGACAACAATTCTGAAAAGAACCGACCAAAAGCCCCTCGCCACTGATTGTCCTGGACGGCCCCACCAGTGGATCGACGAAAAAACAAAACAGAAGCCAACCACCACAAAAACAAAAACCACATCCTGAAGAGGTAACAGCCTAAAACAGGATGCCAAAACCACAAAAGAAAAGAAACAACACCAAGAAAAAGAAAAACCAACGTGACAATGGAGGAAACAACCCTGTGTAAGCTATAACCTGGGTCGCTCGCATCATCCGCCAGAGGACGAATTACAGTGCAATACACTGGTTTGTCTGCTGGCGGGAGAGACGAGCGATTACAGTAAATTATAGCAACAAACGGGGTAGGCAACGATGAATAATTACACATAACATCTACCACCGGCGACCGCCGTTACCTGAAAATCTAAGCTTGCCACAGCCGCGCTCGATCAACAACGGAATTACAGTGCAATACACTGGTTCCGCGTTGACCGATAAGCGCGATTGTGAACTTAAAGTGAAAGACAGAGTAAGGAAAAACGGCAATCAAAGAAAATAAAGGCAATACGCTTAACTAACGAAGACAATCGGCAACACCAATTCTCAACCTTGAAACTAATTCCACCCCAGACATTAACGATAAAATAAGCCAAAACAATCCCGAAAAACCCCATTCCCTGAAGAGGCAGGAGCCTAAAACAGGGGCTCTCTCTGGCAGAGAGAGTAGTTACGAGCAGTACAAAATAGACCCCAGAAACAAATTAAACGTTTATTTTTGTCTCAAACAAAGAGTTATAAAAAATACAGATTTTACAAGAACATACTATAGGTACAACATAATCCAAATTAACACAACTTTCGTGTTATTTGTTTACAAAAGAGATTGCTACAAACATTTTTGAAATGGTTCCTAGGTTATAATATGACCAATTTAGATTATCAAAAAAAAACTTATGGATATCCTTTTATGAAAATACTGTAAAATTTAACCTGATATATGAAATCTCCTTTCTACATAATAATCAAATTAAAATTCTCACAACAAAAAAAAAACAAATTAAAGCTAGCTGTCAGGTGTCACATTTAATTTTGATGACAAAGAACAAACAGATTAACAGCATAACCATACATATTACAATTTTTAATTTGTTATGAAAGCAATTATTACTTTAGCCAAAACATGTCTGTCTTTACTTTGAAAAATTAATATATTGAATTGTTACCTTAAAATTTACATATTTCGCCACTCAACTAAAAAAAAAACTTGCTACATCTCTGGGGAAGCTACGTGTACAAATTCTCTAAATGGAACACAGGAAACCATTTCTATACTCAGGAACGAGGTTGGGGCAAACAGATGACAAACGAAGCTGGAGGCACAACCTATGTACTGCTTTAAAATTTTACCATGTTCTGGTATACTGCACAAATCCTTTTAGTGGTTTCTCTATGCTAATCCATCATATTTACGGAGAGTCCACTTTTTACATGTCTGGTTAATTAACCTATTACACAGATTTACCGGCTGTTTAATAAAAATGCCCAAGTCCTTTAAACTCGAGCTGCCTTATATCACCTGCCTGCTTCCTTGCTCTTTTTAACCTGCCTCACCTTCGTTCGATTTCAACCCAAAACGCAAAATAATTCCCCTCCTGACCTAAATCTAATATTGGTGTGGGCGACCCTCTTTACCTTAAAATTCTTGTTTAGGCCTGTTAAAAACAGGCCTAAATTATGTTACAAAGCGACTTTCAAATAAACTGCTTTTAAATATGAAGGAATAACACGTATTATATTGATTTTTCCAAGCGACCCTAAATTTAAACCGGAGTTTTTACCTAATCTGGTAACAGAGATAAAACATATATTTAACTTCTCCGCCGAAATATTTAAAAAAACTTGCTATATTATCGATCGTTTTTCTTGGTATAAACAACCAGGGGTGTATTACAATTTTTTTTTAATGGCTTTGGCTTGAAACCTTTAGCCACGTAATTACATATAAATATTAGTATTCATTCATACAGGATTGTACAAGGAGGACACTTTTCACGCTTATTGATTGATCAGAGCGGCTTTATTGTAACAAACAAGACATAAACCACGGTTAGGTAGGTGGGCAACATATATGGTAAACATACAAAGGAAATGTTCAAGCATACGGTCAATTTTACACTCATACCTTTAATTTCATTTTTACGAGAAATATCATAATTATTTTAAAGATTTTTATATTGTCTTCACTTAATAGGAGATTTACGTTTAGTGGTGTACTTAATCCCTCTTTTATCAATTCTTCTATCAGCCACGTGCTTGTATTACGATGTAGTGGGCAGTTAAAGAATATGTGATTTAAATCAGCTATACTAGTTCCACACTCACATCGGTCTGTTGGGAGAACTCCTATTTTGTGTAGATGTTTCGGAAAACATCCATGATTTACTTTTAATCTTAAGACAGTTGCCACTGTGTTTCTGCTTAGTGTAACATCTTTGTAAAATTGTTTTACATCTACTGTGGGTTGTAATTTGTATAAATTAGTGCCCCTGCTTTCACCAACCTGAATCCATTGTCTGTCCCATTTAAATTTAATATGTTGTTTGATATAGGCAAGTAGGTCACATGTGTTAAATTCTTCTATCACCATATGTGGGTGCTGTAATGGATTTTTAGCTATAGAATCAGCAATAGTATTGCTAACAATATCTGAGTGTCCCTTGACCCATAGAAATTTAGTACCATATGGATCTGATAGTTTTAGTAACTGTTGAAAAATTTCTAATATGAATATGTTGCTATTGATTGTGAATTTAAAGTTTTGTAAGGAGTGCAATACTGACAGTGAATCACTGCATACGACAATTTTGTTCCACTGGTTTTCACAGCACAATTCAAGGGCTTTGTATATAGCACACGCTTCAGCAGAAAAAAATGCTGGATTGATTATTTAAAATAAATGATTGTTTAATCTTCATTTTTGGTACAAAGTAAGCACTGGTTGTACATGTTGGTGATTTTGACCCGTCTGTATAGATCACAATATGATCTGAATATCCACTTAAGATTTCTTTAAGAGTAGTGTAGCAAAATTCGTTTTGGTATTTTGAGATAATAATATTTGTAGCTAGAACACTTGTTAGATGTGGTATATCCAACGATTCCCAGATAAAATTACAAGGGGAATTTATTAACTTCAGTTCGTTGCAAGTTATAATTGCTCTTGCAAGTGGTGGAGAGTTTTTTTAACGAAGTATGTAGATGTTAAATCAGCTGTATTTAATTCATTAATTATTTTTGCATTATAAGTGCCACGATAATGTTGGTATATTAGCTTGCTAGATATTCTCTGCGTAATGAGAGTGGATTTTCAGATGCTAGAGCTAGGGTGGCTTCATTTGGAGTGCTTTTCATCAATCCTAACACAATCCTTAGAGCTTTAAATTGAATTCTATCAAGTTTACGTAAATTAGTTATGCTAGTTGACCCATATACCACACAACAGTAATCTATTATAGATCTTATATAGGCTCGATAAAAATTCAATGCAATGTTTTGATCTGCACCCCACGATCTCTTACACACCATTTTAAGAAAATTAATACCTTTTTCGCAGCGACCAATTGTATAATTAATATGTTGAGTTCAAAGCAGTTTCCTGTCAAGTATGACACCAAGATATCTAAATTCCGAAACAATTGGAATATCATTGCCATGTAAGGTTACAGCGTGATATTTAATAGGGTGTTTTCTTGAAAAAAATACTATGGCACATTTTTGGTACGAAATATTGAATCCATTTAACCAAGTCCAATTATCCAAGTTGTACATAATATGTTTGAGTTCAGTAGTGCTTTCACTGTACGTTTTCTTATGTGAATAGATGACAATATCATCAGCATATTGTAAGCAAACAATATTGGGAGACCATAAATTGTGCAAATCGTATGTGTACAAAATACAAAAATCTAAAATATAAAACGCTACAATGCCCCTTCTTAAAAGAAAAAACTCGGATAATTCTTATCCAGTTTTTGATAAGGGCAAAACAACAAAAACCAAATCAGAAGATGACCTCTTAACTGAGTCGAAACTTCTTAATATCTTTTAGATGATGGGTAGCGTGGAATTAAACAACAAAAACAAAGTTAGTTACAAAGAATGGGCTAGCGTGCCATCGATCGCCAGACTCTTTAAAGTCGAGTAGGCTGAAATTTTAGACTCTAAAATGAACTGTAGGTGACATGAGTTTCTATGCCTTAGGGGAAGCTAACCTTATGCCCTGCAGTGAACCTCACTGACATTCACAGCAGTAACACAAGTGATTTGTCGGGCAGGCATAGCCATGACACCTCGTTGCCTAAATCAAGTGCTTTGCCCAAATCCAAAGAAATTGCTCTACACTTAACAGGTAGGCGTCTACTATCTCCACTATACGCCTAGCGAGACAGGGAATTCGGCAACGGTTCCACAAAAAAATTAGGATATAGACCCTAAATCTCTATACCTACATATGTGTCTCCAAATCAAAATAGGTTACCTGAACTAAAATTATCAAAAGTGAAACAATATTCCAAAGGGATGAAATTAAATCAACATACAAACTCGAAAACACAGACATGGAATAGGATGAACTAATTACTTAAGGATGACATATTGTCCTCATCTAACACAAAAGGCTTTAAATCTTTAATGTGCCACTTACCAAGATATGAACCATTTAAATCTGACAAACGATAAACCACTGGTGACAATTTTTCCTTGATAGTTGCTTCAATATACTTCGGTGCTAGTTTGGACATGAACTTGTTGACAGCACAAGACAAAACCTTATTTCTTTTAAAAACTCTATCACCCACTTGAAATTGGACTTCTCTTCTACGTAAGTTGTAACTCCTAGCGTTATGTTCATATCCTTTTCAAGGATTAGCCTTAACCTTTTCAAAAACTTTATCTAAACCTTTGACTTCTGAAGCATCCATGTTACGATCACCTGTAATTATCTCTATATCTTGATTCTGTTGATCCTTATGATCAACACCATAATAGTTTCCACTTAAAGGAACATGACGGCCATAATTCAGGAAAGCTGGAGTATATCCAGTTACTTCGTGCTTTGCGGTGTTAATAGCTTGTCTGATCTTTACTAAATTCTTGTCCCAATCTACGTGGTCTTTACCATACAGAGTGGCCCAAAAGTCTGGAAACGGCCAATTATCTCGTAAATTACCAGACATAATTATACAACATTTAAGGTACACCTTTTGGGATATGGAGATTCTATATTTGATATTTGCAATGTTGCCAGGTTTGCCGTTTCTCTTATATCATTAGTAACTTTGGTTTTTCAAATTCATCACCCTGTATATTCACTCATTATTGGAATCTCCTTTTCAATACGAGTTCAACCATATGTAACACTTATGATTTTATGTAGTCTGGAAGGTCTTAAATACATGAAACAGAAGTCTGACAACGCCTAATTGTCTCAATAATTTTTTTAATACTAACTATTTTTAACTACATTAAAACGTAACAATTGATAGATTACAACATTTTTTAACACAATGGTTACTTTATCAAGTGTTCAAAATGTGCTCCATTTGTGAGTTGATAGTACCCTAATCGATGGTAGAATGCGTCTACCACATTTTTCCATGATTGTCTAGAATTTATTCGAGATTCATCGATTTTTCGTTACCTTAGCTCTGCAAGACTTGCTGGTTTAGTTTTGCAAACTGATTTTTTTCAAGTGTCTCCAATAAAAATAATCTTTAGGATTGAAATCAGGTGAACATGGAGACTATTCAATTCCACCTCGTCTACCGATCCATCGTCCTGGAAATATCTCTTCTAAATAACGTTGAGCATTTACCCCAAAATGACCTGGAGCTCCATCTTGCCCATATCTAATTAAAACTGGCACCAAACAAGTTTATCAGTGTAGGTACAATTTCATTTCTAAGTAACATTTCGTATCTGAAGTTAAATTTCCATCGATAAAAAATGGCCCAATTAACTGAGTACCTACTATACATGACCATACATTTAATTTTTGTGGTCTTTGAGTTTGGTTTTCACGCATCCAGTGTGGATTTACGTCACTTTAGTACCTTAAATTGTGTAGATTTACACTTCCACACAGTGTAAAGGTTGCTTCATCGGAGAAACATATTCTGTTAACGAAATTTTTATCCTTTTTTATTTTATCCATCATTACCTCAGTAAACTCTAATCTACGATCGAAGTCATCTTCACTTAATTCTTGCAATAAGTTAATTTTGTATCGTTTAAAAATATTCTTATGTAATACACGTAAGACTGAAGAACGACCTATATTATGTACTTGTGCAACCCTGCGTGAGGATGTATGTGGATCTTCAACAAAACTTTGCATTATATCTAGTTTTGTTGTTATTCATAACTCTTTTTGGTCTAACTGATCGGTATCTATCTAGTAAATTCGTAATGCGTAAATTGTAAAATGCTTGTAAGAATTTTACAAAATTTAGTGTAAATGTTCGGCGGTATTAAGAAGAGGTATTCCCCGGACGATGGATTGGTAGACGGGGTAGAATTGAATGGCCTCCACGTTCACCTGATTTCAATCCTAAAGATTATTTTTATTGGGGATACTTGCAAAATTCAGTTTACAGAACTAAACCAGCAAGTCTTCCAGAACTAAGGCAACGAAATATCGATGAATCTCGAATAATTTCTAGACAATCATGGAAAAATGTGATAGACGCATTCTACCATCGATTAGGGTACTGTCAACTCACATGGAGCACCTTTTGAACACTTGATAAAGTAACCATTATGTTAAAAAATGTTGTAATCTATCAATTGTTACATTTTAATGTAGTTAAAAATAGTTAGTATTAAAAAATTTATTGAGAAAATTTAAATTTAAATGTTTTATGTATTTAAGATCTTTTAAACTACATAAAATCTGAATTAAGTGTTACATATCGTTGAACTCGTATTGAATAGGAGATTCCAATAATGTCTGAATATACAGGGTGATGAATTTGAAAAACCAAAGTTACTAATAATATAAGAGAAACAGCAAATCTGGCAACATTGTGAATATTAAATATGGAATCTCGGTGTACCTTAAATTTTGTACAATTATAACTAGCAATTTAAGAGATAATTGGCCATTTCCAGACTTTTGGGCCACTCTGTATGTACGTATTGCTGTACCAATGGTTCTATTGTTCCTCTCCACAAAATTACACTGAGGTGGATATACTGGGCTAAACCATACTTTCTGAACGTTATATCTATTACAGAGCTCAATTAAGAGAGGATTGTTCAGATTTGAGGCATTATCACAAATTACATATTGAGGAACACCAAACATTAGGAAAACATCATTTCCCAAAAACTCAACAATATTCTTAGCCTTGGCCTTTCTCAAAGGTTGGACTAAAGTATATTTACTAAACGAATCAGCAACTACTAATAACCACGTATAACCTTTTTTTGAACGAACAAAGGGACCTATCAGATCTATTGCAACTATCTGCCAAGGAAACTTGACCTCTCTCTGCTTACCCATTTTACCTAATGGAGCATAATTTGGTGTCTTCTGAGCACCACACACTTTACATGACCTGACAAACTTAAGTACATCAACACGCATCTGGGGCCAATAATATCTTTCCTGAATACGGGACAAAGTTTTGGAAAATCCAAAGTGAGCACACGTAGGTGGCTCATGACAAGACTTCATAACTTCAAACCTTTGTGGTTTGGGCACAAGAATTTTCCACTCTATATCATTAGTCTTAAAAGAATTTTTGGTAGGAGCAAACTTATAAACAAAATCATTCTCCACCTTCCACTGTGGATAATCAAGGGGAGATTGGACTATCTTTGATCTCAAATTATCGAACCAAGGGTTTATTCTATCTACATCAATTTATAAATAACAAATATCTTGGGTAGTTTCTACTGGATCATTGGTGTGAGCTCGAGATAGAGTATCAGGGACTAAATGGGATTTTCCTTTTCTATGGATAAAATCAAAAGTATGCTGTCTTAGGCGCATGGCCCATCTGGCTAATTTACCAGTAGGATTGGACAATTTATTTAACCAAAGAAGTGAATGGTGATCAGTAATGACCAAAAACTTGACTCCCTCTATGTAACCTCGAAATTTCTCGATAGCGAAGATCACAGCAAGACATTCTCTCTCTGTAACTGAGTAATTTCTTTCAGCTCTGGAAAGAGATCTACTAACATATGCTATAACCTTTTCTTCACTATCTATAGTCTGTGTTAAAACATCACCAAGACCGGTGTCAGACGCATCACATTGCACAACAAAGGGAAGATCAAAATTGGGCTCGGCTAAAATAGGGGCAAAAATTAGAAGTTCTTTAATTTTCAAAAAAGCTTGTTCAGCTTTACTTGTCCATACTACAGGCTGTTTCTTTCTACGATGACCCTTAAGAAGAACATTTATTGGGGAGGCTAAACTGGAAAAATCTTTAATAAAACGACGGTACCAAGAACACATACCGATAAATCTTTTAATCTCAGTGGAATTAGTTGGTCTAGGATAATTGACCATAGCAAGAATTTTTTCTGGATCTGCCTTTAAAGAATTATTACCAACGACATAATAAATATACTTTAACTCTGACTTAAAAAAAAATCACACTTCTCAACATTGATGGTCAAGTTTGCTTCCTTAAGCTTTTCTTTAATTATCTTTAACAACTCAATGTGTTTCTCAAAAGTTGGAGTACATACTATAATATCATCCAAATAACAAAATATATAGGGCTCAAATTCAGGTCCAAAAATAGCATCAACCAGTCTTTGTTGAATCTGTGCACTATTGCACAAACCAAAGGGAACAGAAGTGAACTGAAAAGACCTCTACCAGAAACATTGAAGGCTGTCTTTTTCCTTGAGTCAGGATGAAGTGGGATCTGCCAAAATGCTTTTGTCAAATCAATAGAGCTAATGCATTTAGCTCCTCCAAGCAATGACAAAATTCTATCTATCTGGGGCAACGGATAACTATCATGAACTGTAACTTCATTCAATGAACGACCATCAAAACAAAACCTATACTGTCTTGGCTTTTTTTTAACTAACAATACTGGACTTGACCATGGGGATTGTGCTGGTTCGATTACTCCTAATCGTAACATTTCATCCAACTCTTCATGTAGAATTTTATTCATGTATGGGGACAAAGGATATTGTCTTTTCTTAAATGGTTGAGCATCACCTGTGTCAATAACCATTTCTATTTTGTTGGTTCTTCCAATATATTTAGAACTAGAGACTTTTATTCATATGTACAACTTAGATAGACAATAGACAATATTCAATGTACAACTGCCGACTGGCTGTACACGACCTAGTTTTTTGAACACCTGGGACAAGAAGATATGGTCACAATTTTATAACCACAACGATAACAAGATACTGACTTGCTTCTACAGTCACGGGAAATATGACCTGGTCTATTACAATTGAAACAAATAGTTTTCTTTTTCGGATTTCTAGGGGCTTGATAAGGGACTGACTGCATTAATGGAGGTGGGGACGAAAAAGATTACATCATTGGGGGTGGGGACGAAAAAGACTGATTTCTTATTTCAGTATTCTCTGGTGGACTGGGTCTATTATTTTCATACTTATATTTGGGGTTGGGTCTCCTAGAACAATTTTCTCTGTCCTGTCTGTTACCTACTCCACTTCTATCTTGCTTGCTTTGATTATTCACCTCATGAACTTGTTCTTTGGGCTTTTCTGAATCATCAATCGAAATACCTGCAAGACCTTTAGTAGTCTGCAACAAGGGCATGACATTCTGCTCTAAACGTTTTATAGTTGCTACTAACATTTCTACTGTAGCAAAATCTTGAAGGGCTATCAGTGGAATGTAGACTAAAATATTTTTCCTCATTATCTTCACTTTTTGGGCTTCACTAGGATATGTTTCCAAACGTTTAAAAAGGTTGTCCATCACTGCTGAATAAATGATTATGGATTCATTCATTTTTTGCTTTCTACTTTTAATTTCATCGAAGAGATTATCAATATAATTTGGGTGCAAAAAAGTAGATTTGAGTAGGGCTACCAACTCAGCCCAACTATTAATTTTATCTCTAACACTCCTATACCAAATAGCAGCATTACTTTCAAATAACTCAATGGCTGAACGAAACAGGATGTCTTTGGAAATATTCCTAGACCTAGCAGAATCTCTAACTTTCTCTAAAAATGTGGGGAGGGCTTTACTTTCACCATTAAACTAATATGTAGATCAGAAATAATGACAGGAGTTGAAACCTGTATTATTGGGACTGGGACTGTACAACTGGGAACTACAGGGACTGAGACTGGGCTACTAGTGGATGGTTTTACTATATCATCAAACATTTCCTCTTTTTCTAACACATTACCCTTCAACACTAACAAATCATCTTTACATTCTTCAACAAACTTTAATACATCTTCCTCAACATCATGCATAGGGAAATTCTCTAATCTGGTATCTAAATGTGTAGACCTTGTCTCAAATCTAGCAAAATCAGCTTTGTTTGATTCTGCATTCATTGATTGAGCACTACTATACAAATCTTTTATAATCAACATGATCTCATTCAACTCTTCCTTAGGATCTACTACATTATTAACCAAATCGACTAAACTTGAAGACGAAGTGGCCTCCTTGGCCAACAAAGCTCTTAACATCTTTCTCTTTTCATCAACTGTTTTATTTGGGACATTTTTACCTCTTATGAAAAGCTCATAAGATAACTCTCCTGATTTCAAATGATTAATCTGAGTAGACTTCATTTTTCAAAAATTTGATGAAAGCACACACTTGATGTTTCAGGAGAACTATATATATATATATATATATATATATATATATTTTATATATATATATATATATATATATATATATATATATATATATAATGAATACTGGATATTCGTGACTGTCAATTTAAACAAACAACAAAGTTTATTGGGGCTGCAGTCAGAAGTTTGGCCGGGATGTTACAGAAACACTCTTTTGACTTTTGGTCTAGCTTTCGGAATTGTTTAATTCCTTTATCAAGACACTGTAATTAGAAAAATGTGTAAATATTTACAATATATCACAAGATGTCAGTGTACTTACTACTCGTTGAGATTATTTGTACGAAGCTATGACACTCAACATTAATAACAAACATATACACTAAAACTTATACAATAATTAATAAAATACATTTTAAAATTTAGTTAAAAATAATAAAAGTTCTAAAAAGTTTGTTTTCTCCATCTTCTTGGTGTGTTTTAACTTACCCATAGAGAATAAAAAAAAAAAAATAAAAATAGTATGATTAAAAATTCATTAGGAGTTCTTCATATGTTATTAATAGAAGGTAATGTATTAAACCTGTGTTGATGGTATGCAACCTGTTTAGCATGCAGGTGTATTATGGTGTGTATATGTACCAGTAAGTCTTTGTGTCATTTTTGATGTTTAGTCAGTAAATAACAATAAATGTTACTCAATTTGTCTATATCGGACTTCTTATTTATACAAGACGCACTGGACTTTATTAAACACATTTCCAGGAAAACACGTTTAGAATGGTTATTTTCCCTTGCCAGAATACAGGAATCCTCGAAATTAAATTCATGTTTTAAACTTAATGCATGTTCTGTCAACGCGCATGCGTTAATTTTTTTGGTTATGTCGCTGCGATGTGAGATCACCCTACTGTGAAAATTACGAGATGTTTCACCAATGTACACGTTTTTGCAATTAGCACACGGTATAGAATAAACACAGACTAAATAAGAGATACAATCTGAAAAAAATAATCCAGGTATACGCCCCCACCAGCGATTACGAAGATGAAATTGTCGAAGCCTTCTATGAGGAAATCGAAAGAGCAAAAAAGCAGGAACCGGCTCATTACAATCTGATAATGGGAGATTTTAACGGGAAACTCGGAAGGAAAAAAGACGAACAAGAAGTGACAATCGGAGATTTTGGAATCGGAGTAAGAAACGAAAGAGGCGAAATGCTTACCAACTTTCTACTGCAACACAAACTGTATGCAATGAACACCTTTTTTAAGAAGAAACAGAATAGAAAATGGACGTGGGCTAGTCCAGACGGAAGAACTAAGAGCGAATATGATTATATAATAACAGACAAAAAGCAAATTATTCAAGATGTCACTGTACTCAATAAACTATCAGTAGGAAGCGACCACAGACCAGTAAGAGCTAGAGTAACGATCAATCTACAAAAAGAAAGAGCAAAGATGATAAACAGTTGTAAACGCATAGTTTGGAATTCACCAAATCATCCAGAAGCATATATAAGAAATATAGCCGAAACTTTACAGAGTAATAATCCCAAACCTCTAAGTATCGACGATCACAATAAATTAATAACACTCAGTTAGAAACGCACAACTCAAATTTTGCAAGAAAAATGACACCAAAAGTGCAAAGATTAGCAAAGATACAAGGGCTCTCACGGAATTACGACGAAACCTAAGCGAGAACGAAAAGGGAAACAAAGAAGAATATAAAAAACTAAATAAAAGAATTTCAGCGGAAATTAGAAAAGATGTAAGAAGATATAATACTAATGTAATTACTCAAACAGTAGAAGAGAACAAAGGTTTAAAGATAATGAAAAGAAAACTTACGCAAAGTAAAAAAGAAATATACAAGCTGAGAGATAAAGACGGAAAGGCAACAACAGATAAACAAAACATTCTGAAAATAACTAGAGAATTTTATAAAGACCTCTATACCAGCCAAAGACCACAAGACAATTTCCCGACACGAGTAAAGACTCTCATAAATCAGGGATCGGAAATACTTTTACATATTACTGTGTCAGAAGTAAGAGCAGCTTTAAAGGAAATGAAGAACCATCGATCGCCTGGTGATGATGGACTCGTTATCGAGGCAATAAAAGCAGGTGGAGAAATTTTATTAAAATCAGTAAGCGAACTGTTTACTAAATGCTTACATGCGGGTACGATTCCAAAAGACTGGAACAATGCAGTAATAGTCTTGTTACACAAAAAAGGCGATATTACTAAATTAGAAAATTATAGACCCATCAGCCTCTTGACACATATGTACAAACTCTTTATGAAAATCTTAACAAAGAGGCTAACACCTAAACTTGATTTCTATCAGCCCAAAGAACAGGCAGGCTTTAGGGCAGGATATGGCACAAATGACCATTTGCATACCATAAAGATCTTAATAGAAAAGTGCATCGAGTACAACATACCACTGGTTCTTGCATTTGTCGATTACGAGAAGGCTTTTGATTCTGTAGAGTTTGAAACAATACTGGAAGCCCTAAATCAAAGCCGAATAGATTACAGGTACACGACACTAATCAAAAACATCTATCAGAACGCTACATCAAGTATACGACTGCACAAAGACACAGAAAAATTCAGCTTAGGTCGAGGAGTTAGACAAGGAGACAATATTTCACCAAAATTGTTCACGGCAGCTCTAGAGTCAATATTTAAGTGTACTCAATGGCAAGATATGGGCATCAATATAGATGGAGAAAGATTAAATCACCTAAGGTTTGCAGATGATGTTGTATTAATCGCAGATAACTTACATGATACAGTTTCTATGATGCATTCGCTTAAAAGTCTGTCTGAAAGAGCAGGATTAAAGATAATTTTTGAGAAAACTAAAATTATAACAAATCTCGTAATGAGTGGAAATATAACTATTGACAATAATACCATACAACAAACAGACACTTACAAATATCTGGGACACGAAATCAAAATAAGCAGAGACAATCAAACACATGAAATACAGAGGCGAATAGGTCTAACATGGGCAGCATTTGGCAAATTAAGCCATATTCTAAAAAGTTCAATTCCCATGTGTCTCAAGCGAAAGATTTATAACCAATGTGTTTTACCTGTACAAACTTATGGAGCAGAGACTTTAACACTCACGCAAAAATCTGCGAATAAACTTAGAGTTACACAACGAGCCATGGAACGTGCAATGCTGAACGTGAGCCTTCGAGACCACATAACAAACCAACAAATAAGGCGAAGATCAGGAGTTCAAGACGTCATCGAAAGAACCACGACGCTAAGTGGAACTGGGCAGGGCACTTAGCCAGAACACAAGATGGACGGTGGACAAGACGTATTATGGAATGGAGGCCCAGAAATAATAAAAGAAGCCGAGGACGACCACCGACTAGATGGACCGATGACATTAAACGTGTAGCGGGAAACTGGCTACAAGCGGCCCAATGTAGAGAACACTGGAAAGAACTGAGGGAGGCCTATGTCCAGCAGTGGACGCGATTGGCTGATTGATGATGATGATGATAGAATAAACAACATTCGATGATTCCTGTATTGTGAAAGGATCCTTTGTCTTTGTTTACAACTTCGATACCGTTTTCACATTTTTCGTTGCAATTTTTAAGCCACTAACATTTTTGAAAATGTTCATTATCTTAGGGGTTAGGACTGGAATATAGGGTAGGCAACCATACGTTATTTTAGATTGTGGTAGCTCTGATGTGTTGTGTGTCAATGTCGATGTCAGTTGTCGGACCTCATTATTATGAAAATTTTGGTTCTCAGAAAATTGCAACGGAAAAGTAGTACCAAAAATGAGTTTATTTAAAAGCCCTATGGGATAGGAGTTCTCTTGTAGTATAGATCTCAACTTTTTCAGTCCCTTGTCTCTGAACTCAATGTGTGATAAGTTGATAACCCTAGTTTTGAGGGCCAAAACCTTAGACCATAAAAACTGATAGACACGCCTTGTACCGAACCGTTGAAGCAAAGACCTTCCGCGAAAGTGACGTCACAATGAGGCAAGAGCCCGCTTGGATTCTTGGCAAAGCACTAGTATAATTACCCAATTTTAGATTAATTTTAATATATCTTTAATATTTTGTAAAAAATATGGAAGATAAATTATTTAGCAAAGTAATTAATAAATATTTTTGCCTTAAATTGTAAAAATAAATGTTTTATTTGAAAGTACTTATCTACATTTATTATATATCGTTGGTATCTCACTTCTTGTTTGATATTCAGAAATAAATTTAAAGGAGAATAATTTTCTTTTGGGTGGAAGTTTCAGGTTAGGTAAAAAATATGTAGGAAATCTATTAATTTATTGACCACAAAACAAAATAGCTTTCGTTAACTTACTTCTAACTCTTATTACATTATTTAGTTTTTCACCTTCGTGGTACAATCTAATGTTGCAATAATGGAAACAAATTATCTTTATTAGATTAAACAAATGGTTTGTTTCAAATTCATGATCAAACATATGTTCTTTGTATGCGTTAAACACAGAACCATGCACGTTACTCATGACATTTAAGATCAATTTTGTCATTATTTTGGAATCGTTTAATTTTTTTGAATTGTACATAAATTTAATTTCGCTTTCAGCAATTTTGCAAATATGAATGACGTCTTTAGAAGGTTGAATTAAAAAATCTTTTGATATGCTATAATTTTTGTGTCTTATGAATGGAGATTGTAAATTATCACATTCAATTGCACACAAACATATGTCACAATCTAATGTTTTCTTAACTTTCTAACGACAAACCCAGCGATATAGTCAACAACATCACAAACATAAGATAACAACGTTCTTGAAAAACTTAAATTATTTATAGTATAATCCTGATCCTGGTTACTAGTTATTGTATCAATATTATTTTCATCAGTTATAAAGTTGTCAATGAGTTGATGATCAACAGTTTTCATTTTCACAGTATTTGTTGTGCTCATTGCTAATATTATGGAAGGTGCCTGTTCTATACAATTAGCCTGGGTAGATCCTGTAACACTTGTGTGCATTAACAGTCTTTTATATGCAGCTTTAAATTGTTTTGCCGTTGGGTTGTTGTTGTAACCTTCATGACTCCTAATAGAACTAAACAAAACTTCTAAGTGATCTTGAGAAAGTTTATAGGCCACGTAATTTTTCCAAATTTCCATTAGTGATTTTCCACGTAATTTTTCAAAATTTCCATTAGTGATTTTAAACTAATGATCATACCAATAAAACCCGTCTTTCTTTGGCTTAGATATAGGGGTTCACTATTTTTGGAACACTCAAGTGAACTAAGATATTTTATAGATTCTTCAGTTTTTTAAAAATCGCTTGTTTATTATGATGCTGTAAACTAGATTTTAGGTGTTTTGCCAATAAATTTCGGCTATTTAAAATATCAAAAATATCATTGATATGTTCAATGAAATTTTGAGTAGCTTCGCTATGTACAAATTCTTTGGAGCTTTTATTTCTCAAATAATGCATAGCCATAGCAACTTTTTGGCTGAACGTTTGGGCAGCTAATTTCACTTTCATTTTTTCCTTATACCAATTTAAATGCCTTCGCGTTATCCTAGTTGCAAGATGAAGGCCTTATTTCTCTTGAATGTCGGTAAAGCTTTAACCGCTTTATTATTCCCGTCAAAAAAATTTTGTAATAACCTAAAGTATTGCGAATAAGTTTCAACATATGTGGAGGGTCAAACATTACATATATTGGTTGATTTGTTGCTGGATGTAGAAAATATACTTTATTGGAATTAATCTATAAATCAACTCCAAGTTGTTTAACCATGCTAATATTTGATGCTGCACCATCAAATGTTAGACTGGTAATTGTGACATCAGCTTTGTGCATTATTTTTAAGCACATTTTTATTAGATTACTTTTTTGAACACCTGATAACCCAGCGATTAAAAAGTAGCCTATCGGCAGCTTCCATGAATCATTTATTCATTATTAATTAAGAATACAATTGCTTCTTTTGCTTTAATTTCGGAAGAATCGCTTTGAGGTTTACTTCCTATGTCAACATATCTAAAATTAATGTTTTCAATTATTTAAATAGAAAATATATTGTTATGATACTTTTTTTAATTGCTAATAAATATTAAGCTACACTTACCCTAAAAAGCACAAATACATGATTTTCCTTTATTTCTAAGTTCAACTACTTTTTGTTTTAATACATTCACTGCTTCTTTTTGAAATCCAGGCTCACAAGCTACTACTTGATACCACTTTTGAAGAGTTCGTGGATGAGGTAACATGTTAGGAAAAGTTATTCTGACATACAAGTAAGCTTTTGGTGAATAGAAATTAAGAGTGAGAGCAGAGCTTTTAACTCCGGTGGATATGTTTTAGTGCTCTTAGATTTAAGTAGCTGCTTAAAGATAGTTTTTGCGGAAGCATGCATCGTATCCTAATAAAATAAATAGCAATAATCAAAACTTGATCGACTAACTACAAACAATATAAAATAAACTGTTATACATGCCAAAGCTAAATAGATCACTAATAAGAAGGATTATTAATTTTCCTTACCGAAAGTTTCAGAGAGGAATCTTCATCGATCATTTGTTTTTCTTTAAGATGTTCTAATAAAGATTTTAAGGTATTTACTTTTTTAATAAGCCTTCTATTTCGTTGTTGCAACATTTTAATTTGTTTGTTTTTCTTTTGAATTAATTTGTTTACTACTACTTTATATCCCTGGTCTCTGTTATATGATCCTTGTTCAAAGTCACCAAGATAATGTCTTCGCTTTTTCAAGGCAGGTTCTAAGGTAGTTTCGTCTGAAATTTCTACTGGAGTCTTTATGGTGGTAGATTCACTCGTTATATTTATATTTTCCCTTTTAGATTCTGTTGGTTTGACTGAAACAGTTTCTCTTTTTTTTTGTAAATTTTCTAGTTGTAACTTGCTTAATTAAATGGTTTGGAAAATCGAAAATGCTAGGTACAGCATCTTTTTTTAGTTGTTTTTTTGAACTCCAACCGCTAGTAATATACGAATACGCTGAGAAATGTTTGGAGCAAATTTTAGAACTCTTTGTTGGTTTAAAATTTTCACGGCGCATCGTTATAATCCATTTTTTTGCAATGATGAATCTTTAGGAAATCTAAAACAATTTATTTACTTAATACTTTAGTTTTCAATCTAATTATAAAATGATAATTATATATAAGACTCTCTCTCTCTCATATGTATCTATTTTAAACATTTTGGGAGCAAAAAGTAAAATAATAGGTGCTAATTTTCTGGTATGTTTTTCAAGTTTAATTTGTGAATTTACTTACCCGTGAAATGATATATCTGTCCCTTTTTTGTCGCTGCGTACAATTAAATGCACTGCAAGATGCCACAATAATTATAATATTAATGTATTGAAAATTTTTTAAATTTAAACACTTTAAAACGTTTACAACGCGTATAAACACTACTACTCTCTACCGTTTCTGCCTCAAACTGACGTCACCCACAGCTGTGAATCGTTTTATGTTGGCTTCACTCCTGGAGACGAGAGAACAGCATTACGGCGCGTCTATCAGTTTTTATGGTCTAAGGCCAAAACCAAATTTGTTTTCATCTTAGATGGATGTTGAGAATAAAAGTTTATGAAACGGTTACTAAAACAAGGTTTATGATACCACTCCGTCTTTAGCATGCCATCACTGCCACGATGTATCAGCATGTCTAAAAAAGGAATCATATTCTCAGCCTCTCTCTCAACCGTAAACTTTAAGTGTTCACACGGGGTATTAAAGATGTTTAAAACATCAGTGATTTTGTTTTCCGGGACTGATAATCAGTTTAGATGATTTCATAAGAATTTTAACATTTATTTTTGACTCTATGGTAATTTTTTCAAACAAATCTTTGGCACTCCAATGGGCAGCAAAATATCTCCCATTCTATGTAATTTTGTTTTGGATGAACTTATAAGAAAGTGGAAAGAAAAGATACCTTTTCACATACCTTTCATCAAACGATATGTAGATGATTTGATTTTATCAGTCCCGGAAAACAAAATCACTGATGTTTTAAACATCTTTAATGCCCAGTGTGAACATTTAAAGTTTACGGTTGAGAAAGAGGCTGAGAATATGATTCCTTTTTTAGACATGCTGATACATGGTGGCAGTGATGACATGCTAAAGACGGAGTGGTATCGTAAACCTTGTTTTAGTAACCGTTTCATAAACTTTTATTCTCAACATCCATCTAAGATGAAAACAAATTTGGTTTTGGCCCTCAAAACTAGGGTTATCAACTTATCACACATTGAGTTCAGAGACAAGGGACTGAAAAAGTTGAGATCTATACTACAAGAGAACTCCTATCCCATAAGGCTTTTAAATAAACTCATTTTTGGTACTACTTTTCCGTTGCAATTTTCTGAGAACCAAAATTTTCATAATAATGAGGTCCGACAACTGACATCGACATTGACACACAACACATCAGAGCTACCACAATCTAAAATAACGTATGGTTGCCTACCCTATATTCCAGTCCTAACCCCTAAGATAATGAACATTTTCAAAAATGTTAGTGGCTTAAAAATTGCAACGAAAAATGTGAAAACGGTATCGAAGTTGTACACAAAGACAAAGGATCCTTTCACAATACAGGAATCATCGAATGTTGTTTATTCTATACCGTGTGCTAATTGCAAAAACGTGTACATTGGTGAAACATCTCGTAATTTTCACAGTAGGGTGATCTCACATCGCAGCGACATAAAAACCAAAAAAATTAACGCATGCGCGTTAACAGAACATGCATTAAGTTTAAAACATGAATTTAATTTCGAGGATTCCTGTATTCTGGCAAGGGAAAATAACCATTCTAAACGTGTTTTCCTGGAAATCTGTTTAATAAAGTCCAGTGCGTCTTGTATAAATAAGAAGTCCGATATAGACAAATTGAGTAACATTTATTGTTATTTACTGACTAAACATCAAAAATGACACAAAGACTTATTGGTACATATACACACCATAATACACCTGCATGCTAAACAGGTTGCATACCATCAACACAGGTTTAATACATTACCTTCTATTAATAACATATGAAGAACTCCTAATGAATTTTTAATCATACTATTTTTATTTTTGTTTTTTTTATTCTCTGTGGGTAAGTTAAAACACACCAAGAAGATGGAGAAAACAAACTTTTTAGAACTTTTATTATTTTTAACTAAATTTTAAAATGTATTGTATTAATTATTGTATAAGTTTTAGTGTATATGTTTGTTATTAATGTTGAGTGTCATAGCTTCGTACAAATAATCTCAACGACTAGTAAGTACACTGACATCTTGGGTGGAATGCATAAAACGTAGTAGATGCTATTGCTTCAGCAAATAGTATCTAGTTTGTAGCATTTTCTTTTACATAAAAGGAGGTGCTTTGTTGAAAAGACCGTACTACACCACCGAAGTACTTGCTACTGACCTGAAGGATCTACTACTAAACGTAGCGCCAGCCGGAGTGCCCTTATGCGCATCACACCAATCGTATTAGAACCAATTTTTCATGTGGTTTTTCATATGCTTGTGTTTTGTGATTAATTATTATTAAATAAGTAAGTAGTGAGTAAAAATGAGTGGTTTAGATTCAGAAGCGACAAAAGAGTTGGGCGAAGACAAAAATGAACAAGTATTGTTTGTTAATCTTCTTGAAAATTATCAAATTTTATTTGATATCGAAAAAAACCTGGGTTCAAAACAAATTATGAAGAAATTCAAAAACATGAAAACACAGTTTAAAAAAATTGTTGACGTAAAAAAACTGGTAACAAAAAAAATCGTACTAGGTAACTGACTGGCAAAGAAAATTCTATGAGTTATGAAACATTGGAGAAAATCCAGTCTTGCACAGGGTACCAGGTACTTGTCTGGCCGGTGTAACAGAGGAGATTGGGTTTTCATCACAAAAAAATAATGATGAAAACGTTCCTTTTTAGATCCAATTCGGGTTGCCAAAAACTAACAGGCAGAGCTCCCAAATATCATAGTGCGAAGGAGGAGTCGCTGATTGAACTACAGAAGATCTGTTTACGAAAACAAATTGAAGCAGCCGAAGCTCAAATTTCTTGTGCTCGAGCTTAACAGTTTTCGGCAGAAGCTCAAGAACGGGCCGCAAATGCATTGATAAAGTTTGCTGAAGCTGGTGAGCAATTAGTCAACCATATAGTTCAACGTGATATGGTACAGTGACAAAATTTGTACGTAGATATGCATTTTTATAAAAACAAAGTTATAAACTAAATATGAAATAAATATGTTATTATGTTGTATTTTGTTTAATATTAATAGAATAAAAATCAAAATATTCATTACGAATTTTTATTAGACACTGTACAGGTGGTAATAATATATGTATTAGTTGGCATTACGAAATAGAGCCCCCGCAACCTCATTTCTACGTCCTGTGTCTCGATTTCAAATTTGTGCTTGATTTCCTTCAGGTATCTTTCAGCATCAGGTATCATTTGCATCTTGCACTACAATTTGAACTGGATCAAAATCATGGTACAAATCCTGCAGATGTTTAGATATATTGTGAAGTACAAATGCACTTACAATATGTTTTGGAATGTTTTCAGTTTTTAGGCGTGAAAGTATACTGTAACATTGGAAAATGCCTTTTCAGCTAACCAAAACAGCCCTCGATGACACAACTTCCTTCGCATGAATTGTGTATTATAATTTTGTTAAATAGGTGTGGTTGAATTTTTAAAAGGTGTCAACAACCACGGTGCAATACCATATCTTTCATCACCTATCAACCCCCCCGTACTTTCCCACTTACCCATTTAAAAAATCAAAGTTATGACTGTCACTTGAAGAAGGATTGCTTAAAGTTCGAAACATTGATGCTATAATATACTATGATTATTTTAAATATCGACCTCTTCAAGCGTTTTGCTTATATACTAAAAATAAATGAGTTAATATGGGGGGTAAAACTTATTCCAGCGCACTGTATGAATAAAACTGCACGATTCATGATAATTACCTGAATATTTTACGATAAATATCGTTATTGTATATTCTTCCTAGTTTGTAGATTTTTCTACGACGAACATTCATAAATGTATTTTTAACAAAAAACATCTACGCCGAAGTCGTTCATCCACCAACTTCACCTAAACTGAAGCAAATTCTACTAAACTAGCAAATACTTCAAAAGCATAGTACATCCTTCTATGTATCTGGTAAATAGTAGCAAATACTACCGAGGAAAGCAAAATGCTTTGTAAGTGTAGCATATACTACAAAAATGTAGAATTACTTGAAGCATTAGCAGATACTACGTTTTATGCATTCCACCCCTTGTGATATATTGTAAATATTTACACATTTTTCTAATTACAGTGTCTTGATAAAGGAATTAAACAATTCCGAAAGCTAGACCAAAAGTCAAAAGAGTGTTTCTGTAACATCCCGGCCAAACTTCTGACTGCAGCCCCAATAAACTTTGTTGTTTATATATATATATATATATATATATATATTATATATATATATATATATATATATATATATATATATATAGGTTTTTGTCTCTTTCGAGATTAATTGCAAACATCTTTTGTAATCTGGCAACTGCTAATTTGACGATTGCCAAATCTATCAAAGGGTAACTGCTAAAAAAATTTCTAATAAATAACTGCAATTAATCTCCAAAGAAACAAATACTTACTCATTGTTGTTTTATATAAATCAAAAATTGCAGAATTCATAACACAATATAAACAAAATGTACTTTTCTAAAGCTTTATCTTTTTATATTTGAAGTATTCGCTCCGTGGGTCTCCCCTCTATTTATAGTCACGTGACATGCTGTCAGATTTGTGAGGACGTTTTAGTATTGAGTCTTATGGGATTATTTTGTTAAACTTAAATATTTGATGGATTCGACCGTTACTTGATGGAAATTCATTTTATGTAACAATAAAACACTGAAAACTTTGTTTTCAAACTTCCACAAAATGTATTTTAACTATTATCACTACAGCTGTTTCGACTGATCGCCTTTCTTAAGTGATCTATTTTTGGCATGCGTTTACAATTTATAGTCTCTAATGAAATAGGTTGAGGAGGGGAGAACTGTTTGTCTCCAGTTGGTCATTCAGAATTATATCTGTGTTTTTTAATTTGTTGATTTCCATAGATTCTAACAAAGATAGCTTAAGGCCTTTATTTTGAATGTGAAGAATTTTAAATTTGTCATTAAAAGAATGATTATGATCTAGAAGGTGAAGTGCGTATGTGGAATCTGTTTTTCTATTATTGAAAGCCCTTTTGTGTTCTGCTATTCGTTTATTAAAGTTTCTAACAGTTTGCCCGATGTAAGTTTTTGGGCAGTCACCACATTGAAGTTTGTACATACCACTATTTAAGTGTTTTTTATTTTGGCTCTTGTTATTTTTAATATGTTTGCCTAGGTTGTTATTTGTTCGGAAAGCTGGTGTTATTCCTTTCTTTTTTATGTGTTTGGCTATTTTTGTTGTTATTTTGCCTGTATATGTAATCGAGCAGAAGGTACTGTGTTTTTTCTCTGGTGGTGGAAATACTAATTTCAGGGCTTTCTTATGTAGTTTTTGATTTAACATTTTATTAATTGTTTGTTCGTTGTATCCGTTGGTTACTGCTATTTGCTTAATTATATTTAATTCTGTCTCAAAGTTGTATTTTGACATCGGAATTTCTGTTAACCTATGTAACATACTATGATAAGCTGCCAGTTTATGTTGTATTGGATGGGATGATGAATTGTGTATAGTCGTATCAGTATGTGTAGGTTTATGAAATATGTAGAATATAATAACAAAACAATAGAATTCTTAAATAATCAAAATATTGAAACTTTACACAAAGATCCGACAGAAAAATATCAAAAACAAATTAAGCTAGCGTTAGAAAATTCAAAATCAATAGTAAATCCAATAGAACAGAAATACCTTAATATCATGAACCCACAGCCTCCTAAATTATACTCTTTCATTAATCTACACAAACCGGATCACCCAATAAGACCTGTAGTTTCTTTTTATACAGCTCCATCATATAAACTTTCAAAAAAACTGTTAGAGATTATTTTAGAACACACTAAATTTTCACCTAAATTTACTATAAAAAATACAATAGAACTAGTTAATAAAATACAACATTTTCAATTACCTAACAACTCCAGATTAATTTCATTTGACGTAAAAAATCTTTTTCCTAGTATCCCTCCTACAGAAACTTTAATGCTAGTAAAAAACCTTTTAGACCAAAATAGTACAAATCCAATAATTACATCTGAAATTTTACATCTTCTTGAAGTTTGCATAAACCAGGAGTACTTTGAATTTAATGATCAAATATATACAAATAACAGTGCAGGACTTATAATGGACAATCCTCTAAGCCCATTAATATCAGATATTTTTATGGACCATCTAGAGACAAAGATTTCAAAACATCCCGTATTCAAACAATTTCTATATTGGTGGAGATACGTAGAGGACTTACTGGTATGTTTCACAGGAACTAACAGGCAACACGACCAATTTTTATCGTATATTAATTCACTTCATAGTTGTTGCGTTCTGCACATACGATAACCTCAATATAACAATTGAGATCATCCTGAAGGGGCGAGAAGATATTCTGTTCAATCTAGAACTCGCTGGTTTCCCCCTTTCGAATTGGGTATATATATTCAACTAAAGAAAAGAAATCAAAGCCAGTGGACTGTATAAAACTCTATTTTAAAAAGGTGTAAAATTAAACATAAATATACATAACCAAATATACCATTATAATTAAAGAAGAATATACAAACTTAACTATTAGTTACTATGAAACACACCAACAGACACACCGAAAGACAACCATAAATCAACCAAAACAAAAAGATGTCGATTCTATTAAAAACCATCGACAAAACAAAAGACAAAACCTACCATAGCCGCAAACATACTATACATAAAAGATAAAAAACAAATTAATAATATTACAACAAAAACATAAAAATATGGATATATATATATATATATATATATATATATATATATATATATATATATATATATATATATATATATATATGTCAATGGTGTAAAAACATACAAACAATACAATTATTAATACAAAGCACACAAGCAATAAAATCGGTGTTAAAGTACAAAAAATTTACAATACAGTAAATAAACCGCGAAACAAATGTAAAATGTCCAATTGACAATGTTCAATCGCGATCGCGGCACAAATGAAATAATGTTCCAAAAAATTATTAAATAAATATACTAAGTGCGCGTACTTGATATATGCAGCAATCGTATATAGGTGGTGTATTTTTCCTTACCCCATGAAAAAGATAGCCCCAACACTATCGCAAATTGTGTCTTCAGCGACACTTCCACTACCAAAGTTTTTGATGCACATTAGCGTCTTTCTTGGCCGATGCGGAATCAGGTACCTTCAACATGTGCCTCGTTTGAGAGACACCACTCGACTCTCGTTTTGTAACAAACGCAAACCCTTATTTTAACTTTAAAAACACATGTGGCATATGGAAATCGTCCTTTATTATCTCGCAGATGGCCGCCTTGGAATGTTTAGCTCTTATATCTTTTTGGCCCTTAAACACTGCTGTGCAATTGTATATGCAAAATCTCAGTGTAAATATACGGGGAGAATCGAAACTATCACATAACTGTACTTTGTACTCGCGACGCACTGTACAAAGTCCGAAACCGTAAACACTTCTTCGGTTACGAAACAAACGTCACACTTACAAGATTACAAAAAGCTCTACAATTACAAAAGAGCACAAAGAACAACAAACTTACAAACAATAATAGATTACAAATACATAACTATATACTAAATATACATCACTAAAATTATACAACTATCAGTACTATACATAAAACATATTTCCCCTCTAATAGGAAGTGCATTCCTCTATTATCCTAGGATACAATACATAAACTTGACGCCATCGAGACGTGGCTATACAAGCGAATCCTCAGGATATCATAGACGGACCAGTTAACCAACGGGACCATACGAAAACGAACGAGGGAAGAAAGAAAAGTGATGTATATGATTAGAAGGCAACAATCAGAATGTCTCGGGCACATGATGAGAGACGGCACTCAATGTAAATGCTACAAATAACCTTCTAATAGTTTTCGAAAAGCGAAGAATTGGGAGAAGACGAATATCCTGGTTAACAAACCTAAGAAAATTGTTCTCCGCAACAACATCCAAGTTAAGGATAAATAAACAGAATAATTGCAGCCCAAATGGCCACTACAATATTCAAAACAAATAAGCAGCAAAGGCAAAAGAAAATAAGTATGCATTATAACACTGTCCCTAGATATTAGCAATCTACCTGGACAGACATGACAAAAAAGCGAAAATGTAAAATGAAGAAACTATATTCTTCCATAAGCTGTATCCATAAAAGATAACTATGATAATTTGAACAGCAGCAAGCAATTATGTCTCACGTTAAGACTCTATTTTGTAAAAAGGCGGCAACTAATTCGAAGCTAGGAGTAGACTTAGAAAATGAGAATAAATCAAATTACAATAAAAAAAGAACTAAAGAGAATAGATAAAATACGAACATTATACTATTTAATACTACAAGACTTTTATACCTAAGAAGGCAATTTTGAAACCAACAAAAAGCAAAAATGGTACGTAAGCTTTAAGCAAAAAATATATCCCATAATCTATGGCAATAAACAAAAATCTCGAACTGGTAACACAATAATATAAGGGACACTCAACATTATAAAATGTGCAACAACTAAGTCCGAAATGATATCTACAATTGGATGTACCTTGGGGCCTTCTATGTCCCAACCATACGTATGTTTCAAACATCTTTAAAACAACTACATTGTTCGAAGAAATAACAAAAGGATGCTTTTGAGCATAACGAATGGTAGCATTCCTCAACATACCGCCAACTTTCGCACGGTGAATAATTTCCTCTGGAAATAAATTCGGAATATCCAACTGATTATCCGGATTGGTAATACCGGATGGCAACGATTCCAATATACTAGGAAACGAAAGACTTTTTAAGTCCTGAACAATAAGCAATTCAGCTTGCTTTTTTCGAACGTTTCTGATGAAACAAAACACAAATGCCTTTACTCGGCGTAAACGAGAAAGATATGAGTACATTTTAAACATATGTACCCCGAATGCTAAATCTAGAGATGGGTGTAATGCCCCTCTAGGAACTTTTGACCCAATTATGGTCGCAAAATCTAAGTTATTAGATTGTTTAAAATTGTCTCTGAATTGAGACGACAAGAATCTTGGATCACAATGCCAATGTATCGATCGAGCAAATGTATCGGGGTTAGCTCCCCGCGAAGCTGTATCGTCAGCGTCATCGTCAGACACCCCATCATGAAAATCATACACAGAAAAATCCTTGGGCAAAGATTGAATATTAGAATGGACCTGAGGTCCAGAGAGATATACATTATTAAAGGATAGGCCCGTAGACGAACTCGCGCCTGTATCAGCGTCACGAGTCTTGTATGACTCACTATCCGTTACCACTTCAATATGTGGAAGAAAATATGCAATACTGCTAAGGTCATTAGGTAACTCCTTAGGGACAGTATCTACATGAGCTAAGGTCGAGAATATCTGACCTGAACTAGGCGCTATCACACGAGGTATTTGAGACGTGGTTGTCTCGAAAGAAGGTTGAGGTTTCGAAACAGATGAGTCTTTTGACATATGATTTTGAGAATTCACTACATTAAGTAGATGGCATAAATCTGAAATAAGTGTGGGAGGTCTTTCCCCCACATGTAACCTAGAAGAACAATGGAATGCACTACCTACTTTATAATATGTATCGGATGAGAGGACGGGCTCCCATATTATAAGTCCCATTGCCTTACAAAACAAACCATCTATAATGTTTCGATCCTCGCTATCTTCAGCGGAATCTATCAATATGTTTTCGATTGTATCCTGTGCGCATTTATATTTATTATACTCAACCTGTAAATACTCACAACGAACTTACAAAAGATAATCAATATCGACCAATGAAACATTTTTTGCAACCCAATTACAATGACGAATAATTGCATTATTTGCAGACTGTCTCTTGAATTTGAGGGTGTCCATTCTTTAAACAAAAGTAGAGCAGCTAATATTTAAAACTGACAAAACAAAAAAAAAGAGAAAATTGTGGATGAGTAAGAGTAATTGTAGATCCTTGGATTTTTCACAGAAACAAACCAAAGAGACACTTGTAATAGTCGAAAGCAGGTCTCTACGATAAGACAACCACAAACAAAACAACAAAAAAGAACTGTCTTTTAAGACCGGGTATCTTATCAAGAAAAAGAAATACATCAACATAAACGATTACAATCTGCTGCTAATGTCTCTACAATTAGGAACAAATAAACACAAAAAATGGTTGTAATAACCGAAATAAATTTTCCACCCTCACAAACACTAACGAAAACAAAAGAAGAAATGTCTCTACAGACTGGGTATCTATTTTCATAAAATAAATACCCCAATGTAAATGGTTAAATGGTTATACTAACCGCAAAAAGGTCTCTAGCATAAGAAAACCCTGAACAAGTAAAAGTAATAATGTCTTTCAACAAACTAAGACAAAAGAAATACTCCACTACAAGAAGTATGAAAAAATCAGCAAAAAATTGGTATAAAAACCTGAAAAAGGTCTCTGTCATAAGAGCACCTTGAATGAAGTATATAAAAAGAAATAGTCTTTCGGCAGACTAGTAAGTTATCTTTCAGTATAAAAGAAGTTTCAATACAACATGTTTATAAAAACCGTAAAAAGGTCTCTGTAAAAAGAGCACCTTGAAAATTAATGGAAAGAAGAAAATCGTCTTTCTGCAGACGACTGGATATCTTTTAGCATAAAAGATATACCGTAATGTAAAATGGGTATAACAACCGCAAAACAAGCCTCTGTCAGAAGAAAATCTCGACAAAGCAATGTAAAAAAGAAATAGTCTTTCAGCAGACTAGGTATCTATTAATAGAAAAGAAATATACAATAAATGTTAAAAAAAAACCGCAAAAAGAAGGTCTCTGTCAGAAGAGCACTTTGAACAAAGAATGTAAAGCAGAAATAGTGTTTCGGCAGACTAGATATCGTCTTTAGGCAGACGACTAGGTATCTTTTTACATAAAAGAAATACCCGACTATAAAATTATGATAACCGCAAAAAGGTATACAGTAAATAAACCTTGTACAACGTAAAAGTCAAATGTCTTTCGGCAGACTGGGCAACTTTTCAGATAAAAGAATACCCGACTATACTATGGTTGCGATAACCGCAATAAGGTCTCTAGCATAAGAGAACCTCGACAAAGAATTAGTCTTTCAGCAGACTAGGTATCGTCTTTCGGCAGACGACTGGGTATCTTTTCACATAAAAGAAATACCCCAACAAATAGTTATCACAACCAACTAGGCTCCTACCATAAGGAACCCGTAAGCAAGACAAATAAAATGGTTATCATAATTGATAAGGTCCCTACCACAAGGAAACCGCAACTAGACATGAAAAATCACAAAGAAAAAAGGTATCTACAATCAGAGAAACCTAAACACGCAAAAAATAGAAAAAAAAAAAAGAAGATCCGGCTCGAAGGACCATTATGTTGCGTTCTGCACATACGATAACCTCAATATAACAATTGAGATCATGCTGAAGGGGCGAGAAGATATTCTGTTCAATCTAGAACTCGCTGGTTTCCCCCTTTCGAATTGGGTATATATATATTCAACTAGAAAGAAAAGAAATCAAAGCCAGTGGACTGTATAAAACTCTATTTTAAAAAGGTGTAAAATTAAACATAAATATACATAACCAAATATACCATTATAATTAAAGAAGAATATACAAACTTAACTATTAGTTACTATGAAACACACCAACAGACACACCGAAAGACAACCATAAATCAACCAAAACAAAAAGATGTCGATTCTATTAAAAACCATCGACAAAACAAAAGACAAAACCTACCATAGCCGCAAACATACTATACATAAAAGATAAAAAAACAAATTAATAATATTACAACAAAAACATAAAAATATGGATATATATATATATATATATATATATATATATATATATATATTTGATATATAATGATATATAAGATATATATAATGATATATAAGTATCACCGAGCCTTGCGGCTCGGTGATACTCCTCCATAGATCCCTACCGGACGGGCGTAACGCCTAAAAAACCGGATATATATATATATATATATATATATATATATATATATATATATGTCAATGGTGTAAAAACATACAAACAATACAATTATTAATACAAAGCACACAAGCAATAAAATCGGTGTTAAAGTACAAAAAATTTACAATACAGTAAATAAACCGCGAAACAAATGTAAAATGTCCAATTGACAATGTGCAATCGCCTTCGCGGCACAAATGAAATAATGTTCCAAAAAATTATCAAATAAATATACCAAGTGCGCGTACTTGATATATGCAGCAATCGTATATAAATGGTGTATTTTTCCTTACCCCATGAAAAAGATAGCCCCAACACTATCGCAAATTGTGTCTTCAGCGACACTTCCACTACCAAAGGTTTTGATGCACATTAGCGTCTTTCTTGGCGGAATCAGGTACCTTCAACGTGTGCCTCGTTTGAGAGACACCACTCGACTCTCGTTTTGTAACAAACGCAAACCCTTATTTTAACTTTAAAAACACATGTGGCATGTGGAAATCGTCCTTTATTATCTCGCAGATGGCCGCCTTGGAATGTTTAGCTATAATATCTTTTTGGCCCTTAAACACTGCTGTGCAATTGTATATGCAAAATCTCAGTGTAAATATACGGGGAGAATCGAAACTATCAAAAAGTCTGTTAATACATTTACAAATGTTTATTTAGTTGCGAAACTGCAACAATAGTCATATTGAATTTACAATAGAAACAGAACAAAATCAATCCATAAATTTTTTAGATATAAAAATTATCAGACTTAAAAACAAACATGACTTCTCCATATTTCATAAACCTACACATAGTGACACGACTATAAACAATTCATCATCCCATCCAACACAACATAAACTGGCAGCATATCATAGTATGTTACATAGATTAACAGAAATTCCGATGTCAAAATACAACTTTGAGACAGAATTAAATATAATTAAGCAAATAGCAGTAAACAACGGATACAACGAACAAACAATTAATAAAATGTTAAATCAAAAACTACACAAGAAAGCCCTGAAGTTAGTATTTCCACCACCAGAGAAAAAACCCAGTACCTTCTGCTCGATTACATATACAGGCAAAATAACAACAAAAATAGCCAAACACATAAAAAAGAAAGGAATAACACCAGCTTTCCGAACAAATAACAACCTAGGCAAATATATTAAAAATAACAAGAGCCAAAATAAAAAACACTTAAATAGTGGTGTGTACAAACTTCAGTGTGGCGACTGCCCAAAAACTTACATCGGTCAAACTGGTAGAAACTTTAATAAACGAAAAGCAGAACATAAAAGGGCTTTCAATAATAGAAAAACAGATTCGACAGACGCACTTCACCTTCTAGATCATAATCATTCTTTTAATGACAAATTTAAAATTCTTCACATTCAAAATAAAGGCCTTAAGCTATCTTTGTTAGAATATATGGAAATCAACAAATTAAAAAACACAGATATAATTCTGAATGACCAACTGGAGACAAACAGTTCTCCACTCCTCAACCTATTTCATTAGAGACTATAAATTGTAAACGCATGCCAAAAAATAGATCACTTGAGAAAGGCAATCAGCCGAAACAGCTGTAGTGATAATAGTTAAAATAAATTTTGTGGAAGTTTGAAAACAAAGTTTTCAGTGTTTTATTGTTACAAACTTAAATATTTTATTTTGTAGTGTTAATATCCGGATACAATTTTTAGAATTAATTAGTTATTTATTATTATACGACCACAACGGTATCCACGGCGGAGAAGAACTTCTTCAGTACGGTGCGTATGGCGGAAGTGGCAACCCCCGATTTTAGGGTTAGTATAAAATTAGATCAGCGCAGCGTCTGTCCCAGAATGGGCGGGTTGCAACAGCGTCTGACCCTGAAAGGGCGGCTGATCCACGAACTCGCCAACCCGTTTGACAAGCGTGGCGTTTTAATGTCAAAACACCCCCTAAAAATGTCGAGTTACAAAACAAATGGAAAAATACCCCAAGTGGGTAAACAGCTCAGACTCCCACACCGCGAAAACGGTCAGCCTCAAGGATTCTGGGGAGGGCAGATATTCGACAAAATTGAACATTGGAACATACAACATAAGATAAATGAGCGACGACATAAAGGTACATGAGCTAGAAGACGAAATATCCAAGATATCATGGGACATAATCGGGCTAACAGAGATAAGAAGAAAAGGAAAAAACAGAATTCAACTAATATCTGGTAATATATTGTACTCCAAGTGCAACCCAGATGATACAAAAAACGGAGTAGGATTTATAATCAATAAAATAATTGGTAAACATGTACAAACTATCAAAGGAATATCAGATAGAGTGGCATATATAATTAAATTTAAAAGAACAACTTTGAAACTAATTCAGATATACGCACCAACCAATACATACTCAGATGAAGACATTGAAACATTCTATGAAGAAATATCAAAAGCATTGGATGAAGAAAAGACCCGAGTAACAATTGTGATGGGAGATTTCAACGCCAAACTAGGACAAAGACTAAATGACGAAGAAACAAAAATAAGAAAATATGGATATGGTGTACGAAACGAAAGAGGGACATCCCTGATGAACTACATGGAGGAAAGGAAACTCTACGCCATGAACTCCTTTTTCAACAAGAAGCCACAGAGAAAATGGTCCTGGATAAGCCCGGACAGCAAAACTAAGAACGAGATCGACTACATATTATCAACACAAAAATACGTAGTCAAGGATGTCACAGTGCTAAACCGTTTCACAACAGGCAGCGATCACCGAATGGTGAAGGCTAAGATACAAATTAACAGCCAATTTGAAACCAGAAAGAAAATAAAAAACGTACAAAAACTAGATATGGAGAAACTTAGCCAAAACGAAGAAAAGTACAAAGAAGAAATAAAAAAATGCATCCCAAATACAACCGACTTAATAAATAAAGAAACAAACGAAATAAATGAAATACTAACAACTACATTGCTACAGGCCGGGGAAAGAATTGCAAAATCGACGACAAAAAAGGACAATTATATCTCAGTAGAATATACTGAAATTAATAAAACAATTAGAAAACACATAAAAGAAACCAAGAGAAAAACGCAGGAAGCCAAGATTGAAAGAGTAATCCAGCAGAACAAAAATATGAAATGCTTAAAACGACTCGGTAAAACTCAGATAAATGAAATGACAAACAGCGAAGGAACAACCATTAATGATATGAAACACATAATAAAGTTGACACAAGAATACTATACGCACCTATACAGAACAAGACATAAACCACAGCAAGAAATTCTTAAACAATTAAACACAAAAATAAAAAATATAAACTCTGACCTACAACCAGAAATAAGTAAAACAGAAATCAAGAAAGCAATTCAAGAATTAAAAAACCATAAGTCACCTGGAAAAGATGGAATAACTGCAGAGATGCTGAAGAGAGGAGGGAAAACAACTAGAGAAGTCCTACATATCCTCATGAACAAGATATTGACCACAAAAGAAATACCCGATAGCTGGAACGATGCGGAGACACTATTAATGTTCAAAAAAGGTGACCGAAAGAACTTAGAAAACTATAGACCTATAACATTACTAAGTGTTGTATTTAAACTACTATCGAAGATCATGACAAATAGACTAACAACTAAGCTTGACGAATACCAAGCAAGAGAACAAGCGGGATTCAGAAAGGGTTTTAGTACTAGTACTATTGAAAAATCGAACGAGTATCAAATCCCATTATACATGGCATTCATAGACTCTCGAAAGGCGTTTAACAGCATAGAACATTGGGCCATCAAAAACTCACTACAGAACGGCAGAATTGATTACAGGTACACGGACCTAATAACAAACATATACAAAAATGCAAGTACTACAATAAAATTGACGAACGAACACGCTACAGAACCAATAAAATTCGAAAGAGGAATCAGACAGGGAGACACAATATCGCCAAAATTGTTCAATCAGGCTATGGAAGACATATTTAAAAAATTAGAATGGGTTACATACGGAATAAGAATAAATGGAGAGCTCTTGAACCACTTGAGATATGTAGACGATATAGTCCTGATAACAAATAAGAAGGAAGAGTTACAGAAGATGGTTGAGGAACTAGATAGAAAAGCGACAGAGGTAGGTCTAGAGATGAACTATAATAAAACCAAGACTATGACAAACCAAGAAGACCAATTAGAAATAGTAGTCAAACAGAATAAATTAGAGCAGGTGGTAGAATACATATACCTAGGACAGATAATAAAGCTGAACATAGACAATCAAACAGAATAAATAAAAACAAGAACTAGACTAGCATGGGCCTCATTTGGTAAACTATCATATTCTAAAAAATAAAAAGTTCCCTCAATATATGCGAACGAAAGTATTCAACCAGTGCATTTTACCAATTATCACATATGGCTCACAAACATGGACATTCACAAAGGAGAACATAGACAGGATATCCAAAACACAAAGAGCAATGGAAAGACAGATGCTGGGTATCGGTCTTAAAGACAGGAAAAGAAACTCATGGATCAGAGAAAAAACAAAGGTGAACGATGTATCAAGACAGGTTGCAAAACTTAAATGGAACTTCGCCGGTCACACTCTCCGGCAAAAAGATGAAAGATGGAATAAGCGAATTCTACACTGGAGACCATGGGAAAAGAAAAGAAAAAGAGGAAGACCACAGATGAGATGGACTGACGATCTTAAGAGAACGGCAGGAAAGGACTGGATGCAGATCGCCCAAAATAGAGACCAATGGAGATTAACAGGGGAGGCCTATGCCCAAGAGTGGGCGTTTAAGGCTAATTAGATAGATAGATAGAACTGATTGGATTACATTAAAATAAATGCTCAAAATGTCCTCTACCTTGTTGTTGGCAATAACACAGTCTCCTATAAAACTCGTCCCGAACTTTGTTTGAGGTGAAATATTCCGTGTTGAGGTGTCCCGAAGTTTGAGGTGAAATATTCCGTATTTCTGTAGTTATCCTTTCTTTGAAGTCTTCAATGCTAGTTGGTTTGTGTTGCATATACTTTGTTCTTGAGATAACCCCACAGAAAAAAATTCAAAGGCGTAAGATCTGGCGACCTAGTTAGCCACTCAATAATACCCCTTCGTCCAATCCATTAAAGCATAATGGGGTATTGCACCGTCCTGCTGGAACCAAACAGTTTCATGCGGTGGGGTCGGGTCTATTGGATTGGAATATAAATTAGACAACTGAGAAAGAACATCGTCTCTTAGTATGCTTAAATATTTTTCCGCTGCAAATTACCATCTACAAATATAGGACCAATGCTATGGTCTCCTATAATACCTCACCAAACATTCAACTTTTGAGGATACTGAGTGTGTGTCTCACACATCAAATGAGGATTCTCCGCTGACCAATATTTGCAGTTTTGTTGGTTAACCTCTCCGTTCAATGTAAATATTGATTCATCAGAAAAAAGAATTGTGCCTAGAGCTATTTCATTTGAGTAAATTTTATCGATCATTCTTTCGCAGAAATCAATTCTACGATCTGGATCGTCTTCTGTTAGCCCCTGCACAAAAGTCAATTTATATGGATGAAGTTTTTCTTTATGCAGACATCTTAGGATAGTTGTGTGACTAACATTATTTTGACGTACAATTTGACGTGAACTTGACGTTGGATTCTCTCCGACACTTATCAAAATATCCACTTTCACCTCATCTTCAATGAAGTTCGGTTTTCTTTTTAATGGTTTGACATGTCAAAGTTCTCTGAATTATGCATAAATTATAGACACAGTATCTTGTGAAATATTAGGCAACTGAGGATACCTCTAATTAAATAAGTTTGCTACTTCAACTTGACTTCTATATTTCTCCCCGTAACCGATCATCCTTGAAATCTCAATTCGGTGGGTCTCAGTCAAATATTTCATTTTTATTTCTGCAAGAAATTAGCTTTTAATTAGGAATGTATTATTTTAATGTAAAATGTCAACACACCAACAACTGATTGATAACAATCCGCATTATTTACCGATTTAGTTTAATTAGCAGACTATCTAAACAGTTTTTACCTATTCATGAAAAAAAATGTTAACAAGGTTACTAAACAGAAATTTTCCCCAATATACTGACACTTAGAGTAGAAGTGTATTATCTGTATTTGGCTAATTTAAAAGAATACCATAATACGTGATAAATAATTAATTTCAAAATTTCACCTTGTATTATTCATTATAGACCCTACATGATATAGTTCGTTCAAGTCAGGTTGTTCAGAATCTTTTAAAAACATAAACATATACAGGGTGTTTCATTAAAAATAAGGATTATGGACTATGCCAGACTTGCGTGGATCACCCTGTACATTGAAATTTATGTTTAAAAAGCGCACATTTAAATTTAAAAGTTAACGTGTCCCAGAGTTTTTTATTATTTTCTATAATAAGAACACAAACAATTTTATTCCATAAGTGGTTTACACACTGTATATATACATATATATATATATATATATATATATATATATATATATATATATATATATATATATATATATATATATATATATATATATATGTAATATTTTAATAACTGCAAACGAAACATTTCTACATATTATATCAAAATTTCAAAATTTTCAAGGAATGTGTGCATAAACATAGACACTTCCTCTGTCAAACTAACCTAAAATAAATATAAAAAATAAAAGATACATGGAAACCTAAGTTTTGACAGAAAGAAAATCAAATTTAATAAAGTCATTATGTTAATTAATTTTGCTAATTTTAAAACACAATCCTCACAAGGGTAAGCCTATTGAAGATATAACAACTTCATTGTTCTAATGTAGTTTTTTATGTTAATTTTTAGTACGTTTTGAAAAAGAGTACAATAAACTCGAAAGCTTAACAAACTTAATATATATATATATATATATATATATATATATATATATATATATATATATATATATATATATATACTCTTTTCTTAGAAAGGGCTTTAGTGACTATGTGAGTAGTATATACGGATATATTGGGTTTAGTAGTCAATATATTGGCCATTAAGTAAAACTCTTTTAGGTTTGCTAAGCTTTCGAGTTTATTTTACTCTTTTTCAAAACATACTAAAAATTAACATAAAAAATTTACATTAGAAAAATGAAGTTCTTATGTCTTCAATAGGCTTACCCTTGTGAGAATTGTCTTTTAAAATTAGCAAAATTTTACATTTTGTCATTATGTCATTAACATAATGACATTAAATTTGATTTACTTTTTATTTCTGTCAAAACTTATATTCCATATCTCTTCTATTTTTTATATTTATTTTAGGTGAGTTTGACAGAGGAAGTGTCTATGTTTATGCATATATATTATGTTTATATATACATATATACACTTTTCCAAGAAATTAACGCACCACTTTAAAATATTAAAATATTTTATTATCGTTAATAAAAATTTCCATTGTAATGTTATATTTTACAAGCCACTTGTATATGCTATTCGTACACTCTATATTTATTGACTATGTTTTATCGCTATAGTTTTTTTTGCAACAAAACAAAAAGAAGCAAAAAATGTACTAATTGTGTAAATATACTAATTTCCAAGTGTTCACGAATTTTATTCGGCTACTGTTTATTTGTTAATTATTGTTAATTGTGTTTATTATGGAGCGTCAATCACGTAATTTAACCAGAGATGAATAAGCCCAAGCAGTGATACTGTCGGAAGAAGGTTGGAGTTACCGAGGAATTGGTCGTCGGTTTAATGTGTCCCACACATCCGTCTCACAGGTGTTGGAAAGATTCCTCGAAACAGGGGATCATACTCGCAGACCAGGACAAGGACGAAACCGGGTAACTACCCCTATTCAAGATTGATTTTTAAGAATTTCTGCTCTTCGCCAATGTTTTGTAACACATCGAAGTCTACAAATTCAGCTTCGAGACGTGCATGCTATACAAATTAGTACTGAAACTGTTCGCCAACGACTTAGGGAATACAAATTAACACCTAGGATTGCCGCCCGAGGTCCTCTATTAACTGCAGAGCATCGAAGGGGGAGACTACATTTTGACAGAAAACACGTTAATTGGTTAGAAGCTGACTGGGAACGAGTGCTATTTACTAATGAATCTCGATTTTGTTTGTACAATAACGACAGACGTGTTCGTGTGTTGCGACGACCCAACGAACGATATGCTCAGTGTAACTTCTCACACACCACATTTTTTGGTGGAGGATCCGTTATGGTGTGGGGTAGTATTTCTTTGACCGCACGTACGGACCTAGTGGTCATACAAAATGGAACTGTTACAGCGGAAAGGTACATATTGGAGATCCTGGAGCAACATGTAGTACCATTCGCTTCTTATATCGGTGAACATTTCTTACTAATGCAAGATAATGCCAGATCTCACGCTGCACAGATCGTCAGAAATTATCTAGAAGAGGTAGAAATTAACACTATGGAATGGCCAGCACATAGTCCGGATTTAAATCCGATTGAAAATATCTGGGATATACTTGGTAGGCGATTAAGAGTGACCCCGCTCCAACCAAACAACTTACAGGAAGTGGGAGAGAGGCTGATGCAGATTTGGAGAGAACTAGACCAAAATGAAATACGGCAATTAATTTTAAGTATGGGCCAACGATGTGAGGCTGTTATACATAGTAGAGGTGGAAACACTCGTTATTAAGACTTTTTTCATATTTTAGTTTACATTTCTTGTCATTATTTTTTAGAATTTTCCGTTTTATTATTTTTTTTGTTTTTCTCCTGTACTTCAACATTTTCTGATGATTAGACAAATTGTTATAATTACTAATAAAATGTAGAATAAATCTGGTAAAGTTTTATTCTATATATATATATATATATATATATTATATATATATATATATATATATATATATATATATAAAGTTTTATTTTCAGGATGCAGTCATTTAAGTAGGGCAGGATAAGTTAAACTTTTTGTTCTTAAATCAAGCTTTCGCAAAATTTATTTGCTTCATCAGGATATGCTAAAATATGTTATGGTAAATACAATGAAATTAGAATTAAAAAACATTGTATAAAACTAATATAAAAACTTACAACATGAGGTTAAACCATTAAATTATTAAATTCACAAAACATTCTTAACTTATCTAAATTATATTTTTATGTAAGTACAATATTTTAATTTTGAATATATTATGACATTTAATTTTATTTATATGATTTAAGAACAAAAAGTTTAACTTATCCTGCCCTACTTAAATGACTGCATCCTCAAAATAAAACTTTATTTTACATAACGTGTCAGTCAATAATACCTAACTACTTTATTATATATATATATATATATATATATATATATATATATATATATATATATATATATATATATTATATAGTGTGTGTTTATTAAATCAAATTTTGGTTTAATTCATTGTTGAATAAGTTATATTGTTGAACAGTTATGTTTAGTCAGTATGAAATTACTTTACTTTAATTTACTTACCTAAGAATAGGAACATATAGATCTTTATTATTAGTTATCACCAATTCTCTGACAGATGCTAAAGGTTTATCTGATAATATCTCCACCGATTTGGCAGCTTTAAATACTGGTAGATCTGATAATTTTAGGCATGCTTCTTCGATACCTTGGAAATTCGGAATTCTATAAGGTTTTGGAAAATTAGAAATTTTATTGGATATTAGATACTTCCAAACTTTCTCTCTTATTGTGAGTTTCGTTTCTTGATCATCAAGGACCAAATCTTTTATTTTTTCTACAGAAGATTTGTTATTTTCTAAAAAATTACACAATTTTAAAGCATAATTCACACTTTATAATATAATGGTTATTAAAACTGTTCGAAAAAAATCAAGTAATATATGACATCTATTGCGCAAGCCATTATGTCATATGTCTCTAAGTTTAATTTGTTAGAGTTAGAGGCAACATGTCCCATACATGCTGCTGAAGTAAAAAAAAAACAATCAACTCAGACTGGATCATACTAGAGATATTGACATATTATATACATATTAACAAAAATTACACACACACACACACACACACACACACACACACACACACACACACACACACACACACCACACGCACACACACACACACCACAAACACGCGCACACGCGCGCGCGCACGCACACACACACACACACACATCACACACACATACACACACATACAGACACCCACAAAACCTCAATTAAAAGTAAAATTATGTTGTAAATATTCCTGAATTGAAAAGAGAGATAAAAGGGAATTTTTTATCAATTTTTTTTTAATTTTGTTTTCAAATCCCTTTTCAGACAAGTTTCTTATATTTTCAAGCGAAAGAATATAAGGAAAGTATAAAAGTAAGTAAGTGAACATGATGATTACAACTAATCATTTTCAATATAAAGATATACACAAAGGGACATGGAACACAGAAATCACAACATGAGAAAACCGTAAACCAAATAGATCATATACCTACTACCTGGAAAAGATATAAAAATGTATAAAAGGTTAATGTAACCTAAGACATATATTAGATTAAACCTTCGCCAATCCTAGTACCACCTTTGATATCTGTGTAATTACAGGCAATATGCCAGGAATATACATTACAAAATACTGGCCCCCGAAAGCCAACAATTCTTGATAATTAATATTGATAAATCTTGATAAAATTTATTAGAACTCACAATATGCATACAGTTAGTAGAAGTATGACATCAATTCCAACCATTCTCCAATTTTCTTTACTGTAAAACACAATGACGGTATTAGATTTTGATTCGATACAGAGCAGCGACAAGCCGCATATACGTATTTCGACCTCTTTAGGTCTCCTCAGTACGGTATAGCCACTACTCCGTATCGAACCAAAATATTTTCCCGTCGTAGACCATAGTTGTTAAAAATAACTATGTACAGACGTAACTACGCCATCTAAAAACAAAGAGGGAAATCATACGATTTCTGCCTGGCGAAATCGAATTCAAATTCAAATTCGCTGTTTGCTTCTCAAGTTTTAGGAAGCACGGTGGCTGATATTTGAATTCGATTTCGCCAGGTAGAAATCGTATGATTTATATATATATATATATATATATATATATATATACATATATATATATATATATATATATATATATATATATATATATTATATATATATATTATATATTTAAATACACAATGTAAGTGAGATTAAAATCTCACTGTAAATAGACTTGTTTTAATTAGAGCTTACTGAACAATTTGAAAAAAATATATTTTTATTGAAAAAGGCATGGAAAGTTAACTTTATTGTTAGAGACACCAAAGTAATTAAAAAAAGCAACTATTTTTGACAGATAGGGATCTACTACTCTGAAAAGCAAAGCAAAAAATAATATGGCTTTGGAAATCAGTCTTTGTACGAAAAATCAACTATATGACAAAAATACTTGTTTACAGGACAGAATCGAAAAGTCAATTTAATTATAAATATATATATATATATATATATATATATATATATATATATATATACGTCCAAAAGTTTGGAATATTGGAATATTTTATCTTTTTATTGATTTTTATATACAATCTCTTCTGAATAGTTAAACATAATTTTGTTTCAATTCTCAACAATACTAAATAAATCTCAAAACCAGATAAACAATATGCAAAAAAATTATTTAGTATAGAATATTTATTAAAAATAAATTAGTATAGAAAAAAATAATTTTTATTAAAACTAATAATTGAATTCGATTTCGCCAGGTAGAAATCGTATGATTTATATATATATATATATATATATATATATATATATATATATATATATTTAAATACACAATGTAAGTGAGATTAAAATCTCACTGTAAATAGACTTGTTTTAATTAGAGCTTACTGAACAATTTGAAAAAAATATATTTTTATTGAAAAAGGCATGGAAAGTTAACTTTATTGTTAGAGACACCAAAGTAATTAAAAAAAGCAACTATTTTTGACAGATAGGGATCTACTACTCTGAAAAGCAAAGCAAAAAATAATATGGCTTTGGAAATCAGTCTTTGTACGAAAAATCAACTATATGACAAAAATACTTGTTTACAGGACAGAATCGAAAAGTCAATTTAATTATAAATATATATATATATATATTATATATATATATATATATATATATATATATATATATACGTCCAAAAGTTTGGAATATTGGAATATTTTATCTTTTTATTGATTTTTATATACAATCTCTTCTGAATAGTTAAACATAATTTTGTTTCAATTCTCAACAATACTAAATAAATCTCACAACCAGATAAACAATATGCAAAAAAATTATTTAGTATAGAATATTTATTAAAAATAAATTAGTATAGAAAAAAATAATTTTTATTAAAACTAATAATTAGTATTTCCTCCATTGGCCTGTATGCATGCCTATAGGCGATTTGGCATGCTTCCGATTAATTGGTTGAGCTGAGCTTGCGGTATTCTCTTCCATTCTTCACGAGCAGCATCTTTTAGTTCTCGAGGTGTAATAGGGGGATTGTTTCGCTTCTTAATGCGTGTTTTGAGAATGTCCTAAGCATGTTTAATAACGTTCATGTCGCGGGAATTCGCGGGCCACTGTAATGTAGATATTCCTTCTTCTTCCAGAAAATTGTGTACTGCTGCTGTTCGATGAGGAGGTGCGTTGTCATGCAAAAACACAAATTCATCACCTACTGCTCCTCGGAATAGACGTAAGACAGGATTTAAAACTTCCTCGATGTACACAGCACCAGTGACTCTTCTCTCCAGAACCAGCAGTGGCGTCCGTGTACCACTCCTAATACCACCTCAAACCATAATACTGCCACCTTCAAATGGGATACGCTGTTGGACTGTTTCTAGTCGGGTTTTTGTCCTGGGGCCCTCCAAACCAGTGTTCTTCGCGAATCAGATACCAAGCCAATTTTTGACTCATCAGAGAACATCACGTTATTCCAGTTAGGACCATGATGCACAATTTCTCCAGTCCATTGCAACTTTACTATTTTTTGTTGGTAGGTTAGTTTAGGAACACGTAGCGGTCTTCTACGACACAAATTTACCACATTTAGTCTGCGTGTTATTGTTTGGCTTGAAATATTCAGTCCTTGAAGCCTAGAAATTTCTCTGGATATACCACTTGTAGATTCCAGACGACTTCTGCGAGCTATCAATGTTATTTGCCGGTCTTGTACTGCTGTTGTACATCAACTTCTACCACTTCTGGGACGATCTTTGACGTCATTTGCATCTTAAATTTTTTTTTTAATTTTCAATACAGCACTCTGAATAACATCAACAATATTCGCGATACAACTTTGACTAAATCCCTGTTGTAACAAAGCAATTACTCTAGATCTCTCAAAATGAGATATCACGTTTCTAGGCATTTTTAATCGGCTCAATTCAAATTTGAACAAAGACTGAAATAATGTGTAAATACGCTAATCAGTTGAAATTACATATTGTGACAATATATGGATAATACTGTCACAATATGTAATTGTTTATTAAAACTTATTCGCTAAAAATTGTACAATGGGAATTCACTCTATAAAATATTGCGGTTACCATAACTCCCAAATAAATTAAATCAAAAAAAAAAAAATGTCATTTATCTAATTGGATATGTTATCAAAATTTAAAATTTTTAATCTTAAGTTGTAAGTATTGAAATATTCATTTTGTTTACATATAATAATTATAATAAATTTACAGTTTTCTCCTGAAGAAGTCACAAAATCGTGACGAAATATTGAGAAATAACAAATAGAGTTTTATTTCACACAGACCAATTGCTGAGACTACAAATAATATTTAACACAGTACGGTCGAGACTAATTTGATATATATATATATATATATATATATTATATATTTATATATATATATATATATATATATATATTATATATCATTTATATATATATATATATTTATATATTTATATATATATATATTATATATATATATATATATATATATATATATATATATATATGTCGGTCAGATAGCTCAGCGGGCTGTGCGGCAGCCTCTCATTCGCTTCACTGTCGAATGGTTCGGTGGATGTGGGATCGAGCCCCAGCTCGGTGTACAGAAAACAAAAAGTCTAACGCAGCAGTTTAAAATTCTAGATGAATCTGCGGATTAGACTAGGATATGCTGGGATCTGATCGGCCTATGGTGGAACAGTACGTCAAGAGACAAGGGCTTGCGTCTCGGTGATACTCCTCCATAGATCCCTACCGGACGGGCGTAACGCCTAAAAAACCGGATATATATATATATATATATATATATATATATATATATACATATATAAATATATATATATATATATATACATATATAATATATATACCTATATATACATATATATATATATATATATATATATATATATATATATATATATATACATATATATCTATATATATATATATATATATTATATATATATATATATATATATATATATATATATACTTCTAGCGGTTAATGTGGGCTCCGTACTAAAACGGTATTATACTAACTCCAGGAGAATATACGCCGTGTATATTATTATCTGAGTAGCGCTTTATGTAGACTCCGACCAACACGTCGGATCAAGTGGACTCCGTAACTGGATAAAACATTTTTGGGATCCGTATACAGCTTTTAGCGTACACAACTAAGCTCCTGCGATGTTGCCAGTAGTTGTATTAGTCGTAGATTTTCAAATTTTAGAGCAGGTGCATTTTAGAACTTAAAATTTATTTAAATATTCACCAGGTTAGTCATCGAGGAATTCCAAGAATATTTGGCTACTGTTTTTAAATATATTATAATATAAATTGTTAATATAATTTTATTTTATTTTTATGTTTAATAAGCACTTTGATAATTTAAATTACTTGCTCTAATTATTTTCAAACTGTAGTATCCATTATAAACTTATTAATGCTAATATATAGCATTATTTTATATTTTAGCTATGGATTAAATCCGAATAGCTTTTTGATATTACTTTACTTTCTCGGAGACATTATATTGTAACACAAGGATCTTATTAAATTACCGAAACCTTCCTTTCATATTTTATTCACTTATAAGGGGCAGCACTAACATCAGTAAGATAATAAGGCGTACCTATAGTTCTGGGCAGCTTAATAGAAAACTTGAATGTAGCAATTTTATTGGTTTCGGGACTGCTAACTGGATTGGGGAAGCAGGATATCAGCATTAAGTTAATGCATATAGGAATTGTAGCTTGACGGTTGACATATCAAATACCAGAAGGTACGACGGTGGCAGTCTGAGAAAGAAAAGCAAAACAACTTAACTATTATTAGACAATATCATATTTCCTAATAACCTAATATTCACTTTATAACGAGACAAAAAGATATCGAAACAGTATGTACATACCAACGGGTTTCCTATGTCGGCATCCAGCAAAATTGTTGTAATATTGATACGGGAAACAAAACCTTGAGAGAGAAATTGGCCCCAAGAAACTCTGCCTTAATAAACAGTCAAATAAAATACAGCTTCTCGATTTAAATAGTCAAAAAATTAAAGAACAATTTATTAAAATAGAATCAGCGCCGATTTACGATGTAATCCATTAACGGCCCAAGGTACAAAGCAGCTCCTAGTTATGCTGATGATTACATCTATAAATATGTAAACGACATACTGAACAAAGTCCAGAGAGCACGAAAAAAGCACAACAATTTCAATTTCGAAAGTATGGAAGACATTAAATATCTTAGAACAATAATCGCAGTTGGTAATACTACCACTGAAGGAGTTTAGAGCATAATACAAGCTTTAGACCTATTTTTATGTACGGATGCGAATCATTACAATGACTAAAACAAATAAAAAAGACTTCAAATATTGATAGATAATTGATAGGGAATAAGCACATCTATAGATAAGAATGAACAGATCATACAAGGTGGATAGCAAGGATTTCGGATTGGAGCCCAATAGGAAGGAGAAAAAGAGGTAGACCCCGAAGATCATGGAGGGATGAAGTGGACGAGGCCATGGAAAAACGAGACCTTAGAGATGGAGAATGGCAGAACAGAGAGGACTGGAGACGTTGGCTGAAAGAAGGACGGCGGCGACAGCTGTAAAAATCCTTATATAGATAGATAAATATAATAAGAAAAATACAATAAACTATTACATTTGCTCTTTAGCACCGTGAGAAGATCAAAATACAAATCTGCATACATAATTATATTAAAGAAAAGTTAATAAAAACTTCTGTTCGTCAGCAGCCAGAGAAATTACACACTATAATATATTGAATAATGCTTTTAGCATAAAAAAACGGTGTTATAGTCAATAACAAGAAAACCAAATAAAAGTTCATTAACAGACAAAAGGTATGATATAGAATGGAGCATTAATGTAACAATAAAACCATATACTTTTGAAGGATTGGAGCTATTTAGATATCGCTGATAACTTTGTCACATAAAAGATAAAAGCGAAAATGCATGTAGCAAACCATAGACATATAGTACAAATAGACTGAATACTGCCATACATTCACGTTTCCGCAATGCGACAGAGAAAACTGACGAAAAGCAATATCTGTATCTTTTTCTAATGGGACGGGTTTATCGACCACGTGACCTTCTCATTGGTCATTTAGGTCACGCGTTCGATAAACCTGGTAAATTAGAAAGAGATGCAGGGACTGCTTTTCGCCAGTTTTCTCTGTCGCACTGAGGAAACGGACCTGTATTGCAACACTCAGTCTATTTGTATTTTATGTATATGTAGCAAACTGATATCCTCATATCACTATTAAATCCACAAAAAGAAGAAACTGCAATATAAACAAAATTTGTTTAGTACGTGTCTAGAAAAGAACTCAAAAAAAGAATTTGGAGATCGAAACGTCAACTACATGTGTAATATAAAAATCAAATTTATTCTTTTAACCAAAATGTTCACACCAAGTTTTAATGTATTTAAATATCCGGTAGCTCAAACTACTTGTATGCTATAATAGTATTCAGTAATCCATCTCAATATGTCTGACTTTATTTTTTTTTTAATTTTTTGGATAGAATGAAAGAAATATGCCACAATATTTATTATGTACTACATATTTTATTTGACGCTTCAATGTTCAAATAGGAGTTCGTTCTTAAAAATGTACAATATTATTTTTACAAGGTATTACGTATAAGATGTTATTTATGTTTTTACTTTATCTAGTTGGTCATAATAATCAATTAGTTCGCGGTTGTTTCGCACTCTGTATTGATTTGTAATATTATCGATAACAGGTTTATATATTTCTCTAATAATTCTTCTCTCTGCGATGCTCAATCGGCTCTTATTTTGTTTTTTCGTCGTCCATGTTTCATGTTTTATTTCTCCCCGTATAATTAGCCCATTAACAGAGAGTCATTCCATCCAATAAGAGTGGAGGCTGCTCAGTCATCAAAGACAATCATTCCATCCAGTAAGGATGAAGACTGCTTAGTCATCAAAGACAGTCGTTCTATCCAGTAGGGGTGAAGGCTACCTAGTCGTCGAAGAGACAAGTGCTATCTGCCAAACAAGAGAGTCGTGTCTTGGTTAAGGGGTAGCTGCCCTTTGCGCTATCGCCGATTTTTTTGTGGTTGCTGTATGTCAAGGGGTAAGGTCAGCCTACATATCTGTTGCTAAAATTACTTCGCTGCTGTAACGAGTACCATTTACTGGTATATGAATTTTGTTACGAATTTGTCTTATGTGCTAAATAAACTCTAATAAATCTTTTACCGCGAATTAAAAAACATGTTTTAACCTTTACGTTTATCTAAATAAATATTTACTATATTGTATAATAGTTGTTTATGTTTGTTTTATTATTTGTATCTCTATAGGTATAATTTAGAATATAACATTATTTGTCTTATATACAAAATCATACGATTTGCGTTACATTGATATTTATGTGGCAATTAGCTAAAGAGTCATTAGTCTTTCCTGTCATATCATATTTTCCTTAATCAACAAACCATAATCAAGCGGTTTAATTTGTGTAATACAATATCCCAATTCGTCTCATAATATTTGTTTTCAAAACAGCTGTTACGCTAATAATTCGTTCACCTTTGTTAAAGCACTTTGGATTATGACTACTTTTTCTTGGCTACGCAATTTTAGTTTTTAAATTACAGTATTTATTGATATGTTATTGATAGGTTATGCAAGTGTTGAGGAATAGTTTGGGATTGATATATGAGGTTGTGAAATATTAGGTATTGTTGATAACTGGGTAGTTGTTATATTTTTATCTGTGTATGTATAAAAAAAAATAGTTTGCGAACTTGGGAATAATGTTAAGGGTGATATTTGAGATAGAGTTAATATTGGTATAGTTAATTAAGTAGGTATAGTCGAGGATTGTAAGGAAAAGGACTTCGGTGAAGATGCTGATGTGATCAGGACGTCATGTGTGGAAGAGTATTAACTACTGTATTTATAGTAGTAGTTGGCACTGTTGTTGTAAAGTTCTGATTTGGATTTGTACAGAATGACCAATTTGCTACAAAATGGTCAGATTTTTTACAATAGTAACACATCTGTTTTCTAAAGATAAGAAAATACGATTAGATGTTTGATCGTGGTTTCTGACAATTGAGGGAGGAATTAATGTAGCTTTCAAAGGAAAGATAAATGTATGTCTTGGAAAGCTCAATATTATATATCTACATACTGGGTTTGTTGTACCTCTTCGTAAAAAATTAATTGGAGGTAATAAATTGAGGCCTAATTTTTTAAGTTCATATTCAATGAAAGTGTGATAAATACTAGGACAAACATTAGAGATCAGTAATCTTTCATTTGGTGTAATTAAGCGTCGAGCATAAATTATTTGATGATTGATAGTTATTCTTTCGTTGTCAGCCTTCATGACAGTTTTTTCTAATTCTTCACTAGTTAGGTAAATACAAATACGGTGATTTGAAATTCATGATGAAAAAATGTATATATCTTGGTTCTATAATTTTTCACAGTGCAAGTAGATATTGGAATTTTGGAATTGAATTGATTAACGCTACAGAATATGAAGAAGTTTTATATGATGTCAATACCGTTTGGGGCCTCGAAGCCACTGGACTATTAACTTCATCCATTTTCGTTGTTTAATGACATCAGGTTATATAAATAATATGAACTTGTTTTGAAGTAAGTATCTAATTAGATTAAAATTCCTTACCGATTTTCTTCATTGTTATTCTCCATTGTTATTTACGGTATCACAACAATTTACTACACTTTTAATATTAACTGGATATAAATAAAAGCACAAAAACTAGGTGCGATTAGACTGGTAATTAAATAAATCTAGCTTCGACGAAGGTTCAAATCGTTGTCTCTTATTATTTTCTTTTCAAATATTCGGAGTTCTTCCTCACTTGCTTTAGTCATTTGCTATTACTCGTATCCATGTATTAAAATAGGTTTGAAATTAGTAGCAATATTATTTCTCCGAGAAAGTGAAGAATATCTATTTGCTATCCAGATTCAATCCATAGAATAAATATTGGAATGCTATAAAATAATGCTATTAGCACCAAAAAAATTTGCTGATAATCAGTAAAAAACTAAATAAATGTCCTTTAACATGCAAAAAAAGATGATATAGAGTAGAGCATAATGTTACAATAAACCCATATCATTTTAAAACATTGCAGTATTTAGTATATCGTAGATAACGTTCTCACATAAGAAATAAAAATGAATATTTAGGTAGCTAACTGATGTATATATTATAACCCTTATAACACTTTTAAATCCAGAAGTCTAATAGGAATCTATAAAATCAGGATATATAAGAAGATAATTAAATCAGTGCTACTGTGTGGATATGTGACGAGAACACTGTCAAAACAATGTAAGTAAAACTCAAGTAGTAATTAGATCAGGATTGCTAGAAATGTCATCGGAAGTATTTTCCAACTTATATAGGTCCGAGTACTAACCAATACCAAACGGAACTAATGCCAAGGTCAAACACATATACAAAGGTAGCAACGTCGTACAAGAAACTAAATCTCAACGCCAAAGTTGCGCCAAGCTTGCGCTGGCTATATCCAAAGGCTCTCTAATAACTGCATTGTCAAGCTAAATTGGGAGGATCGAGAAAAAAAATGCCCTTAGGACGTCCACGAATGAAGGAGGGAAGTAACATATGGTCAGATTTAGGAATAATGAGACTACCTACATCTTATCAACACATCCCTGTTCAATCACATGCTATCCTACCTACAATCAACAACTTATTTGTTAGGGATTATCAAATCAATTACAAGTAATCAAATGAACTAGACTTGAAAAAGTTATCCTAGGAAAGGCACTTCAGAAATAGGGAAATAAATTTTTACAACGTCATTTACGTGGCTGAGTTTTCAATACTAATGAGGAGACAAAAAGAAGAAAAGGTAATAGAACCTTGTTGCGTTCTGACTATATGATGACGATGACCTTTATATAACATATAGGGAGAAAGAGAGACGAATGTCTATGTTAAATCTAGAACTCGCTGGTTTTTCTCCATTTCGAATTGGGTTTGTATATGTATTACTATAGAAAATAAACGGAAGAGAACTATAATTATGAAATTTTATCTAAAATGTAAAATCAATAAACAAATTATATATACAAAAAAATTATATAAATCCCTAATATTCACACATTAAAATATGCCCGATAGAAGTATGTCTTCTAAAAATACAAAAAAGTAGTTATTCATAACTCAGGTGGCTTTACAAAAGGTAAACGAATGAGCATCAAAGCACAGCTGATTTAAAACTTAATATTATTAGACAAATTGTGGATATCCATTACCGCTTGTCTATAAAATGAATCAGAAGACTATGCTAAAATATGATACGACAGGAAAAACGGCAATGTAAAGCAAATATGATGATTTTGTCACAGCATAAGAATATTGCCTCGTACTGTTATATAGCAATTTGTTGTCACAAGTTTATAGTTTTTCGAAAAATGAACTCAGATTTAAATATTTAAACGTCAAATAAAATATAAAAACCTATTTAGCCTTATTCCCAGCATTATTCTTAAACACTGACATAATTTTAAATAATAATTTTAAAAAATCATTGCGAAATTCAAAATTTATATTTATACCGGTATCTCAGAAAATAATAATATTTGTATAAAGTACAGTCATATTTTGAGATAAAATCTTCAATTCAGAGCAAAAAACTGAGCACACAAATATTTATTATTTTATGTACTATGTTGTAAAATAAGTATACTCAAAACAAATAAATATTATCTACCAAGTGCTCTACTCCAGTTTAATATCTTCTTCTTCTTCTTCTTCCTTCTTTATAAATAGGCTTAATGCCTGTTTTACTTCGGTTTTGAGCCTCAATTGACGTTGTCTGACCATCTTTTCCTCGGTCGTCCCAATGATCTCCTTCCATTTGGCGATTTGTCTCTTGCTATTCGTACTATTCTATTTTCTGTCATTCTTTCGAAGTGTTGATTCCATTCCGCTTTTTTCTTTTGGTCCACGCGTTTATTTCCTCTAAACCACATCTCGCTCGTATTTCTTCACTTCTTACTCTTTCTCTTAGAGTTTAGTTTGTTATTTTTCGTAAGACTTTCATTTCTGTTGTTTCTAGCCGTCTTTGTGTTTTCGCCGTATCTGCTCTTGTTTCCGCTATGTACGTCATTATCGGTCTTATTGTTCATTTTTATATCCTCAGTTTAATATCAGTTTAATATCAATGCATAAAATATTATAAAAATTTCGTCATAGTTGTAAATTTATATTAGATAAAACCAAATGTAGAGCATATAGTGAAATCTGAATATCTTAGAATAAATATAACGAACGAGAACATTATTGATAAGAAAAAGCCAGGCCCATCGCTAAGAAATTGAGAAAGCAATTGGCAAAAGCAAAGGGTACTTTGTACTAAAGTAGCCGTACTCTAAAGCATAAGCATGTCATTTTTTACTCTTTTAGTAAGTGATGGATCCGACCGTTACTTGATAAAAATTCATTTTATCTAACAATAAAAGATGTATGCGTTTACACGTTATAGTTTGTAACTGAATAAGTTAAGGACGGGAGAATTGTTTGTCTCAAGTTGGCCATTCAGAATTATGTCTTTATTTTTTAATTTGCTAATTTCCATAGATTCTACTTTTCATAGAATCTAAAGGTAGCTTCAGGGCTTTATTATAAATATACTTTTTTTAGGAATGAAAATACGTAAATAGAACCTGGAATATGCATGTAACGTAACCTTTGATCTCTGAGATAAACCGAACTCCTGAACAATGGCGCCGATATATGTAGTTAAAATTTTGTACACCTATTTTAACCGTTTATTTCCTTATTATCCATACATGAGTTGTGACCGATATTACAAACTCATTTATTTTTCACAAAGAGACTGTATATTAACTACATTTATTACTATACAAATCTGATCGAAATATTGTCTAAAAGTAACAGTATGTAAAATTAAAATTTTTAATGAAAAGTAAAAGATTAGCCATATTTTATAGGGTTTAAAAATCGGCCAAATCGGCCTTTTTAATGCTAACTATCCTAATTATGTCTATAAACATTAGAGAAGGGAATATCCAGAGATAAAGATAGGTACTTTACTTTACTTAACTTTATCAGACATATGCGGTTAACACAAATGTGACGTATTTCTAGTGCAGGAAACACATTGAGGGCCAAACATAGGCAAACAAGAAAAGAAAAACTTAAAATGAGAGGGGACAAAACCAGTCAGCTAAGGGAATCTTTCAACGGTGTTGAGCTTGGATCTGCTATCTACGTATATACCTAATGAACAATATTACGGCTCCTGACTAAAGATCTGAGCACAAAACTAATTCTAAAATTTGGATCAAAAATACAACAATGGCTTGTATTGTCCGGGTATGCCTACACAACAGAAGATTTTTCGTATCATTCAATGGTAAAAATAACAGATGGAAAACGCAGAAGAACGGTCTCCTTTGGGGTAGCGTAATGGTACCTACACTGTATAATATTTACACAACCCATACCAGTAAATACTAGGACTTTTATTATGTAGACGATACATCGATATTGTTGCACAACCAAAAACTTTTGTTGCTGGAGTATAGAAAAATCTAAATCATACTTTATACACAATAAAAATAGACTATGAATCAATTTTAAGCCAAACCTCAGAAAAAGTCAGATGTCCTGCTTTAATGTCCCTAACAGAATTGCTTTTAAAAATCTAAACATCCAATAGTGTCATGAAATTTTTAAACTCTGGACTTGCTATGTTGTATCACACTTTGTCATTCATAGAACATTGTTTGAAACTAAAAGGCCAACTGAGGACCAGAAAAATAATCTCTGCAAACTTGTCAGCTAAAAATGAGAAGCATCCTTTCATCCTTAAAACGTAGACGCTTGCACTCTATGCTTCTGCTACCGAATATACCTTGCAAGTATGGATGATACCAACACATATTTAACACGTAGATTTAGCTATAAATTAGACAGCCAAATTCAGCGAATATTAAGACACACACACACATCCATACATAAGCTCTACAATATCGTAGCTATCAATTCACCTAATATCCGAAGATAAGTAGCTAGACTGCTAGAGAATAAAAGATACAAAGTCTAGAATCGCAACATCCACTCAACGAATACCAGCTCAATTTATGACTAAAATCGAGAAAAAACTGACCAAAGATTATTGCAAATTTGACACTAACTCCACGTTTATTGATTACATATTACCCCTAAATAGCAGATAAAACATTTAGAAGTATGTAATATTGGTGAACTGGTACATTCTTCTTATATAAATTAAGCATTCTTCCCTCTTTTGTGCACTACTACCAATTTTTACATAAAAATATCTATTTTTGCACTTAAATATTTATTTTAAGATAACCTATCCAGAATTATATGTAGTACACAGATAAAACCAGAAATAAAATAATAAAGAAGCTGTATACAAGATATCGTAAAACAATGGATTAACTAAAAGTTCTTATTAATCGTATTCTTAAATAAAACGTATAAAGACATATTCATGTTAACAAAATACATTAGGAAATATTCGCATATGAAAAAACACGTCTAACTTGGTAATGAAATCCTTTTGTATTTATAAAGCTATTTTTAGAATAGCAGGTACCTACCAAAAATAGCTATTTGGTATTATACATATCTATTACATATTGTCAATAAGATCGCCAACATTCATAACGGATAGGCACATCAAGAAGAAGAAGAAGATTACATATTGTAATGCGTATGAAAAGGAGTCCGTATGAACCGTTTAAAATATATAAAATATATATATCAAGAACGCTGGCCTAAGTGCATAGTTGCCAAACTATCAGAGCTTACTTAAACCGATATTCCTATGGTTCCAATATACAGTGAAAAAGATCTGAACGACCCCTATAATATATACACGTGAACTAAGCGAAATACATTTATGATACAGGGGTACTTATGAGCTCCAAAATTTTATTAAGAATTATGAAACTATACATCTTAATGAATCGACAGAGCCAATATTATGGAATGGTCATGTGAGCTCCGTATATCGGTGTCCACTTGACCACGGAGCTCACTTGAACCTGAATTTTAACATGGGCGGAGTTCACTTTATGCCGTAAATATATATATATATATATATATATATATATATATATATATATATATATATATAATATATATATATATATATATATATATAGGGTGGGCCGCCGGTAACGCCTCGGTCTGTACAGCCGAAACAAGTATTATTTTCAAAAATCCAAAATCTAGATCCAAAAAGGCTACTTTTTAAAAATAATTTCAATTATACAGGGTGCTCCAGGAAAGTGCTACACATCAAAGTTATGTTTTTTTAAATGGGACACCCTGTATTTTATTGCATTTTTGAATTCTAAGAGCAAAATAAGTGTCACTTTGTTAAAGGTTTGTTATACTTAGAGTCTACCGTTTTTGATATATCCAAGTATTTTTAAAAATAAGGGATGTTTAAAACATGCCAATACCTCGTAAATTTCCTAATATTTAATATTTAAAATTAATTTTTTTATGGAAGATTAAGAATTAATTGTGCTCTAAAATCAAATACTTACTATTCAAAAATATTTTACAGGGTGTTTGAGAATTAGATATTTATTAGTGGCACATTTAAACATTAAAAACTGCTCTATTTTAAATGTGACACCCAGTATATTTTTTAGTTTTATGAAAGATATTTCAAATACCTTTCAAAAAATATAAATATTCCCTATACCCATATTCGACAGTTTTGGATATAAAACCAAAATTGTTATTTAGAACTAAATTTTCACAAATTTTCATAAAAAATAAATTATAATTCAAAAAAAAAACAAAAAATCAATCCACATAAATTTAATGATGCTTAACAAAAAGTGTAGGCTGCTAGTTTCGGACTATGCCATAATCAGGCTCAACAATAATAAAATTATATCTGGAGTAAGTTGGTCGTTTAAGAATATTAGTAGGTTCATCAAAATCATCAAGTTTAATGTATGTACTTTACAGAAACAAGTATTCACTTACTTAGATGTATAATGTATTTTGTGCATAAAATAATTTAACAAAATATCAAAACTTTTGAGTTACCAAAATATTAAATAAAATAAAAAAAATCTCAAATTACATTTTTAAAATAAAAAATATTACTGAAGAGTTATGGGATTGAATATTAAAATAACAAGAAACTATTTTTGAATTTACTATGCCAAAAATAAAAAATAGAAAAATACTAAAAGCTGGCTTACTAGCAGACAAAGGCAAACAGGAAGAAGGAAGAAAGATCAGTAATATTAATACAAAGATGTTCTTAGTCTAATAAATGTTCAAAATGATGACCATCTGTTTGAATACACAGTGTAATTCTGCGTTGAAAAGAACTTTGCACTCTTCTTAACATATCCGGAATAATTGCTTCAAAAGCATTCTTAATTCTTTGCTTCATATCTTCTGCTGTGGTGGGTGGGGTGCTGAACACAACATTTTTAATGTAACCCCATAGGAAAAAATCCAGTGGATTTAAACATGGTGATCTAGGTGGCTAGTGACATGGTCCTCCTCTTCCTATCCATTTATTGGGAAATTTAAAGTAATCTCTCACATTGCGCGCAAAATGAGCCGGAGCACCATCTAATTGTAGCCACATTTGTTGCCTAACATTCAATGGTAGATTTTCGAGAAGCAACCAAAAATCTGATTGAAGAAACCTCAAAAAATTATCGCCATTTAAATGTCCATTAAAAAAATATGGGCCTATAATTTTATTCCCAATAATTCCTCCAAAAACATTAAGGCTCCATCTATTTTGGCGGTCAACAGTTCTAAATAGGTGCTGATTTTCAGTGTCGTAATAATGGAAGGTATGGCGATTTACTAGGCCATTGTTGTTGATTGTACACTCGTCTGTAAATAAAACAAAATCGAAAAAATCTATGTTTTGTCCTACCTCTTCTAGTGCCCATAAACTAAAATCTAGGCGTTATTGAAAATCGGTTCCATATAAATGTTGATGGAATTCAATATGGTATGGGCGGAGTCGGTGTTTCTTGAGAATTCTCCTTACACTGGTTCTGGGTATGTCTATTTGATTTGAAATTTTTCTACCGCTAGTGTTAGCATCCTCTGCTCTTGAAGCTATTGAATAATACATTAAATTCGTTTTCTTCATTGTCAATGACAGGTTTATTCGGAGTTTGTTTTGAATATGCAACACTACCTGTTGTACGAAACCGATCTAAAATTCGTTCTAGAGTTCTCTTATCTGGTCGATCCCTATTTGGGTACTTCTGGGCATAAACCCTTGCCGCTAAAAAACAGTTTTCGTTACATTCGCCTATGGTGAGAATCATATTAAACCGTTCTTGAATGGAATATTGCTTTTTTATTATTTTTTATATCAAAATAAACTAAATAAAAATATGTAATATAAAATAGCACACTAGTGTGTAAACTAACAGTTAGTTGACTAATTATTTGTTATGACGAGTACGTTTTGTATACAATTCTAAATGTCTAAAACTATGTATGTAATATAAAATAGTACAACAGTTTGTAAACTGACAGTTCATAGCTATCTTGGTTAAAGAAATTTACTTATTTGTTATAAAGTATAGCTATCACAGAACCTTGGTTTTATATCCGAAACTGTCGAATATGGTTATAGGGAATATTTATATTTTTTGAAAGGTTTTTGAAATATCTTTCATAAAATTAAAAAATATACTGGGTGTCACATTTAAAATAGAGCAGTTTTTAATGTTTAAAGGTGCAACTAATAAATATCTAGTATCTAAATATTTTTGAATAGTAAGTATTTGATTTTAGAGTACAATTAAACTTTAATAAAAAAATTAATTTTAAATATTAGGAAATTTAGGAGTTATTGGCATGTTTTAAACATCCCTTATTTGAAAAGATGAATCCCAGAATAATAGTGTTTAACTTAGATAAAAAGGATATAGAAGATGAAGATCTTCTAATTGAAAAAATTGTAGTACAAAATGGTATAACAACAGAACCAAGTGTAAGAGAACTAAAGGTAATCCATACTATGAAAAACAGAAAAGGAATGGTAAATATTATATTCCAGATGGATGTGCATACCTACGAACGCATTAATAAAAACGAAAAGTTGCATATTGGTTGGAAGAGCTATTTTTTTGAGAAAGCGTAAATGTTAAACAGTGTTACAATTGTTGGAGGTTTGGTCACCTTGCAAAAGAGTGCAAAAAAGAGACGCCCACGTGTCAGCAATGCGCTGGTGAGCATCACGTAAAAGACTGTAAATCACGTATAGTTTGTTGTGTAAACTGCAAATATGCAGAAGAAGTTTTAAAAATTTCCAATATTGATTTGAAACATAAAGCATATGATAGGAATTGTGAAGCCTAAAAGAAAGTAGTAGAGCGATTACAAGAAAAAATAAGGTATCCTGAATTATCACATGGTAATTGTAAAATATAGCAATCAAGTCCAACCATTCTGTACCTAAACATTCAAGGATTTAGCACACATAAAACACAGTTATCATGGATTGCAAGTCAGAAAAAACCAATTATTATGTGTTTATCGGAGACCCATGTTACCTCAGATTTTGCATCAAATGAAATAGATATTGATGGCTACAACTCAGTTGTTGGTTTTTCTTCAAGTAGACATACAGGAGGAACATCAATTTATATACAAAAAAGGTATCGTTATAAAGAAATTATTAAAGAAGAAAAAAACAAGAATATATGGTTAACAGAAATACAAATAAATATAGAAAACCAGAAATATTACATCTATTGTCTGTACTATTCACCTAGTGCAAGTCATGCGGAATTTTTGGAGGAGTTGGATGCGTTTTTAGATAGCATTGAGACTGATGCTATCTTTGTGATATTGGGAGACTTTAATATAGATTTGGCAAGTATAAACTTTTACTCTATGAAATTAAATGATATTATTATTAAAAATGGTACCTATCAGCTAATAAACGAATACACAAGGATTACAAAATCGACATCTACTAGGATTGACCTAGTACTCACAAATCAAAAAGACATTAGTTGCAAGGTGCTCCCAACTCCAAAGATTACAGATCATTCGCTAATTGTAGCTGATCTGGGTAGAAACAATGAGACGACACTTACAAAAACCTATAGAAAGTACAATATAATGGATGTGACAGGATTTCAAATGAAACTTATGGATATGCAGTGGCCGTCAAGTTCCTCTATAGATGTAAGTAACAATGCTGATATTCTAATAACTAATGTATTTTCTGCACTCGATCAGTTTGCTCCAGAAAAGTCTATTAATACGAAGGATGTTTGGGGAAATAACTTATGGTGGAATGAAGACATTGCGAATGAAATTAAAAAAAGAGATCAATATTACAAAAAGGCTATATTTACTAAAACTGATACTGACTGGGATGATTTCAAAGAACAAAGAAATAGAGTCGTAGCATTAATCAGAATTACCAAACAAAATTATTATCAGGAAAAAATAGATGATTGTAAGAACAACCCAACAAGAATGTGGAAAACATTAAAGGAGCTTGTAAATGGCAAAAAAAACCATGAAGCTAAAAGTGAAATAATATTTGATGGTGGGGAGGTTACTGGTAAAGAGATAAGTGAAAGATTTAATATATTTTTTCTAGACAGTGTAAAAGACATAGCAGATAGCATTATTTCAAACAAAACCCACCAAGAAATTTGTAGGTTCAATAAATGTCGACTGCAAAATGGAAAAATTCAAAATGTTAGAAATGAAAGATTTAAAAAAACAAATGAAAGAAATGAAAAACAAAGAAAGTAATGTTGATGGTATTACAGTTCAAATTTTAAACAGTTCCTTTGAAGTAATAGGCGACAAAATTTTGCATATTATAAATGGTAGTCTAGAAAGTGGCGTATTCAGAAGTAAATGGAAGAGAAGTCTGGTTGTACCAATTGAGAAGGTTCATGGAACTGTTAAGTGTGAGGAATTTCGACCCATAAATATGGTACCACCATACGAAAAACTGCTGGAATTATGTGTAAATGATCAAATAGTGGAGTACTTGGAAAGCAATAATGTGTTAACTAAATTCCAAGCAGAGTTTAGGAGAGGAAATTCCTGTGAGAGTGCAATGCAGACGGTTTTGTTTGACTGGAAGGGTGCGCTAGAGTGAGGGAAAATGATTGGTGTGGTTTCCTTAGACTTTAAATGTGCATTTGAAACCATAAACAGACAACTGCTATTGAGAAAGATGGAAAGGTATGGCTTTGGTGAAAAAATTATAAAGTGGTTTCAAGAATATTTGACTGATAGAACACAAGTGACAAAATATGGTGCCATTTCATCGGCTCAGAATTCTCTGTATGGTGTGCCACAGGGAACTGTGTTAGGTCCTACTCTTTTTATACTGTATATAAATGATATTGTTGATGTTGTTAAAAAGTGTAAGGTACAGTTGTTTGCCGATGATACTGTGATATATGCAATAGGGGATAAGGTAGATGAAATAATCGATATAATAAATGAAGAGATATGTATATATTAAAATGGCTCGATAATAATTCCTTAAGTCTTAATGTAACTAAAACAAAAATGATGCTTATAAAGAATAAAAATTTTAAATTAAATAACATAATCAAAGATGTAAAAATTAATAATATTGCTTTGGAGAGAGTGGTTCAGTATAAGTATTTGGAATGTATTATAGATAAAAATTTAAGTTTTGTTGAACATTTTAAGTTTGTTACAAACAAAATAGCAAAAAAAATCTACGCATTGGGAAGAATGTCAAAAAATTTAAGTTGCTGGTATAGGTTGACCATATATAAATCGATTATTGCTCCCCATCTCTATTTTTGCTCTACATTGCTGTTTTTAATGAATGGTTCTCAAATGAACGTACTGCATAAAAAACAAAATAAAGCCTTAAGGATAATATTAGGATGTAGTGTATACACTAGTAGAACTGACATGCTAACAATGGCAAATGTTTTAAGTGTAAGACAGACAATTGTATGTAATAGTATGATTTTTGTTTATAAAATGTTAAATGGTCTGATACCTGTGCATTTGTGTAATAATTGTACCTTTGTTCGAGATGTACATGAACACAACACACGTTCTAGAAATAACTTTTATCTGAATAGGGTCAACACTAATTTTGGTCAGAACAATCTTTTTTATAAGGGATTAAAGCAATACAATGAATTACCGGAAAACATTAAGGCTTCTGGAAACTAAGCTCAATTTAAAAATGTATGTAAGATATATGTTAAGCAAAGCATTGTGATTTAATTTTAAGGGTATAAATTGATGTATCTATATGTATATTTTTCTAGCCATGTGCTATTAATAAAGATTATTATTATTATCCCTTATTTTTAAAAATACTTGGATATATCAAAAACGGTAGACTCTAGGTATAACAAACCTTTAACAAAGTGACACTTATTTTGTTCTTAGAATTCAAAAATGCAATAAAATACAGGGTGTCCCATTTAAAAAAACATAACTTTGGTGTGTAGCACTTTCCTGGAGTACCCTGTATAATTGAAATTATTTTTAAAAAGTAGCTTTTTTGGATATAGGTCTCGTAATGAAAATGAATTTTTGAAAATAAAATTTGTTTCGGCTGTACAGACCGAGGCGTTACCGGCGGCCCACCCTGTATATATATATATATACAGGATGGGCCGAAAAATGGGATGGGATGAAAAAAAAAAAAAAAAAAAAAAAAAAAAAAAAAAAAAAAAAAAAAAAAAAAAAAAAAAAAAAAAAACTTTACATACTTAGGATCCCTAGTTACGTCTGATAACAACGTTGCAGAGGAAGTGAAGAGGAGAATATTTATTGCCAATAAATGTTACCATGGCTTAATTAGGCAACTAAGATCAGATAACGTCTCCAGAAAAACAAAATGCCAAATATACAAAACCTTAATAAGACCGGTACTCACATACGGTTCAGAAACCTGGACACTCTCTAAAAGGGAGGAAACGTTATTAGCCACCTTTGAAAGAAAAATCTTGCGACACATATATAAGGGCACAAAAGAAAACGGGATTTGGCGGAGAAGGTATAACTTTGAACTATACAACATATACCAAGATCCGGATATCATAACATTCATTAAAATAGGAAGGCTACGTTGGATTGGACATGTGGAAAGAATGGAAGAAGGCGAAATACCAAACAAAATATTCAAACAAGTGCCAGTAGGAAAAAGAACAAGAGGAAGACCGAAGCTGAGATACGTAGAACAAATAGAAAATGATATAACAACATTAAAAATTAAAAACTGGAAAAAAAAGCACGAAACAGGTCAGAATGGAGAAGAATCCTTGAACAGGCCAAGACCCAAAAAGGGTTGTCGAGCCAGTGATGATGATGATATATATATATATATATATTATATATATATATATATATATATATATATTATATATATATATATATATATATATATATATAATGACTGAACGAATTTTCTTAATTTTCTTATTCTCATTTTATTGAAATGCCTTTAGTAAAATTAAAATAATTTCTAAAATCCTAAAGAATCAATTAAATACATAATAAATAAATTAGACAATATATAGTGCTTGTAAGCTCATAAACTAGCAACAAGAAAGAAATACTGAACTGAAATAAACAAAATAGAGTGGCAATACTGTGGGATTACTGGGTCAAGTTTAAATTGTTATTTAAGTACATATTGTTATTCAGATGTAATTTAAAAAGTAAAATACATGCTAAGTTATGGAAGTAATTAATATTTATGAAAATGTACATTAAAAATCAGCAGGGTCAGTACCTGTGCCAGAATTGTGTTCCTTTCATATTTATGTACATTATTAAATTGGTAAAATATAAAACACATGCTAAACTATGATGATCCTTACCTACATATCGTCGCCTCTAAGCAACAGTAGGATATGTAAAATAATGTAGTTACGAGAAAAAAGCATTTGAAAATTTTACGAAACTTCAGTAATTAATAACTTTTTTATATTTGAATAGATTTACGTGGAATTTTGTTTGAGTACCTAACTTAACATGTGTCAAATAACAATTTATATTAATTAATAAAAAAGTGAAAAATAATTGGAAAAAAAGTTAGTTGTCATACTGTTGCCATCAAAAATATTCTGTTTTTTTAATGATATCCGTAAATTTCTGTTATACATAATTGCATCTCAGCAATAAGTACATGGCAACAGTAGGATATGTGTGTAAGATAGCTTAGTGTTGCATTAATATTGATGACCAAAATGGGCAAACAACAAAATATAATGGTATGATATGTATGTTGTATTAGTGTTGCATTATAAAATTTGAGCTAAAAGAATTAAGCTATACAAGGATATGTAGTATTATGAAAAAAGTATATCACTTTTTATTTATCCCAGTGTTACACTCAACAGAAGGGTTTATTTCGAATCATTTGACATGAATATCACAAAAATCATTTTTTTACATATCGTACTGTTGCTTTGAGGCGACGATATAGTATAATAAAGTAATTAATAATTATGTAAATTTATGTTGAATGCAAAAATTGGTGTCTGTATAGGCACTTTGGTAAGATTTTGTTAGGTTAGCTTGACCCAATAATCCTTCTGAATCACCAACTTAATGGAAATTTGGAAGTCCTAGAATTTACATGATGACAGAAGAAAGAAGTAGATAATGATAATATATTAGGAACCATAATAATACTTACAGGAGAGGAAGAGAAGACCTGAAAAATATGAAGCAAATAATCCAGTGGATGAGAAAAGCAGTAAGTATATTTCCAAAAATGGCCATATCAGTAGGTTATAAAGTAAAAGTTTAAAGGAGTGAAATTAAAAGTAAAAAAATTAAAAAGTTTTGACAAAAAATAATTTTTGTAAATAAAAAAATAAACTAATAAAAATTAAAGTAGGAAAATAAATGACATTTTCAAAAGGAAACAAGAAATTCTGACAAAGCAGGCCCTTATAATGATACAAAACTGCTACACATTGTAGGTATTTAGTAATCTCTTACTCTTAAATGTAGTAGTTAAAGCATTTATGGCAACTACATCAGACATCAAAAAGTTTTCTGCTAAGCCTAATATGTTAAAAGTAATAAAAAAAAATCTGAATTTATTAATTTAAATAAAATAACAGCAAATTAGAACAAAGTTTAGATTTTAATTTAGAATAAAGGCATAAAAACGCAAAAATACTAACCAAACTTGGATTGCTCCATTTCATGAACAGGGGATTCACTCTTAGTGAAAGACCAGAATACCAGAAGCTGGCTGTTATGCTGTTAATTGAAACTAAAAATGTAATCTGTAATCGCTTATCTACGTTTAATCACAGGTTTAATACTCCCAGCCGTTTTTATCGACAAATATGCATTTTTTGCTTTCCTGTGCCTAGATAAGTTTTTCTGTAGTTTAGTTGTTGACGTTATTACGATAGCAAAAAGGAAATATTCAAGGCCATCTTTATTTTCTGAATTAAATAGAGTAGGCTTTATTTTCTTTAAGTACTCATATTTTAATAGGCTATTATAAAAATAGATCTTATTATTTATTATATATATTATTATTTGAGGTTAGATGTTGACGTCTTTCCAATGACGTATAATATATAGACTACGCAGTCCCCTATTCTCGCTATAGAATCGAGTGTCCGAAAGATCTCGGCTCAAGGTTGAAGGTATGTTTATCACAACAGCGGCGTGCTCATTTATATGTTAATGACAATAATTATTTTTTTAATTAAAATTAAATATTTATGATTTCTTTTTGTTCCCGTCTATAAGAGAACTAATTATATTTGATAAAATAGTATGGCATTTTACTAAAATAGTAAGTAAATAACTCTCAACAATTTAAAATAAAATTTGCTTGTCACACAAAATGCAGAAAATGTTTTCATACGTCTATGATGTTTTCAAACACAAGATCAACTTCGTGATGCTTCGTAAGAAATCATGAACTTCGTGCATCTTCGTATCAAAACAATAAACAATAACAAAGGTATTCATGTTTTGGACACTTTTTAAAGCGTTCACCGAGTCTATATATTATACGTCATTGCGTCTTTCTTCATACCAAACATAGCACACTACCACCTAGCATTGAAACTTCCGTGTTGACGAGTAAAACAATGATTGGCGCATCACCTAGTGACCGGGCGCCTAACTATATATGCATGGCGCGAAATTCAAAAGTTTAGTAATATTATCCAGGATTGTGAACTTATTTTAAAGTAAAGGAAAATCGATATAATCCTATAATAACAAGAAAAATCCTTATCCTATACGATAATAAATATTTTTCGTATACTTTTTGAGTTTTCTTGTTATGTTGAGACTATATTTATTTTACATTACATTAAAATGAAAAAGTGGTTAAAAAATTAAAGAATAAAATATAGAATAAAATCTTTATTTATAAAAATGTTACAAGAAATGTTATGTGTTACAAGAAATATTAATAATAATTAAAAGCCAAGTGTACTATAATTTAGTTTTATTAATGTGGCAAGAACTGGTCAGTATTTAAATAATTGTTTTTTCTTAGTATGTCAAGTTTTATGTAAATAAAAGCCTAATTGTGCAAAAGGCATTTTACTACAATTTTATTCTCATAATTCGCAAAGAATTCAAACATTGGTATATAACATTCAAGATTTTTTTAGAAAGCAATGAATCTAAAGATAAATCCCTAGAAGACAAAGATAAGTATATGCTTTTAATAAATTTAGTCTATAATTACATAAGCGAAGCAATCAATGGGGAAAACCAATTGCTTTTTTCACACATACTCTCACAGATTCTGAATGAAAACATGCAATTGAAAAAATGCAAATGCATTGAAGTATTAAAAAAATGCAGACATTATCTGGTAGGAAAGCAATTCAAACCAATCACAGATTAAATCACTATTTTTTGTATATAGAATGCTGGCATATATAAAATCTGACAAGGAGAACTAGCTTTACTTCACAAGAATTTATTAATTATCTACACTCTAAAGGAATATTTCAAGTAGAACAACACCATATAACCATGAAGGAAATGGTTAAGTTGAAAGATACAATGAGTTATATGGAAATTGGTGAATCTAGCATTGAAAACCAAATATTTAGACATCACTAAATGAAAACCTGCTTCACCAGGAGCTCTGTACTATATACGAAGTTTACTATTGAATTGTTATATTAATGAACCATGATGATGAAAGTCCAAATAACACATTAGAGAATTCCACTACTAAATCAATACCAGATGTGACAGAAAATTTACCTGTTCAAAAACCTGATGATTGGATTGATGAATAAACCAAGATTGGAAAATTCAGATTTTCAATCTAGCTGTAAATCAGCTGGAACTAAAAATAAACCAAGATAGTTGCAATATTTTGTTCACAAATAGGGACAGAAAAATGTAGTATAATTTAGTGTTCTAAATGTTGTGACAAGAACTTGTCAGTAATTAAATAATTTTTTTTTGAATTCTAATGTCAAATTAAAGCCTAATAAGCAACAGACAGCCGTCAGACATTCTGAGTTCTTTATAGTACTTACATCCTAATCTAATAACACACACTACCAGCGGTCAGTGAGAACTCTTACTGTCTGGCGTTCTACTCACAGAAAGACAGAACTCTGCTAAGTTGGAAACAGAAAAGTTAAATGATTTAGTTCTAGAAAGAACTTTATATACATTTATATGATAATATTTTTAGTCATATTTAAACCTATAAACCCAACAGTTAGCTCTAAGATTCTAAGATCCAGCACTATAAAGATGGAAAAATAACATTAAAAATAAAAAATATGTAAAGTATTACCTAGTTACAATAAAAACATGAAGTATTTTACAAAGTTAAGTTTCCAAACTCGTATGTTACCAGTAACTCTTTTCTACTAATATTTATATATTTATTGAGAGACATATTAAATACATTTAGATTTAGGTTGTTCTACAAAATGGAACATTAAAAGTACATAGATGAGACAAACCATGGTAATATGGTACTCTAAGACCAATCTCACTCACAAGAAAGCACAGATCCCTCCTCGCACTTAACAGGCAAGCTCAAAGACCTCTCCATATGATAGTGTAGTCATGGTCTGCTAATCTAATCCAACTTTGAAAGGCGCACACCTGTAGAAATTTATGTCGAACCCTCTCTAAGGTGATGATTTTTAAGATAGTTGTTGAACCACCACCTACAAAATAATTCAAATTGTAAGCAAGTAAGACTGATTTTATAATATATAATTTTTGGTTAAATTTATAATTAACTAATTTTATAAGTAAAAGGTCACATGTCACATACGTACATGTATTGGCATAATAGTTCTTACCTGGTGCTGGTAAAAACAAACTCAGAAGGGCTGTTCTGTTCTCGTAATACCGACCGGTATGTCCAACATTAATTATATCGTCCTCTTTAAAATGACTAGCGCATACACGAAAAATGTTATAAATAGTTTCTGTTGCAGCATTCTATAATTAGGGCTCTTAACAACATTCACCCATTTATCAAACATATCCATATAAGAAAAACTATATTGTTTGCCAGTAGTATCCATGCAATCTGAAACACATCTTTTTTGTTCAGTTCTTCGTCTCTACATTGTTATTCCATGTAATGTGTTCGAGTCCATAATAAAAAATCGTCTAAAATTGTACCTTTTTGCACCACTGATATAAAAAATTTTAAATTATAAAATAAATTATAAAAGATAAAACAAATACAAATATGGCGCCGTATTTGTCTAAACTCTAAACTCAACTTTGAAATTTCCACAGCACACTCTCTCCGCGCAGGAAAGAGACTAGCAGCGCCACCATACGAATGGGCGCCAAATCCGAACATGATTTGGCCTTGGCTATCTCTGTTACCAATCTAGGTAAATTTATCTATGATACCAAAGAACATGACACTTTCTTATTATTTCCATCGAGCAATAAGACAAAAGAGGGAATGTAAAGGTAGAAGGGGTAAACATATTGATAGACAGGAAGTGCCATCTTGAGAGGCCACTTTAGACAAGGATAGACTGTCTCTTTCCTTGTTTAAGAAGTCAAATTTAGTTTGGTTATGTTATTGTTTGTCCCAACTGTCACATGAAATTTTATTTATATTGAAGTTTTTACCAATTGTGTCACTTTTTAGACTATTATCGTTAATATTTAATTAAAACTTTCTTGTCTGAAAAATATTTTACAGGTATTGTTAACAAGTGTTGGAAAATTTAAATTTAGCGCCTTTGCATTTCCGGATATGCCCGCCATCAGAGGCCACTTTTTTGGTCTCCTTTTCATAACGATTAGATTCCCTCTTTTGTCTTATTGCTCGATGATTATTTCTCTATGCTTTCTATACTTCATCTAATTTAGATAACGACTTACGTCATTACTGCGTCAGAGATCGAAGTTGACATAGTTGCCAAAGTATAAAAAAATCCTGACTCCATTTTAAATCAATGTATTACATAATTATTGCAAAAGTATTACCATCTCTTTACAACGACTATTTAAAGTCTTACGTGACATTTTTGAAATAAAACACACTAATTTTGTTCTAAAAAGAACAGATTTTATTAAATAGTTAAAAATATAAAACAAGAGATATTCACTTTAAAATTCAAAATAATGAAGTACAAAAAGTGTCAACACCGCAACTGTCAAATAAGTGTTACCAATTTATGCCAAAATTTTACCTTTGTTCGATTACAGTTACAGTGTGTTCCGAACAAAATGTTCTTGATAAAAACGCTTTATAATGCATTTATACAAATTAAATGAAACATATTATTGTGTATTTTTTTGAGGTTAACAATAATAGAAATTTTTAAATATTATTTCTATGCGTATATAATAAAATATGTCTAGTGGCTGTAATGCCATTGTACTCGGTAAAGTGATTCTAAAAAAGAACACACCTACACCCTAAATATTTTGTGTTGGTATCATGTGACGTCACAGGCTATGACGCCGATGACGTGCATCGTTATATAAATTAGATGAAGTGTACATCAGATTGAACGAAATGAATTCGGAACATAGGAATATAATGTATTTCGGCTCAATTCTGCTGTAAATGGTTGGCCAACAAAAGATTGTCAAATAATTATATTATAAAAATCCCCTACTTCAGCGGGCTGCTGGATTCTGAACTCATAAAAATTGAAAGCTACACATAAATCCATGATACTATGACTATAAGATAAGATATTGCGCATGTTTTTGTGACGTCATTGGAGACTTGCACGTTCGAAATGTCAGTTTTTGTATATATCAATAAATAATCTTTAATAAATAGGTAAAAAAATAATAATAAGACTTACTCACAATCAATTGATTGTGAGTAAGTCGTATTATTATTTCTTTACCTATTTGATATGGACTCACACAAGCAACACATTCATGATTTTCTTTAATAAATAGTTTGGAGATATCCTTATGTGTACGATTATTGTAATTATTAAACCTCTTAACTTATTTTCGTCTAGTAATTTCATCACAGAATGCATACAAATCTCATTTAACTTTAACAAGAATTCAAATTCTAGTCTCCAATGACGGCATACGCGAACCCGACCGATTTTGAGCTACGGGAAGATCCTATCTTGTTATTCATAGTATCATGCATAAATCTACGATTTTATTATGCTGTCAAACCAGTTATAGTCCAGGAAATGAAGTATTTCACCTCGCAATTTTTTCGTGCTGCGTGGATTGACTTGAAATTTAACAGAAGGTAGGTAATAGCCTAAGGATCAAAATCTATATCGAACCAAAGTGCGCCAAAGCCTAGGGGTGGTTGCCACCCCATCTCCATGGTGAAAAGTTTTTTTACGTTTTAACTACAGGTTTCGATTAAAAAAGTGATTCTAAACAAAAAATGTGCTTTACATTTTTTTTATAAAATAATATTTTTCAAGTTATTCGCGATTGAAAGTAACAACTTTTAGACGGAAAAATCCACGTTTTTAATCGATTTTTCGCGAATAACTCGAAAATGGTGCATTTTATCAAAAAAATTGTAGAAAACAAATTTGTAGCTTTTAAAAAGACAAATACAATTCATTTTTTTAAATGTTTTTGCGATATAATAGGAACCGAAATACGGCCTATCAATGTTCAGCGGTTTTCTTCAAATGCCAAATTTGAAAGATTCAAAGTCAAATATCGGGAAAATGATGCATTTTTGGAAGAAAACTCACAAAACCTTTTTAAAGAGCATAAATAGACCTATCATAAAAAAAGACTCTAGCTCAAAAATTGAGTGAGTTATGATAAAAATAAGGTCAATACCTCATTTTTTACGAAAAAATCGATGAAAACAACCTCCTAACCACCCCATAATTAAAATCGATCTTCACCCTTCTGTAATTCCCTTTGTACATGTATTGTTAATACGTCCAAGAAGTTTGACCCATTTAAAATGCTTAGTTTTAGAAAAAGTACAGCTTAAAGCGAGAAACGATTTACAATTTCATATTTTTTACCCTTCTTTTTTTAAATATGCCCGAAAATACTGAATATATGAAAAAAATAAAACTTACCAAATTGTAGCTTTTTTAATGACTAAAATTATCCTTTATTTAGATTTGTTGTACAATGAATATTTGGCGAGATATAGCCGTTTAAAGCATCGATTTACGATCAAGCACCATCTTTTTCGAGCCCTTTAAACTCACCCATTTAAAAACCAAGGTTTCCAAAAAGATTTAATTCACAGATCCTTGTAGCTCTTAAAAACCTCTACAAATCGTTTTTGAAGAAACACTCTATCGTTAAAAATTAAAGGAAATACGTTAAAAAAACCAGTTAATTTTTTTCCGGAAAATTCCATTAGTATAGTACAGTACATTTCGGAGCATAATAATCTACAAAACCGGTATATTAGCTAGTAGGGCGTTATACATTCGAAATTTTAAGCGTTCTTATTTTGAAATCCCATACAACAGAATAAAACATCTGCTCATATGTCTATGGCTTGACAATGAAAATATCAGAGCAACAGATTGGGGATGGTATTCCAAAGATGGTTTGTTATCACCCGTACGCATGAACAAACAACCTGCACCCGATGAACTTTTGAAAATTATTTTTTGCCAATGCAAAAAAGGATGCGGCGTTTCATGTGGGTGCAGAAAAGTTGGTTTATACTGTAACTCTACTTGTTCTGGGTGCTCAGGTGAAGGGTGCAATAACAGTCCACCAATAATTGAAGAAGATGAGGATGACATAGATCACGATGAAGATGTAATTGATGACAAATAAAATTAATATTATAATTGTTTTACCTATAAATGTAAATATTTTCAACTATTTATGTAAATGTATAAGAATATATGGTGCATTTTTATGTTGATAATTTTTTTGTATTTAATTCTACTTTTTTCAATTTATATCTTATAAATTAGTTTATAAAAACTGCAATGTTGTAAAGGGTAATTTTCAAAAGTTGAAAAGTTGCAAAATTTTGGCAAAAAATTGTTTTCACCTATAGCACTTATAACAATTGATTTTTAAGGGTTGAAAATGTATGAATTTGTATTTTAAAGTATAAAAAAATCACTATTTAACCAATCCAAACCAAATTTCACTCATCTTAAGATTTGTAATATTATTTTACAATTTTTGAAAATTAGGGGTAGTTTTCACCGCTATGAACAATCAGGGTTCATCGACATGACATAAACTATAAAGCAGAGGGTGAGTTGAGCTTAATTCCAAATTTTTATGCAAATCGTTCCAAGGTGAAATCATTTTCTTCGCATTACTAATTTTTTTATATTAATCTCTAATAAGGGTCGCTTTTTAAGGGTTGAAATATGATGGAACTTTATTCAAAAGCACGAAACTATCATTATTTAATTAATTCAAACCAAATTTTACCCATATTCAGGTTTAATATGTTATTTTATAATTTTTGACAATTAGGGGTAGTTTTCATCCCTAAGAACAATCAGGGTTTGTCGACATGACATAAACTATAAAGCAGCGGGTGAATTGAGCTTAAATCCAAATTTTTATCCAAATCGATCCAAGGCGAAATCATTTTTTTAGAATTAGTAATTTTTTTACATTAATCTCTAACAAGGGTTGCTTTTTAAGGGTTGAAATATGATGGAACTCTATTCAAAAGTATAAAATAATCATTATTTAACTAATTCAAACCAAATCTTACCCATATTCAGGTTTAATATGTTATTTTATAATTTTTGACAATTAGGGATAGTTTTCACCCCTAAAACCCTTCAGCGCACTTCGGTTCGATATAGATTTTGATCCTTGGGCTATCACCTACCTTCTGTTAAAATTTCAACTGGATACATGCAGGACGAAAAAATTGCGAAGTTTAACTTTTTTTGAGCTTCATTTCCTGAACTATTATCGCTACCTTGATAGACTATACCATAGACCATGATACTAAAACAAACAAGATAAGTAACGCGCATCTTACTGTGACGTAATCCTGAGACAAATTTAATGACAGCAAGTTAATTGCTATGTTCATGTTTATTATGTTGCTGTGTTATCGAGTTTTCTATCCTGTAAATTTTAAAATGTAGTGAATGATTTATTTATTTATTTATTAATGTAGTAAAGTCGTTGTATATTATATAAATCTTGTGGTGAAAACATTCAGTTTACTGTGGTAATATCACCTAATTTGTTTGTTGCATGCAACTTCCTCTCAACTACCTGTAGGTACTTTATAAAAAAGACTAATAATTATTTGTTTGCCATAATGTATTGTGCAGTGGTGGGTTGTTTAAACAATAATAATAAAAAAAGTAAGGTAACTGTTTCGAAGTGTCGTTTTTTTGAGTTTCCTAGAGACAAACAAATGCCTAAACTATGGGTCTCCAAATGTATTCAGTGAGACAAATTTAATGTAGAAACCGCTAGAATATATGGTATTGTTAGGAAGAAGATAATATTCGTATTTTAGGGTTAAGCAGACTTACTTATTACAGTTTTATTTGAAATGTCTTTAATTTTCCAAATGAAACTTGGGTATTAGTACTACATATTTTAGGAATAAGATGACTGTATGATATCCTAGTGCTGTTTTTTTTTTATTAAATATATAGCTTTAATGGTTTTAATTTTTTGGTAGGCATATGCCATCTCAAGTTTAATAAAAATTATGTAAAGTCTTTCCTTTTAACTTTAAATTTTTCCATTAGCTGTTTTATAATAAAAATTGCTATTGTCAACTTGCCTTATATATATCCCATGATACTAAGACTTCCAAGATAAACCCACTTCGCAATCGAATTTTGTACATCGCCGCGCATGACGTCAATTGGTGATAAAAGTCACTTTTATCACCAACCTTTTATCATCACAGTCGGTAAAACATATATAGAAAGAAAGGGGTTTTTATTTAAATATTTAGAATATTAAGGGATGTTAGGTAAAATATCTGCAATTAAATCTTAAAAATATGTTATATATACATCTCTGTTAGCCTAGCAATGTAAACTAAAATTATATAAAAAAAGTAAGAACTAAACATCCTTTTGCAAATGGAAATTTATATACAATGGATTGATTTATTAAAATAAAAATTTAATACAACTGATAAAATAAAATATACTGTAATAATTTACAAGTTTATTTAACAATTTATTTTACAATTTTTAATATTTTCTTCTTAACTTTGGATGTTTCTTTAATATATCTATTCAATTTTCTAATTTTAAAATTTAATTTACACCTTTACTAACATTACATCTGAACACAGCTAAATTTATTAGCGATTTTAAATAATTCTTGGTTAATTTTATTGACCCTTTATTAAAATTGTTAAAAATATGGTCCAGTTCATTACATTTTATTAGAAAATCTGGATATGGTTTAAGTAAACCGCCTTTGGAAAGATGGTTTACCTCAATGACGTATAATATATAGACTCGGTGAACGCTTTAAAAAGTGTCCAAAACATGAATACCTTTGTTATTGTTTATTGTTTTGATACGAAGATGCACGAAGTTCATGATTTCTTACGAAGCATCACGAAGTTGATCTTGTGTTTGAAAACATCATGGACGTATGAAAACATTTTCTCCATTTTGTGTGACAAGCAAATTTTATTTTAAATTGTTGAGAGTTATTTACTTACTATTTTAGTAAAATGCCATACTATTTTATCAAAATAATTATTTCTCTTATAGACGGGAACAAAAAGAAATCATAAATATTTAATTTTAATAAAAAAAATAATTATTGTCATTAACATATAAATGAGCACGCCGCTGTTGTGATAAACATACCTTCAACCTTGAGCCGATATCTTTCGGACACTCGATTCTATAGCGAGACTAGGGGACTGCGTAGTCTATATATTATACGTCATTGGTTTACCTAGTAAACCGATGTCAACGTACAAGATAAACGATAAAACAAAACTAAATCTCAAGGTTAGTAGATATTTAAGTAGATACTTAAATATCTACTAACCTTGACTAAATCTGACAAAACTCCATACAACACAGAACATTTCTGGTGACATTTGTCGCCAAGTGACGTCACACGACTGATCGCGTGCGCGTGCAGTTTATCTGTAGTTTATAGTATCATGTATATATCCCAATTAACTTTTATCTACTTTTATTTCTAGAAAGTTGTGTAATTAATTTGTGTTAGATTTCACCATGAGGTGAAAAATTTTCTGAACAAAATTAAGCAAATGTTTACTGGAAATAACTATTTCAAATCAAATAAAACACTAAATAGCTATTTTTAAAATTTATTCTTTGAGGGGGGCCTTATTGGTGCAACGGGGAAGGTAAAACCCCTCTAAACCCTGCCTAGGACCCAGTACATCCCTATTTCAAAATACAACTCTAATATAAAAGTCTACAAATAACATAATTACTTAACATGATTTAAAATTCAGAGCAAACTTAAGCATTAATACATATATTTTATGAAATTTTACTATCACTAATCAAGTAAACGGCAGACCTATAGAACAAGTGCCGAGGAACTGACAGAAGATTAGTGACAGATCTGTATTTGGCAGTGTTGCCTTATCACAAATAAATCCTTGAAAGAGCATGCGATATTATATTAATTAATGTTCAACATTTTTTTAAGTTTTTGAAAGAAGTTTAATTAATTTAAATTTAATTTATTATAATTTAAATTAACTTTAATTTTTTAAGCTTTTAAATTCTTAAGTTATTAAATTTAATTAAACATCTTTACCGATATATTTTTACTTTGTTATTCACATTTTAAGGATTAAATTGTTAATAATGATAATTTAATCTCTGCAACGTAAATTTGAAAAAATATCGATCTGAACAAGCTCCAGTAACTAGCTAATACATTAACAAAACGATATTCAGGTACCATTTCACCCCAAAATTATAAGAAAATAGTCATAAAAATCATAAAATTGAAATCTGCTAAACATCTGTTGCAATCTGGCAACTACTGTTTTCAAAATTTTGACAGTATTGCCAAGTTTATTTACTAATCTACCAAAGGCCAATTATAATTTTTTTTTCTAATAACTAACTGCAACTAATATCAAAAGAAACAAATATTCATTCGTTGGTGTTTCATATAAATTCAAAAAATTTTAAAAAATACCCGATTTCATAAAATAATATAATAAAAATGTACTGTTTCAAAGCATATTTGAGGCATAAAACATACACATAATAAGGACATGGCAATACCGCAGACACAAATTTGACATGACGTTTATGTCAAATTCTCGGCACTTATTCTATATATTTGCCAAGTAAACATATAATGTTAAATTAACTTTCTTGTAAATAAGCCTATAAAGCTATAATAAAAATCCAATACAGATACAAAAACAAAAAATACATGTGAGCTACAAGAATTGTTCAAATTTAATTTTTAATCAGTTTATTTTTTTATTGGAATGAAAATATTGCTGCTTTTTCATTTTTTGTTTCTTTGTAAGATCCTGTTAATCCTGAAAGATGTTGGATAGTGTTTTCCTGGATCACATTTTTCTGTTCCAGCTTCTTTCTGATAAATTCATTAATTTCCTCCTCATGACTTGATTTGATAATTAAATTTTTCCCAAACACCTTGCAGCATTATCTAAAACAGAGTTAGTACCCACACGCTCCTCATATATTTTTACCAAGTGCACATGCTTACAAGGGTATTCCTCACCACATATTCAGCACAATCACACTGGTATCGATGAATACAAATTTTACACACTCTACAAAACAATGTTTTACACTCATTTTCACACAGTTGTCTTATACTTATATAATTTATTAGGAGACCTAAAAGATTTTACCTGAAATTGTCCATACACCTTCACATTCTTCTTGACTTCCACTTTTTCTTTCATCATTTCTGCTATTTTGTGCACTTTTGCTATAACCCTGTCTTGATAGTTGTTGGCTTTTGGTCTTTCCATGTCTATAATTCTTTTCCACATTTTGATATAAACTAAATCGTCAATTGTGTCCAATAATTTTTCAATTCTCACTGCAGCATTTCTCCTTAGATGGTTGGTTTTTAATAAGTTGTTAAATGATTCAATCGCCATATTGTACGATCGACTTACAATGTATGATTTCATATATTTATTTACCCTCCCAGATAATTAAAAAATAAATGTCAGCTGGACATAAAACAAGAGGAAGACTGAAGAGTATATATAAGGAACATTACATGGCACTTTTAAAAATCAAAAATTTGACAAACATACTATAAAATACAGTTCAGTTCAATATTCACCCGGTGGTGGTCCTTGAGATGTTTCCGTAACTTCTCATGACTTTCACAATTAGTTTCTTGCTCACATAACGGACAAACTATATCATTCATTTTCTTCTTGGATACATCTATGTTATGCATTCTTTTGATATGACGATTTTAAATGTTTTGCAATTTGTAATTTTACATTTTTAAATGTTTTGCTGCAAAGGTAGCAGGCCCCTGAGAGAATTTCAGAGCTTGTTGGAGTAGATGGAGTGCAGGAATCAATAATTTCTTGCTAAAAACAGAGAAAAAAAATTTTGTGTGCTTGGTGTTAAATAAACCGTATGTTGATAACATCGAGTTAGAATCTAGATTCTAACTCGATGGTTGATAACGACTAATACCTCGTACCTGGCTGGTTTTACTGTAATCACTCTAAGTAAGACCCGTTTTTGGTAATTACTTACATTAGTAAGGATAGTCGGATTAGTCTGAAATTTGGACAGTGGATTATGTTTTATTTTTTATTCACTTTTCAATCTATACATTTTTTTACGCTGAGCTATAGTTTTTCTGTAATTCGCATTTAAAAAACTGATATTTTGACATAAATTTCAAGATGCCGCCGCCATTACAGCTGCTGTCAATGATGTGCGTATGCCATCGAGCAAAAAGATAAAAGAGGGAATCTAATCGTTATGAAAAGGAGACCAAAAAAGTGGCCTCTGATGGCGGGCATATCCGGAAATGCAAAGGCGCTAAATTTAAATTTTCCAACACTTGTTAACAATAGCTGTAAAATATTTTTCAAACAAGAAAGTTTTAATTAAATATTGACGATAATAGTCTAAAAAGTGACACAATTGGTAAAAAACTTCAATATAAATAAAATTTCATGTGACAGTTGGGACAAACAATAACATAACCAAACTAAATTTGACTTCTTAAACAAGGAAAGAGACTGTCTATCCTTGTTTAAAGTGGCCTCTCAAGATAGCACTTCCTGTCTAACAATATTTTTGTCCCCACTACCTTTACATTCCCTCTTTTATCTTTTTGCTCGATGGCGTATGCGTAGTACACACTTCTTGATCCAATGTTGCCACACTTTTCAAATATATTGTTTATTGTGAAAATATTAATTCTCAAATACAATCATAAAGGAATAATGATAATGAGTATTATTTCCATTTTCTGTTTCTAAGGGATACATATAACTGTATTTCATTTGTTATTAACTGATGTTATTACGTATAGATTATAGCTTATTTCGTTTTATGTTGTATTTAGTTGGATGCATTAGTTATCAACTTCTTTATTAGTTTAAATTGTTAGATGATATGAGTAGATTAGGATTTAATTTGTTTTTTTATTGGTACTCCATTTTGCTTATTTAAAGTACGCCGTAGCGTGTTTAACCACAGAATAAGAAACAATCATAATGCTCACTTTAAATGCCGCCTTTAAAGTTTTTCAGCACGCTATCGCCATGTTTTAAACGGAACCATAGACTCGAATTGAGAAATTTGTGACAAGATACGACAAAACTGTAATTTAAATTTTTAGAGATTAATAACTTAGTTAATTTGAAATAATTTTAATAATTAATAATAATTTTGAAATAAATTTAATATTAATTGGATTAGTTTGGATTTGGTTTTATTATGTTATTTAATAGTCAATATCGAGTTTTGCAAAAACACTAATCACTAATTTATATGGACATATATTCTTATTAAAACTTAAATTCAATATAGTTACACCGCAAAAAAAATATTAAATCATATGTGGTACACTTTTAAAAAACAATGTTAAATCATATGTACTATACTCTTATTAAAACTTAAATTCAAATTTAAATTTACTCTGCAAATAAAAACAATAATAATTCATATAGAGTATACTCTTATTAAAATTTAAATTCAATATATTTACTCCGAAAAAAACAAATGTGTATGTGGCAACATTGAACCAGCGTTGAATATCTTATGTTGTGCGCAAACGCGCTTGACTTTTTCTTCCAAATAAATGAATTTTGACCATTTTACAATATTTTATATTTTTGGATAATTTAATGGAGAAAATGATTGGTATTTACAATTGATTTATAAATTTTATATAACTTTTACGGCTATTTCGTATTTCGATAATATTTTTCTCTTGCTAATTTTTGATTTTCTATAGCTTTTATGAAATTTTTTCAATTTTTTTACATTTTTTTACTTTTTGTATGTTTCCGTAGACGGAAACATGAAAATTTTGACTTTTTTTCATTTTTCAGGCTAAGTCCCCGAAAAATTCGCATTTTTAGGGACCCTTACTAATGTAAACAATTACCCCGTTTTTCTTTTATGGTCAAAATCTTTACATTTTATCGGCTTTTATATTTAATTTATGTTTTGTAGCAATATTTAATTTGTTTGTAATACACACAATCAAATCGTAGATTCATATATTTCTTTAATTATTTTACAAATTTCTTATTAATTTTCAAGACACGTTTTCACAGAAAGTAAACTAGTTATGACTTCTTAGTGCAAGATATGGTACTATTTAAACAATGATATGGCATCGAGGTATACTTACCGTTAACACTTTAAGCATTGTTTAAATATGACTAGTTAGACAATCCTTATGGAACAAATGTTTGACTTTTAATCTGCCGTCATATGGCGGCCTCTAGTCATAAATTTTAAAAACTATTAACAGAAACTTAATTCTGTGCAGGATTCTACTCGAGTATATTTTTAGCTGTCTGATAACTAATGCAAACCTGTACACGGATGCCAGATTGTGGAGAATATATAAGACTTAAGTAAAATGCTTATTGTTATTATCGTTGTATACGTCTTATGAAAGATAACTTGACAATTTCGAGCGAATATTTCAAATTGTTTTTATACTTTGAGACTTGATAAATCTAAATCGGTCAGTAATATATTTAAATGAAGTAGGTAAATGCTGCCTTTTTTTTTAAATTTTATTAGTTTACCAGATATTTAATTTGGTTATATGATTTTTTTTAGAAAAGGATTAAATATTTAATTGAAGTATACTCGATTGCTATCGTCTTAGAACACTCATGCGGAAGTTTATTTTTTAGTCAAGACTTAAGCCGGCCACTCACGATACAGCGGCGTTGTTCAACTTCGTCGAGTTCGACGAATTGACAAGGATTTTGATCGTGTGTGACCGTGCATCCAACGAAATCGTACAATTTGACCGCAGACAGACTGGCCTGTCTGCTGCAGTACTGCAGAGTTGATCTAGTCAATTTGTTGAGCGTGTGTGGCCGTTTACAATTTGTTGATACTGCAAAAATACAATTTTAACTACACACTTGCTTTGATCATATAGAAAATCGACATAGCTTGATTTAGTGAGAATTTTTTAAGAGTTTTTTTAATTATATAAAGAACAAGAATGTTTATGGCGAATTAAAGGTAAAACGTATCACGATAGAAACGCCCTAAAACGTGCAATGGACATTCTAATTTTAAAGTTCCAAGAAGTAAGCAAAGATGCGAATGAAGAATATGTAACAAAAAAAAAATAACAATTTTAGAACATGCTGTAAAAGAGAATTAAAATTAGTATTGCAGTCAAGTAAATCAGCTGCAGAAACAGACGAGATTTATTTTGGACCAAAATCGTGCATTCTTTGCACCAAAATCTGCTTTTCATTTTAGGTTTCTTTTTACGATTAGTTATACACAAAGCAAGAGACGCTAAAATGATTGTTGGATTTGACACGGTCGAGAACCAAACAAATACTGCGGCGCAGTGCGGTGTGTGGGTGCACCAGATATGCCAACAAATTGAACAACGCCGTTTTCCGATTTTGTCGAACGACACCGCTGGACCGTAAGTGGCCGGCTTTAAGTTTTATTTTTGTTTAAAAAAGAAAATCTTTTTAAACAATAGTTTTATGTATGTTTTGAGAAAATTTAATTTTTACCTTTTACTTTTAATCTTTATAATGACGATTGAAAATATAGTAAATTTATGGGAATGGTTTTGAAACAAATAAACAGATCGATATGCCACAACAAGAGGCAACACATATTTGGGGACAAATTAATCTATGTGTTGGGATAAAAGGAGTAATAATTAACAAAACTTTAACAAATAGTAGCCTATATTTTATTTATTTATGTATTTTATAATATACACACCATTTTTGTATTTCTGTTTACATAAATGAGAATGTTTTTTTTTCAATCAACTCGCGCGATCTGAGATCTTATTAATACAATAATTTTAAATTACAAAGTGATAGATATTGCAAAAATTAAATTCGCATTATTTTAATAGTTATATAAGACTTATCAAAATTCTAATATCTACACATAAACAATATTAACAAAATAATAATTAAAGGTAAAAAAAAACAAAACAAAATTGTGTACATTAATAGTAATAGAAATTGATTGTACCATTGTTTTCATGAACTAAAATAAGCAATGTATGAGTTGGATATATGTATGAACCAGCAATACTAATTTAAAAATATTAGATCGTGTACAATACAGATACATACTTAAGAATATGTTTAACATGTTAACTACAATGGTATCAACTCCAACAAACGTTATGCTAGCAAAGTATAATGAAATCACATTAAAATTACATAGACAACTATTAGCACAAAAATACTGTATAAAGATGAGAAACACTGAGTCAGACCTTTTAACAAATCTGGCATTATTAAACATTAAAAACTTAACTAATACATATTGAAAAATAAAAAGTGTATGATAATTATGAAATCTTTTTTTCTTGACCAATGATGATAACGGCCTATCTATAAGATCATCAACAAAATCGTCAAGTTCAGAATTATCACTGTGCGAAACAGTATTGGCACTAGTTGATGGTTGTTTTGCTATCGAATACATTATATAAAACGCGTGGTGTCGTTAGCGAACCTTCCTCTTCTACCTCACTATATTTTTTTGGTATAGCAGTAGCGGGTAAATATTTTGCATTTAGATATTTTTGGTCAAAATGCTTACTGCATAGAAATTTTTCTTTTAACTCGGGTAGTTCCATACTTTCCAATGCAGCATTACCTACAACAATATTATTATTAACACAACTGAAAAATAAGCATTCTGATATGCCATGATAAATAAGCTTTCTGCACAATAAAGTAAAAAAAAACAATTTAAGTTCTGTATTCAAAATATAAATAATGTGGCAGTATATGTTTACTTGTATTTGCCAATATATGTTTATCCACGAAGAAAGCTAAACTACCTGAGAAAAGGAATGCCAAACTTGTGTTATTGCAGGTATATAGTTATTATGTATGTATATATAGTTATATATATAGTTGTGAAATGAAATGAAAACAACAGGCAATACCAACCAAAATATTGCTACAATTTTTATGGATTTTTTTAGGTATTGTTATGTCGAAAATTCATTTACACAAAGTACTTGACAACTATGCCCATTGGTACAGGAACAATAATATTAAATATAGAATAAATAATGAGAACAAATAATAATTATATCACTTTAACTAATATCCATTAGGTTAAATCTTGTGGTAGAGTTGAGCAGTTTTTAGAAACTATCTAGTTTTTGTTATGTCTGTAGGCTTGTTAAGCAGTTCCTTAAAGTAGGTTTCAAGTCCAGTGCTTTATACAGGTTGGTGAATTGTTTGCAGTCCAGGGAGAGGTGACTAATAAAAGATTGAAGTTTATGAAGAATTGTTTTGCTCTTGTGTTATAAGTTTTGTCAAGTATCCTCTACTGACTTTTTGAAAACGAATTTTAAAATTCGTTAGCTAGTTAAATTGGGGTCACACCAGTAACCTCCTGGTTGGTAGCTTCTTTGACAAAATTATCTGCTGTTTTATTATCAGTAATCCCGGTGTGAGAAGGCAGCCATATGAGAGAGACTGTTACATCGTAAGCAGAGAGATTTTGGTATATGTCATGAATGTTTTGAACTAATAGGTGCTCAGTAAAAATTGTATTGACTAAATGAATATATGAAAGGGAATCTGAACAAATGGCGATATGTCTGTTTTGATGGGAGATGCATTTAAAAACCAACATAATACCTGTGCAACCGTTGCATGTTAAGGGTAACCCAGATGATCTTACAAGTTCATGTTTAGTGGTTACTGCACGACCCATACCAGTGGTAGCTTTAGAAGCATCTGTATAGAGAATTAATTTCTAAAAATACTTTCTTTATAAGAAGGTTAGAAGATTAAAGTTTATTAAAAATGGTGAGTGAGGTATATATTGAAGGGAGATCTTTAGCCCAGAGGGGAAGTAAAGGTAGAGGAAATGAAGTAGTCAGAAGGAGGTCAATATTTTTAAGTAGTGGAGAAATTAACGTATAGGTTTTATGATAAGGTGTTGGTTATTGTTAGTGGAAGAAGACGCATTGCGGCAATTAGGGAATGAACGGGATTAAAGGGATTTGCGGATGTTGATGTAGCATACGAAAGTAGAAGATATTATCGTCTTAGGGTAGGAGAAAGTTCCTTAGATTCACGGTAGATTCACGTTACATTCTCAATAGGACTAAAGCGAAAAGCGCCTAGACCTAGAAGTAGTTTCATCGGCATCTCATTGAAGATTTAAAAGAGGGTTTTAAAAATGTTCAACCTTTTAAAACAATTGGTTCAGAGATTTGATTCTTCCAATTTAAGTGATTTGATTCTTCCAATTTAGGTCATCAAAAACTTCTCAGGAGAGAAAAGGTGAAACTTTGGAGTCACAGAAGCTAAGATCAATGGCTGAAAATGATCCTGAGGAGACGTTAAAATGGATATTAATTCCAGTATTTAACAGAAATATGTCTGAACAATTTAAGATATTTTTAATAACTTTACCTTTACCAAAGGTACGGAATGAGCCCCAAATTCTGTTATGGGCATCAAAGTCACCGACAAGAATAAACGGGACGAGAAGTTGAAATATTAAATCGACTATCTCTTCTTCATTGAGGGTATGGTTAGTTCTTGGTGTCCTAAGAAATGGTAAGTTTTTTAGGACACCAAGCAGTAACCATTAATGTATCGCAGTACTGTATAGCAGTAACCGTATCCTTTAAAGTTTTTAAGTTTGGCTTGATGGTTAATTTTAAAATTTGTTTCCTAAAGACAAAATATCGCAATTATGAGAGGAAATAATATTTTGAATCCTTTCTAGGCGATGATAAATTTCGTCGCAATTCCATTGTATCAGACAGAATGTTATTAAATTTTAAAGATGATATAGCAGAAAGGAGAGAAAAACTATTGAGAAGGAACAGAGGAGTCACTTGTGTAACCATCGTTAGAGAACAGTTGTTCTGTGAGATCTTCTTGATCGGGATTAAGAATTTGATTTACTAGACGTGTTATACGATTTTGTAATATATATATTGTCGCACCACCAAAAAACTACCCGTTTTAAGAGGTTTGCGTGTATGTTGGATTTGGGTTTTATTTGTATATATACAGAATTAGTTACAGTTATTTAAAATTATATTTATTGACATACTTGCAATAACAACAACAACTTAACATTCATAGCATACTTCATAGTCTATTATTTTTCTTCTTTTTCGTGGCCCAATACCACTAAGCCTTTCATCCACCAAATTGTTTCAGGTAAAGGTAATATCTGACATACTCCCACCTGAGGAATATTCTGATAAAATAAAATATTGCTCACAAAATCTAAAAGACAAATGCTACAAAACCATTATACAAAAAATTAAAAATGGCTAATAGGTACAGTTTTTACAATCACTACTCTAAATAACGTTTAGGCAATTTAGAAGCCCGTCCCGTACGTGTGATTTTCACTTCAGAAACCTTTGCACTATTTGTCGGAATACTGACTTTAAACACTCCCGCACCCTCACAATATTCGTCTTCGGAACTGAAGTCTCTGGCAGCCAACTCAGGAACATGTGGGGTACCATTTAATTCACCGTTATCCTTCATTGACGTCTTCACATCATTCCGAAGCTCGAACTCAGGAACAGTACAACACTCTAGTGGGTAAAGACGCTGGACAGGTCTCAATAAATATCCCTTAGCTGTCTTAACTTTGCACAGTCGAACACTTCCATCTTTACCAGGAAAAAGTTCAACAACTCGTCCCATAGGCCAATCTAAACGTTTACTGCCATCGTTGCCGACAAGCACAATTTCATTAAGTGCGATCTGGCGGTGAGTTTTATTCGCGTAAACTAGTTTTAACTGTCCAAGATATTCCAAACGAAATCGCTTACGAAGTTCCTCTCGCAAAGTCTGAACCCGACGCACTTTCCGACACAATGAAGCATTGTCTATAGCATCACAATCTGGTAGCCCCCAGTCCACCTGATCCCGCAAAAACATCGCTGGTGTCAAGGCAACTAACTCTTGAGGATCCTCCGATAGATACGTTAATGGTCGCGAATTAATTATTGCCTCACACTCACATAACAACGTTAGCAAAGTCTCATAGTCCAAACTAGCACGACCTAGTGTTTTTCTCAACAACTGTTTCATAACACCAATGAGGCGCTCCCAGAATCCTCCCCACCAAGCTGCGGTAGGTGGATTAAAATGCCAACGAATACGTTGCACAGACATCTCACGAGTAATACTGTCCCAGTCCAGACATGATAAGGCATTTTCAGCACCCACAAAACCCGTACCGTTATCACTATAAATCGTTTTCGGCCTACCACGACGAGACACGAACCGACGTAAGGCCTGAAGAAAATTAGAAGTTGATAACGAACAACAGAGTTCCAGATGAACCGCCCTGAAGATCGCACACGTGAACATACAAATCCAAACTTTTTCACCGGTCTTAAGGAACAGCGGTCCCGCAAAGTCAATACCGGTCACTTCAAAAGCTACAGCGTCACGCACTCTGTTAGCCGGTAAAGGAGGAGTATGAACTGTTAGGTGTTTTCCAGTGTACCTCCGGCACAATACACACTTGGAGATAACGGATCTTACACTACGCCTTCCTGAGAGAACCCAAAACTTTTCTCTGAGCAAACTTAAAGTACCTTGGGTCCCAACATGACAAGACTTCAAGTGATAATACCTAATTAACTTGATGGTTATCTCATGTTTAGATGGCAGTACGACTGGAAAACGGTAATACTGTGTATCTTCTCTGTTACAAACTCTAGATCTCAATCTAATCAAACCCCCTTCTTCATAAAATGGGTCAAGATGATTAATCCTTTTATCATCCACACCTGAGAAGCTTTCCTGCTGTACTTTTATCAAAATAAATTTCTCTGCAGCCTCAAACTCTTCAGAGGTTAACTCACCTTTATACTTCTGGTCACCTTTGCGACAATTTTTTACAAAACGTTGAATCCAAGCCACCATTCGTACCATCTTAGTATATTGTGAAAAGTAGCTAAAATGCCAGTCACACGAATTATAAACATTAACAAGAGATGTCACCAAAGTCTTTCTACGCTCTGCATTAACTTCTTCTTCATCACAAGTAGCCGCACTAGAAGGCCACTTATCACGGCTTTCATATAACCACTTTGGCCCCTCCCACCATCTCGACTGAAACAAATGTCTAGACGTGCACCCTCGTGATGGCAAGTCTGCAGGATTGACCACTCCTGGTAGGTGACGCCAGTTTTCCATTGAAGTTAAGCTACGAATTTCTTTAACTCTGTTCCATACAAAAACTCCCCATTCTTCTTGGCGTTGTATCCAGGAAATAACAGTGCTTGAGTCACTCCAAAAAAAGGATTCTATATTTCCTGGCAAGTTCTCTGCAACTTGAACATACAAACGGGCACCTATAGTTGCAGCTAGCAGCTCAAGACGTGGAATAGTCATTTTCGAGGTAGATTTCTTAATTGGAGCCAATCTAGCTCTCGAGGCCAATAGGGATACAAATACTTTACCAGAATAACTCACTCTCAAAAAGATAGCACAAGCATAGGCCAGTTTGCTTGCATCACAAAAGACATGGATACTTAAATTTTGTGATACCTCACCATTCATTTGTACCCATCGAGGCAATTCAATCTTCTCAAGATAAGGTAAATCTTTCAACCAAATTTTAAACTCTTCAGAGATGACTTCATCAAGTGGTTCATCCCATGCCAAGCTCTTCTCCCACAACTTTTGTAACATGAGTTTGGGTACTAATAGAGCTGGACATAAATATCCAATAGGATCAAACACTTTCTGTGCTATAGAAAGGATTCTACGTTTAGTCACTACCATATTTTCCAAGTCAGTGTCCTCTCTTAAGAATTTCAAATTAACTATCAAAACATCTCGTACAGGATGCCAGTTCATACCAAGAACAGGACATATCTCTTCAGTTCCACTAACTTCATCATTTCTTGTACGCTCCCACCCTCTTAGTTCGAACTGTCCCTCTGCCATAATTGCTACAGACTCTGTAATGAACCTTGATACCATCTCTTCATCAGGCAAACTTGTAACACAGTTGTCAACATAGAAGCTTTGACTTAACCTTTTAACAACATCTAAAGCATACAATGATTCTGATGTAGAGCCCTTTTCCAGGTATCTTGCTAAGTGGTACTCTAGCGTCATCCCTAACAAAAATGGACTACTGTTAACACCAAATACCACACGTTTATGACGAAAAACTACTGTCTGACCTTCTTTATCAACCCATAAAAATTTGAGGAAATCACAGTCCCTTTCATGCACACTTATCTGTTGAAATGCCCTTTTAATATCAGAAATCACTCCTATTTTGTTTTCTCTAAACCTTACAAACATTGAAGGAATTAACTGAATCAGATTTGGACCTTTCTCTAAACAGTGGTTAAGTGAAGGTTTATTCTTTGAATGTGCAGATGCATCAAACACTGGACGTACCTTGGTAGTACTTTCTTCCTTTACCACAGGGCGGTGAGGTAAAAAATGTCCTAGACTGTTATCAACATCATTTAACTTTCCAACTAACTCAATTATACCCTCAGCCTGCCAGTCAGCGAAAACATCATCATACCTTTCAAAAAGACCATCACGTTTCAGCTTTTGCAGAGTGGAATTTAGTCTTTTCTCCGACAACTCACAATTACTGGGGAGAGGAGGGTGACCATCCAACCAAGGAAGACGAATCTCGTAGCGGCCCATCTTATTTACACTTACAGTCTGCATAAAAAAATCCCTAGCAGCTAAAGCAGCCTCCTCTTTGGTATGTCTATCTGTAGGCTCTTTAATACCAATTGCTTCCAACTCCCAAAGCTCACTTAAGGAAGCATCCTTTATGAGAAGATTCAATGTGGACATGACAACATCAGAATGTTTACTACTTGTAGGTATTTTTCCCATAAGTGTCCATCCAATGAGAGTTTCTATAGCTACTAACCCACAATCTAATTTATGACGACCCCCTGTATACAAATAACCAGCGACATCTGCTCCCAATAACAGTTCAATTGGGCCAGGTTGGAGATCATCAGATAAATCAATATTAAGGTTCTTGGCTTGTTCCCTCCATGGACCATGAAATACTGGAGCTACATCAGTACAAATTGTTGGTTGATCTAAGGCCTCAAAACAATATGTAGAGTTCTTACCCTGTATTGTGACTTCATAACAGTTATGAGAGTTTGCAACTTCTGACCCTCCAAACAGACAATGAACAATTTTTTCCTGTCGTTTAACCGGATAATCTAATTTTAAAGCTGTGTCCTTTAATATATATGATCTTTGTGACCCACTATCAATTAAGGCACGAACAACTCTACTTTTACCAAAGATACCAATTAAAGTGACTCTCAATGTTTGCAAAAATACATGACCTTTAGTTTGGTTAGTCAAAGCCTGGTCATTTATGACATCCTTAGAAGACATGTTCTCATTTTGACTATTACTCGGCTTACCTTGACTTATTGTTAAACTGGGACACATCAAGACTACATGAGCTTGGCTACAGATAACACATCTTAGCCTTGTTTTACATCTTTTGGTCTGATGTCCCACTTTTAGACATCTAAAACAAGCCTTCTTCCCAATGAGAACATCCTTTTTTTGAACAAACGTCATTTTTTGTGCCTTAAAGCAATCTTCACTACCATGTGTACCTGAACAAAAGACACAAGCTGATATTTCACAATTAATTAAATTAGCAGCAGTTGGAAAACCTGATGACCTCTTGACACTAGCTTTAGAGGATGAAGCCACTTCTTCAGACAGTCCAAAACCTTCAGCAGCTAAAGCAATCCTTTGTTCATTCTCTACTTCATTTCTGAGAAAAGTCATCAACAGTTTCAACCTGTTTTCCAATGTCCCATCTCTATAATCAATATTTGTGGAGCGTTGCCACACCCTAAGCAATTCCTGAGGTAAACAAGATTCAATTAATGGAAAGAGCATTGCTGAACACTTGTCAGATGTGATACCTAATGTCTCCAGTGCTCGCAGTTGAGTTTCAATGCTGTCATACAGTTTAGATATATCAATCTTTTGTTTAGACACAGACTTACTCAAAATGAGTTTTAGTAACTCTCTAATGTATACTTCTATTTGTAAGTCTTCTCTGCCAAACCTGCTTTGCATACTTTCCATAATTTTACTATAATTGTCAGCCATAGCTGGATAGCTTTCTACTAGTTGACGTGCTCTACTACCTGGTACTGTGGCTTGAATTAAATATTCTATCTTATCATGACAATCAATAGAATCATCCTCGTGAATCTTTTTGAATTGTGCCCAGAATGCCAACCAACCTTTGATACTGCCATCATATTTTTTAAATTCAATAGTAGGTAATCTAAATTTTCTCATACCTGTTAGTTGTGGCTCATCTGTATTCTGGGACACTACACTATGTCTGCTGGATGCTTCAGTCTTCGTTTCTTCCATCAGCTTGTTATATCTGGTTCTACATTTGGAAAACTTTCTCAAATACACATCACAACTCTCTATCTCTGCTTCTAGCTCCGCCTCAGTAGAGCTTTCAAATGATAATTCAGTAATTTGGGAATCAACTGACTGTAACTCCTCAAACTTACATTTTAACAGTTCCCAGGACACTTCTATTGACTCGTAGTCCAATGGTTCTGCTTTCATAAGACCTTCTAACTCGTTGGCCGTACGCGTAAAAATAGCCCTTAATACTCTTCTGGTTTTCTTTCTATTTTCCAATTCTGCTGCCATAGTGCGTTTGGTTCAAAACCACCGAAACGTTCTCAATACAAATCACAAACCAAAGAACGCGGTAAAAACTCACTGGCCCACAACTACAAAAGTCACACCGAAATCCAACTCAAAAAGTCCTGTCACGGTCGCCACAATGTCGCACCACCAAAAAACTACCCGTTTTAAGAGGTTTGCGTATGTTGGATTTGGTTTTTATTTGTATACATACAGAATTAGTTACAGTTATTTAAAATTATATTTATTGACATACTTGCAATAACAACAACACTTAACATTCATAGCATACTTCATAGTCTATTATTTTTCTTCTTTTTCGTGGCCCAATACCACTAAGCCTTTCATCCACCAAATTGTTTCAGGTAAAGGTAATATCTGACATATATATATATATATATATATATATATATATATATATATTATATATATATATATATATATATATATATATATATATATATATATATATATAAGCGAGGTTCCTACAGCCTCTGCCGTTTCTCGCATTTCGACCGCCATCGTTTTCTGTCCATCCATTCGTCTTCTCTGATGGCTCTATCTCTCATTATGTGCCGTACATTTTCTTCCCAGGCCCTACGTGACCATACCACACTAGTTGTCTCGTTTCAATTCTATCTACACTGGAATATACAGTATTTGTCCTCCTTCTAATCCGATTTTGTAATTATCTTTCTTTTATCTTAGTATAGATTAGGGCAAGATCTTTCATTAACGTTTGTCAGCAGTGTGTCAGCGGTAAATTTACTTGATTTGTTTAGAGGGTCGTTGGTGTCTAAGGAATCTTCGACAAATTTTTCAAGATAATTCAAGATAAAACACAAAAATTTTTGTTTTTATAGGATTTGAGTGCAGTTTTTAGTTCGAAATAAGTTATCGGAGAATTCGAATAATTGGTATCTAGTGAAACTGTGGATGAATAAGGAAAGGGTGAAGGAAGAAAAAAGTATATATAGTTAGGTCCAGATTTGTTACAAAACTTTTATTTTAAATTTTCTGCCAGAATCTTGGCTGTCACTTAATTGTCAAGTAAAACCTTTTGATTAAAAAAGAGATTGGATATTTTAAGGTTATTTTTTGCCGCGTATTCGTCCATTTTTTTTTCCAAACTAGGCTTTTGCTAGTATTTAAAGTACATGAAGTTTTCTTACTTAATTCAATATTGTGTCTAAATTTAACAAAAGATGAAGTAAAAATATACAGAAAGCAGAAAAAATGAATAAATGCGAGAGAAAGCGAGAAATTATATTCATCATGTATGGTGTGATTAGGTTTGACATCAGAAGATTTATCAGAGAAGGCACTTATTACTCTTGTAAGTCGGAGGTAGGCTGGTACAGAGAGCAGAAAAAATGAATAAATGCGAGAGAAAGAGAGAAATTATATTCATCATGTATGGTGTGATTAGATTTGACATCAGAAGATTTATCAGAGGAGGCACTTATTACTCTTGTAAGTCGGAGGTAGGCTGTTCTACTTTTTTAAGATTCTAGTGACATGGTTTAAAAAATACGGATTAAAAAAACTAGTGATCTTGGCCCTGTATCTGTGTAGAGCTGCAATAAGTCCTTTTGAATACCATCTATGTTGGAGGATTTTTAAGCTTCTTGTAGTGGAGTGATACATACAAAAGAATTCTCAAGAAATGAAATAATTAGCGTAGAATTGAGTGTAAGATTAGTCAGATTATTTTTGTAAATCGTTTCCATAGCGGAAATATAATTAAGTTTCATAGAGTAATCCAATCAAAGATTAGATTTGGACATTTTTTGGCTGGTTTGGGTGGCATCGAGAATGTAGAAGGAGAAAAAGAACTTAATAGAGCAAGAATACCAAATGAAGAGAGAATGGTAGGAGTATCAGGAGGACTATCATTGAAGTGTCCTTTTTTGTCCTACTGCCAACATGGGCTTTGAATTAGTATGACGAGGAATGGATAAATCCATAATGGCAGCCAGGATGGGTGTGTAGTTAACGGAGATGGACTTAATTTCCGAAGATAGAAGTTCTTCTCACTGCAGCACTAAAAAACAATAAGTCAGCAGGTCCGGACAATGTACCCTGCGAAATATTAAAGATCCTATGTAAATCAGACAAACAGTTCCTTGATAATCTAGTTGTACTTTTTAACAACATATATAGTAGCGGTAGAATCCCGGAGAACTGGCTGCAGTTAACATTTATTACAATCCCGAAGAAACCAAATGCCCAGATTTGTGATGACTCCGGCGTATAAGCTTGATCAATCATGTCACTAAAGCGTTCACTAAGATCATTTATAGAAGAATATATGATAAATGTGAGTCAAATATTGATAGATCTCAGTTTGGTTTTCGGAAAGCACTTGGAACTAGAGAAGCAATTTTCGCTCTCCAGGTGCTTATACAGCGGTGTAGAGACGTTGATAAAGACGTGTATTTGTGCTTTGTAGATTTTAGAAAAACATTTCACAATGTCAATCATGAACAATTGATAGGTATTCTGCGAAAGACAGGTATTGACTACAAGGACATTCGAATTGTGGCAAACCTATACTGGGGTCAAACAGCAAGAGCAAAAATTGGCAACGAACTCACTGAAAGCGTGCAGATCAAAAGAGGTGTCCGTCAGGGGTGTATATTATCCCCACTCCTATTCAATATGTATTCCGAGGAAATATTTAACAAATGTATGGAAAATGCAAATGAGGGCATAAAAATAAACGGCGAATTAACGAACAATATAAGATATGCCGACGACACGGTGATCCTTGTCAGTACCATAGACGAATTACAACAAGTAATGGAAAGACTTTATTCAGTTAGTGAGGAATACGGCCTGAGCCTCAACTTCAAGAAGACAAAGTGGATGCTGATAAGCAAAAATCAACAACCTGCTCGACAATTACGGATAAGTAACGTACTGATTCACCATGTAGAATCTTATGTGTACCTTGGCACAAACGTAAATGCAAAATGGGAACAGACCATAGAAATTAAGGCGAGAATAGAACGAGCTAGAGCAGCATTTAGCAATATGAAAAAGCTCCTCATAAGCTAGGATTTGTCTCTTCCCCTAAAACTACGTCTAGTTAAATGCTACATTTTTCCGATCTTGCTGTATGGCGTGGAGGCCTGGACGCTGACGGAGACGCTAACGAGAAAACTAGAAGCATTCGAAATGTGGGTGTACCGACGCACTCTTCGTATATCCTGGACCGAACATGTCACCAACATAGAGGTACTCCAAAGAATCGGAAAGGAGAAAGAAATCGTAAATACAATTAAACAAAGAAAGCTTGAATATCTAGGCCACATATTGAGACACGATAAGTACCGTCTGCTACAATGGATTGTCCAGGGAAAAATAGACAGTAAGCGAGGGCCAGGCAGGAGAAAACACTCGTGGCTCCAAAATCTGCGGAAGTGGTTCGGGCTCACATCGGTCGAACTATTCAGAAGCGCCGCAAACAAGATCAAAATTGCCATGTTAATAGCCAACGTTCGCAACGGACAGGGCACTTGAAGAAGAAGAAGAGAAGTTCTCTTGATGAAGTTAGGGATTGAGGAATGAGGACATCTTAGATTCAGCTGAAAATGAAGAAGAGGGAGGACATTAGCTGCAATGAGTGTGTGGTCTGGTCGAATGGAGACTTTGCAATCAGACTCCACGGTACGACCCGTAAGCTTACAAAGAATAAAAATAAATATAATAAAATTATGGTCTGTTAGAAAATAAAAATATTTTAAAGGATGTATTTCCATGGTTAATTAACAGAGAAGATTGTACTTCGAAGTCCTCCTTGTCAGGGATTACAAATGTTACCCTAGGAAAACTCATGATATGTGCCTATTGATCATCTGATGTTCCGTATTTTTTTAGGGACTGTTCGATTAGTGAATGCGGGATGGAAGGAGATACATTTGAAATGAGGATTCTTTTGGTCGCAGAAATAAGCTTGCAGATAAAAATGATCGTGAAATTAATTATGACGTTCGGTGTATTAGTTGATGAACGATGTCGGTAGATGTGAGGAAAATGCACATTCGATTATTCGAAATGCGAAATAGAACAGTAAAATTTTTTGGATAAACTATTTCACCCATTTCTTTCATATATTCAAATAAAACAGTATTCAAAATAAAGTGCATGGAAGGAGGCCTAGAGACTGCGGCAACGACATATGATTTTGAGTTGAAATTGGAGTGGTTTTGTGTAAATTTAAATATTTAATTGCTGTTCATGATGTGTAGTCCTGTTTACCCAGACCGTAACACAATACCTAAATCTGAGTACCTAATGGACCCTCTCCCAAACTGGAAAGAAAGAAAAAAAGGATCTCACCTATTTCTTGGGATTTTCACTGTTTTTCTTTAATTACACCAATATAGCCACAATTAAATTTGACTATTAAAATATTTAACCAAATTTGATTTGGTTTGCTTATCACATTGTGATTAAAGAACTTCGCTTTGTATTGTTAACTCGTCGATGAATGAATTTATCTATTCATACTGTTTAAATCGTTAAAATCCGTGAGGAACTTTAAAAAGTGTGTTTAACCTTTGACAGTTATTTCACGTTTTTTGAATCGATTCTTTGAAGCTTTATTTATAAACATTAAGATTTTATTAAACTTATTATTTAACAAAAACCAGTTTGAAAAAGTACTGACTTTTTAGCTTCTAAACATATATACTACTTTTGATATTTTTTATGTCATACGGCTGTACGTAGGCTCAATGAAAGCTGGTGTTAAAGCACAATTAAAAAAAAAGCAGAACTTTCCATAACCGATAACAAAAAACAAGCTGAGATATTGTAGCGGACAGTTCTCCCTTGCATTTTTCTGTGGCGATATTTTACGAGTACCATTATTTTAATGTTTTAAAACTAATTTACTTCTTCACTGGGTATGCCATTTATAAATCTAATTATGAAATTTAGATATTCTTTTACAGTGTGTTCAAGTTTCAGCTCTTAATGTTAATAAACAATGAAAATATTTGAAATTTCTTAAACAAGAAAGAAAAAAGTATTTGATTTCCTCTGGGCTCTGGGAAGGTTTTAGTTTTTTTTTAATGTTTTTTTATTAACTTTATATTGAGCCTACATACAAGTGCACTACATAAAAACGTCAAAGTTATTAGAAATTTTTATATGCTAATAATTTGTTATTCTTCAAACTGATTTTTAAAAACAAATTTAATATAATCTTGGATGTTTTTGTTTATAATTTAAAACGAGAATGAGAGCCATGAAAAATCGATTGATATTTACAAAATATTCCTAGAGTGACTGTTTGGACAAGAACAGTTGTTTAAATAATTGGTCTCCGGGATAAACAAATTGAATAACTTATAAACTGTATGGTCGTTCTGTATGACATTTAGCACACTTTAAAAACCCAACTTCAATAATTTTAAATAGTTGTATTACATATCGTTATGCAAAAAAGAAAGTTATTAACATTTATAAATTATACTTTAAAAATAAGTTTAATTAAAAATCCTTTGTAATAGGTATATATTTTAGGCCCAAACGGGCTAAGTTAAAAAGACAAAACGTTTTCGGAAACCATGTTCCATCATCAGTTCCATCATCAGAGGACTGTATGAGTGCAACTCATACGTTTATGAGTTGCACTCATACAGTCCTCGAAGACATACCGTCTCAGGACTAGCAACTTCAACGTGGAGTCATATGTCGCCATGTTACCTAATCCATCGGTAACTCTATAATCCTAAATCATTATAACATAATTTTAAAACTAAATGTAATTAAACATCTGTTATCGGGTTTTTACCCACATATTTAATCTTGGTGGCTACATTCATGTACTCCTAGACACTGATGATGGAACATGGTTTCCGAAAACGTTTTGTCTTTTTAACTTAGCCCGTTTGGGCCTAAAATATATACCTATACAAAGGATTTTTAATTAAATTTTTAATACTTGGTATACAGCCAACTACAGGAACGTAGATTCCTTGTGGATTAAAAATAAGTGTTTTTAATTTACTCGGTCAATTCTTTATGTATTTTAATTATAAAAATCTTAATATTAGAGAACATTTTATGATCTATAACTTTTATTTTAACCATATTTCTCTAACATATATAAGAAATGTTTTATGCGCAAAAACTTTTTTTACTTTTTACGATTGTTTAATAAAAAAGCAAAGCAAAATTAGCTAAAGTATTTACTTAATTGTCATCAGCTACCCCTCATCTACTTTCTAGAGACTTTAAGTATCTGTTTAAGATTTTTTCAGCTTTCTTAGAGTTGTAGATCATAAAAAGTTATGTAATTTTTGAGAGTATCCAAATTAAAATACATAAAACCATTATCCGAAATAGTTGCAAAAAACCTTATTTTTGCAGTTATTTATAAATTATAATAACTATCTTTTGCGCAAAGATATGTAACATAGCACCTTGAAATTATGGAAATTAATAAGTTATTAGAGTGCTCTAAATATCAACCAGATAGAGCAAATAGTTTATAGGTTATTTCATTTGTTTATAAACAATTATAATAACTTTGATATCGTTTATGCCACAAACTTATATAGAAGCTTAATGAAAAACTGGTGAAAACACATTTTCTAAAAAAAACAGAATCTTCTATGACCAGTACGAGCAAAGAGAGCATTCTATATTTAAAACCATAGAATTTTATTCTTAAAATCATAATTCCATTGTCTATTAACAATAAGAGCTGAAAAGTGAAGGGACTCTAAATGAAGATCTGAATTGTGCTATCCAACTTACAGACGGCATATGCAGTAAAGAAGTAAAAATTTATAATCCGTTAAAATGACGGTATTCGTAAAATACCGCTTCGGAAAAATAGAATGAAGAACCATTTGAGCTCGATTATTTTTTTTTAGATTTGAATCTTTTTTAAAATGAAGCGCGCTTTATCTTGGCTTCTGTGGCACGTAAAACATTAACTTTCTTTAAACTGGGGTAGTTCAACAAAGAGTTGTTTAAATAATCGCTTTCCATGATAAACAAATCGTTACAATTTTTATTCGTTACATTACATGCATTATGCAAAAACAAAGTTATTAAAATTTATAAATTTCTGCAAAATCAAGGGTTTTTGCAACTATTTTGGTTAATTCTTTATGTATTTTAACAGAAACTCGCAAATGGAAGAACTTTTTAAGATCTACAATTTTTATTTCAAATATTTTTCTCTACACTGAATAAAAAACGTTTTATAGGCAAAAGAATGACCTCTCACTTTTTAAAATTTTTTAAACAGAAACAAACCAAAATTACCTGTATGTCTTCACAGATTTATCATTAACTATATATATATATATATTATATATATATATATATATATATATATATATATATATATATATATATATATATATATATATATATATATATATATAACCAAAAGGATGATAACGGGTACGAGTACTATGTAGTAAAAAGGAGATAATACTGGGAAGTACCCTTTTATAACTGAGGAAGCAAAATAAAACTAGGGTGCTTCGTTCGATGTGCTTTTAATTAAAGGTCTAAGCTTTCGTCAATGATTATTGACATCATCAGAGTAAACCTGACTTTTAGATTGTTTTTAAACTAGTAAAATTTTTAAATTGTTTGTGGTTAGATTTATAGTAAATATATCGTTTATAATTAAATAAAAAAACACATTGTAAACTATGGATACCATTTCTGCAACTATGTTTAATATATACATAGACAATACTCTCTTTGTGTTCAACCCATCGAGCAATAAGACAAAAGAGGGAATCTAATCGTTATAAAAAGGAGACCAAAAAAGTGGCCTCTGATGGCGGACACATCCGGAAATGCAAAGGCGCTAAATTTAAATTTTCCAACATTTGTTAACAATAGCTATAAAATATTTTTCAGACTAGAAAGTTTTAATTAAATATTAACGATAATAGTCTAAAAAGTGACATAATTGGTAAAAAACTTCAATATAAATAAAATTTCATGTGACAGTTGGAACAAACAATAACATAACCAAACTAAATTTGACTTCTTAAACAAGGAAAGAGACTGTCTATCCTTGTCTAAAGTGGCCTCTCAAGATGGCACTTCCTGTCTATCAATATGTTTACCCCTTCTACCTTTACATTCCCTCTTTTGTCTTATTGCTCGATGGTTCAACCCAAGTCACTGAGTTACTTGCTAGAATTAGGTTTACTCTGATGATGTCAATAATCATTGACGAAAGCTTAGACCTTTAATTAAAAGCACATCGAACGAAGCACCCTAGTTTTATTTTGCTTCCTCAGTTATAAAAGGGTACTTCCCAGTATTATCTCCTTTTTTCTATATATATATATATATATATATATATATATATATATATATATATATATATATATATATATACATATATATATATATATGTATATATATATATATAAATATATATATATATATATATATATATATATATATATATATATATATATATATATATTTTAGAACCTTCAAATATCTTTACATGATTTTTACGTGAAATCAAAGAAATACATATTTTAACATCTAATAATTTGTTTAAATATATAACTTGATATTTATTCACTAATTTGTTTTTCCGAAGTTTATTATATCATAATTATAATTACCAACGAAAACGTAAAATTCAAATGAATGCATCTCGAATATGACGCCTGCACCGTGGCGATAATAAAAAATGATGAATGAAGAAAAAAACATTTTTTCAAGTTATTTACGTTAGAAACGGTGTAAAATACAAGGATATAAAAAAAGTTTGTTTACTTACCAAAGTGTAATATCCATGTTTGACAGTTACGAAAGTCAAAACCGAAAACGGATTTTTAAAAAATTTTATTTTCGTAACAAAATTTATTTTTGAGAACGTACAGGTATGGTAACAACTACAAAACAAAAAGCTCTTAATCTAATTAAACACTGATTAAACACTTTACATATATATAGTCTTTCTATATGTCGTCACATATTGGATAATCCAGGGACGTAACTCCTCCACCCTTAGAAAGAAGGATATCCTTGGGATGTGCTTCTTTACAAAATTAATTCCGGGGTTTCTTCTTTTCTTCTTTCTTCTTGTTTTCTTTGACGCACATTTTTACAATATTTAGTTAAATAATATAAAATTAAAATGAAAATTATTATATATATACAGATTGTCCAAAAACTTGTTTGTTTAAAATAAATTGAATTATTATCTTTCAAATTATATTTTTGTGTTTCTAACTTTTCTAAAATATCTTTAGTCTTTCTAAGGTTAATTGTATTAAGATTTATTGGTGAAAAATTTGAACTTTCATTTTGAAAAATATTAATAGAAGGAATAACTTTTGGAAGATTTATATGAGCAAAATGAGTTTTACTAAATTTTTCTGTTTGGAAGACTTCATTCTTGATTTTTACGGTACAATCGGGAACTGATTCTAAAACATAGCTTCCATGTATTGGTAAATTTTCTTTTGAATTTGAGCATTCGATAATTGCTAATTCTTCTTCTGGAACTGTAACTATCCATTTTCCGTCGCTAATTCGTGTGGATTCTATCTTCTTTATCTTTACTTCAAAATGTTCACATGATAATGCCTTCTTCTTAAAATTTATTAATTGGACTGCACAAGGGGCTTCTTCGGTTATCGTTAGTTTATTACTTCCTTTACATATGTACTCTTCTGAGTCTATTTCTGTGCATATACCTTCCATATAGATATAGCTAAATTCATTAAGTGCAAGGAAAGGTTTGTAAGGTAAATGAATAAGATAATTTGAGTTGTTCATAGGAATAGGAATAGGGAATAGTTGGTAATAATCATATATTTCCGATTCAACTAATGGAATCTCTAATACAAATGTTATTATAGAATTTACTGAATAGCTCTTAATATTTATTATTTTCTCGTACTGAATTATTTTTTCTAGTGTAGTATCAAAAGGCATTAATTTTAACTTTGTCTGAGATTTTGCTTTCTTAATTTCATTTAAAAGTTCAATTGGATTTACTATAGAATTGTGCAAGGTATTTATTTTAGCAAATGAGATTGTAGTTTCTACTTTCTCAAAAATATCATAAATTGTTTGATAAAGTAAAGTAATTTGATTTATTACTATAAATGACTGAATATGTGTATACATACTTTTTTCAAATAAAGCTAATTTATTCTCTATAGCTTCAATTTTTGATTTTAAAATCAATTGATTATGTGAAATATTATTTATAGCATTATTAAAAGTATTTATAGAATCTTGCAATAAAGATATTTGTCTTAGGGAATTTACTTTTAAGTTATTTTGATTATCTTTTAATTGTTTTATTTCGTTCTCTATTCTTTGTGCGTCTTCTTGGTCCATATTTCCTGTAATACATTTTATTATTGTTCCTAGAGGATTTAGTCCTCTAGGAAGTCCTCTGTTTGTTCTCTTTTCTTTCTTATACAAAGGCGGATTAATTTGATATATCTGCTCTTCTATTTTATTTTGTAATGTAATTAGAGGGATAAATGAGTTTTCTAATTCTGAATAATAACTTGTCTGATTTTTAAAACTTGTGTGTAGTCTTTGAGCTTCATTCTTCAATAAATAAAATTCTTGTATGACAGAAGTTAAATTGTAAATTTGTATAAATGTCCAGTGTGTAGAAATTATTTTGGAGGTACCTAATCTGAAAGGTAGGAGTCCTGGATATGAAGTTACATCTTCAAACTTGACTAAGTTGTCTCTTGCATTGATATAGTTGACTGCTCCGAAGATTCCGACGATGAATCTGAAATATTAGGCAAAATTTTAGTTTCGTTTATGTGGACTATTATCTTCTTTTTATTCTTGGGATTTTTAATTTCTATTTTCCCATTTTCTAATATTTGTGTAAGTATATATGGTCCCGTATATTTTCAACTTAATTTTCCTCCGCGAGTTTCTGTTTTTCTATAAACTTGTGATCCTAAACGAGGATCCTTTGAGTTCCTATCTTTATTTCTTTTTCCAATTACGTTTTCTTTCAGTTTTTGATTTTCTTCTTGTATACTTGTATATAAAGCTTGAGTATTATTTTGATGTGCATTAACATATTGAGTATAAGCTTGTGCTGGAATAAGTCTCATGGGATCGTTACTGTCTGTATGTCCCGATACTAATTCGAAAGGTGTATGGCCAGTTGCTGAATGTATAGTACTATTATAGGCAATAAGAGCATAAGGCATAATAGAAATATTATCTGCATCTTCATCTTTTTCTTTTAGTATTCTTAAGGGCTCAGTTAAAGTAGAATGGAATCTTTCTACTGGGGAATTGGATTCGTGATGATATGGAGTAGTAAAATGTATTTTTATTTGATGGTTCTTTAGTAATTCATCTACAACGTCATTTTTGAATTCTCCACCACTGTCTGCAACAATTTGTTTCGGTATTCCGAAAAATGAAAAGAAATGTACTAATTGTTGACATGCTGATATAGCTGTGCCAAAATATGGTAATGCTTGGTCATATTTTGAAAATTTATCTATAATTGTTAAAAATCTTTGATTGCCAACTTTATAAGTATCTATATGTATTATCTCAAAAGGCTTGGAGGGTGTGTGGGTTAATATTAAAGGTTCTTTATGTGGATTTCTATTATATTTGGATCTCTGGCATATTTCACATTCATTTATATATTTTTCTATGTCATTTTTCATTGATTTCCAGTAGTAATTTAGTTTTAAAGCTCTAAGAGTCTCAGAAATTCCTCGATGATTTGTTTTTCCGTTGTGCTTATATTTTATTAGTTGATTTCTTTCTTCTGGTAATACATTATTAACTAATTTTGTACATTCAATTAATTTTAATTTTGTAAAATATTTACGCCATACATTCTGAAATATTGGTCGTAATTCTTGAGATAAGATATAAATGTATCAAGTATTTTTGCACGCATTTTCTTTTAGGAATTGGGTCACACTTTCTTCGTCAGCTGAAATAGTAGCTTTTATTATTTTATGTCCTTCAAAATTCTCGCATTCGCGTTTTAAATAATTTGCAAAAGGCGCTCTTTTAACGATAAGTTGATAGGCTTTATTGTTTATTATTTCATCTAAAAATGAGAACCTATTTTCATTTGAAGATTCAGCACTATGAGCTGTGTCTGTGTCTGAGTTATCTATCTCAACGTTTTCATTGTTCTCATTTCCTGTTGATATAATTTTATTTACTAGTGGGTTTTCTGTAACCTCATTATTATCAAGAATTTGCAAAGTTTCATTTATTACATTTTCATCAACTATGTCTGGGTTAAATTCAGCTAAAAATTGGTTGATATCAAAATCTATGTCACCGGGATTATTTAAATTTGATTCTGTTTCAATTGCATTAATATTTATTCGACTTAAAGAATCGGCAATATTCGTTTTACCGGGTTTATATTTTATAGTATAGTTAAATTCTTCTAATTTTAATCTCCATCTTAATAATTTGGAGTTGGGTTCCTTTAAATTAAATAACCATGTAAGAGGTCTATGGTCGCATAAAATTTCAAAAGATCTGCCGTATAAATAAGGTCTAAATGTTTTACAAGCCCATACAATTGCTAAAAGTTATTTTTCTATCGTAGAATATTTTTGTTCTGTTTGATTAAGAGTTCTTGAGGCATACGCTACGGGTAAATCATTTGGTACTTTTCCTTGTGATAAAATTGCACCTAAGGCTATATTTGAAGCGTCTGTAGTTAATATAAATGGTTTTGAAAAATCTGGATATTTTAAAATAGGGGCATTAATTAAAAGTTCTTTAAGATGATTAAAAGATTTCTTAAATTCTGGAGTATGTATTATTTTTGCATGTTTCTTTAGACACATTGTTAATGGTTTAGCTATTTTAGCGAAATCTTGGATAAATCTTCTGTAATATCCCGCTAATCCTAAAAATGACTTTATTTCTTTTTGTGTATTAGGAATTGGAAAGTTTTTGACTGCATTTATTTTATCTGGATTTGGTCGTACTCCTTCTTTTGTTATAACATGACCTAAATATGCCACTTCTGTTCGTAAAAATTCTTATTTATCTAGTTGTATTTTTAAATTAGATTTTCTTAGTCTTTCAAAAATTGCTTTCAGTCTTGTAACATGTTCTTGCAATGATGAGGAAAAAACAATTATATCATCTAAGTATATATAGCAAATTTCGTTTTGATATCCTCTTAATACATTATTCATAACTTTTTGAAAAGTAGCTGGGGCATTTTTCAATCCAAACGGCATACGTAAAAATTCATAATGTCCTGTCTCCGTGGAAAATGCTGTTTTTGGTACATCGGCTGGTTCCATTTCTATCTGATGGAAACCATTTGCTAAATCTAAAGTAGTAAAATATTGAGCTCTTCCTAGACCATCTAGAATGTTATCTATTAATGGCAAGGGAAATTTATTTTCTATGGTATTTTCATTTAATTTGCGGTAATCTATTACTATTCTATATTTCTTTTGGTTATTTGCATCCATTTTCTTCTCTATTACCCAGATGGGTGAATTAAAAGGCGAATTTGAGTCTTGTATTATTCCATTTTTTAACATATCATTTAATTGTCTACTAACTTCTTTTTTATAAACTTCCGGATATCTATAATTCCTTGTGTAAACCGGAGTATCATTAACTAAATCTATTTTATGCTTTATTTCATTCGTAAAACTAAGGGGCGCGGCGTTCCGTCTATATAAAAAATATCTCTATATTCATAACATAATTTACTTATGGCTTCGTATTCTTTTTCGTTACAATGATTAAGTCTAAGTTTCTTGAGATTTTCTTTTTGTAGATAATCTATTTCTTCTTCTTCTATGACCATCTCCTCAATATGATATGATTGAATATTATTTAAATTTTCTTCTTGAATATATTCTACATTAAAAGGTTCTGTAAATTTAATTTCCGCTGGAGTTTCTCCTAGGTTACTTATCATAGTAAAAGCGTTGTGATCATTGATATCAATTAAACATGAAGGAATTTCTGCATTTCCGATTTTTGTATAATTTAGTATCGCTGTACCAGATCTTCTGTTAACTGGGACTTTAACTTTTTGAGCAGTTCTTGGTGGTATTATTATTTTACTTGGTTTAAAATATTTTTGTTTCGTTGGGTCTTGTGATGCAAAAAATATGGGAAGAGAAATGGTTGGGGTCTTTAGTTTTGAATCTTTAAAATCTATAATAGCATTGATTTGTAATAAAAAGTTGCATCCTAGCAAACCATCAAAATTAGGAGAGAAATCGAAAAGATAAAATTTATGACAATTTGGATTTCTGAAACTAGGGAATATTGGAATGGTCATAGTTTCATTATGAATTGAAGTAGCGTGTGCAGTATGCACAGCAAATTGCTCAGGAATTATATATTTCGAAAAAAGTTCTTTTGCGAGGTCAGGTCTAAAAAAGCTTTGTTCTGATCCCGTATCTATTAAAAATGTAGCATTAATTTCTGGAATTATTATTTTAGGTAATTTATCATATTGTTTAATCGCATTAAAATTTATGTGGCTGTACTTGTTGAGGCTTGGACTGGAAAATTTTCATCATTATATATTCTTTCATTTTCATTATATCTTCTTAAATTATTATTATTATATATTCTTTCATTATCATTATATCTTTCTTCTCTTACATTATTACTCGTTATTTTATGATTAAATAAATTATTTGGAGAACGTCTATCATTTCTAAAGTTACTTCGTAAACTAAAGTTATTGGAACTTGTATCCATTGGCTCAGGTCGCATTCAATTTCTGCTTTGACTTTGGGTAGGAATAGATGGCTGATATCTAGGTATATTTGGAAATTGTCTTGGAAATTGGTTACTATTATTATTATTAAAACCATTGTTCGAAAAACTTGGACGATTTTGAAAATTATTATTTGGATTTCGGAAAAAATTATTATTTCTGTATTGACTAGAACTTTGGGAAGAATGTCGATTTTGAAAATTATTATAATTAGAAAAATTCTGATTTCGAGAAAAATGTCTATTTGGAAATGAAGAGTGTTGGGAATTAATATTTGAATTTCTATTAGAATTATTATAGGATCGAGAATTATTAAAACTTGAGGGTCTCGTATTATTACTTCGATTTTTGAAAGAGATAAAATTTTCTTATTCTTTAGCGAAAGCCATTGCTTGCTCTATGGAATCAGGATTCTTTAATCTGACTACTAACTGAATGTGATAATTAAGGCCATTTATAAAAGTTTTAAGACAAAGATCTTCATATTGTTGAATTTTTAATATTTTTACATTTAATTGGTCATTAGACATATTAATTTTTGAACAAAGAATGCTTCTAGCATCTTGGATTCTTAAACCAAAATTTTGTGCATTTTCATTTCTTTCTGGTTTCATTGAAATTATATCTTGTACTAAACAATCAATTGATCTCTGATCAGAAAATGTTACTATAAGAGAATCTTTAACTTTTGCCCAAGAATCAAGTTCTGTTCTTGATGCAATAAGGTCTGCTGCTCTGTCAGTTAATTTACTTAAAACAGTATCAAATAGACAAACATTTATAGGATTATTTGCATTTCTATTACTATGATTATTTAAGAAATTTTCACATGATTTAATAAATCTATTTAATTGTTTCGGATTGCCATCAAAATTAGGAATATTATCAGCTTGATATTTAATTAATTGAAAATTAGGTTGAGTCATTTCGTTAAATGTTAAGTTTACTAAATTATCTAAAATATCTTCCACCGTGAATCAAAAAATATATAATATATACGTAAAAATATGGATATTGGTAAAATAGGAAACACTTACATGAATATTTTCATTTTCTATAGACTTCAGACTATGTTTGTTCCTCCGTCTGCATCAATAGGATTCTGGACGATGCTGGTTCCTTCTCCCTGGTCTTGGCTTCTCCAATAGGTTGTGGACAATGCTTGTTCCTCACCCTGGACGTTTGGCTGTTACCGTACCCGAAATGGATCTTTTCCGTTAATCTTTAAAAAGAAAAATTGTACGCGAAATTCGGCAAGGCTAACACGAACACTTGTACAACTTCGAAAAATCCGAATGACTGCGCCAGTTACGAAAGTCAAAACCGAAAACGGATTTTTAAAAAATTTTATTTTCGTAACAAAATTTATTTTTGAGAACGTACAGGTATGGTAACAACTACAAAACAAAAAGCTCTAAATCTAATTAAACACTGATATATATATATATATATATATATATATATATATATATATATATATATATATATAGTCTTTCTATATGTCGTCACATATTGGATAATCCAGGGACGTAACTTGACAAGCTGAAGGATTTTTTGTCGGAAATCTGAACATTCTCAATCCATGAATTTTTTATGGTGATAAACCACATTTGTAATAACAACAAATCTTTCCAGCCATCTGTAAAAAACCATTTATTTATTATGGAAGTAACATTATTTTAATTTAAAATCACTTTCTTTTAAATATTATCGAATGTATGTATTATACGGTAAAATTTATTTCTAAATACCTAATTTTGTTCATTTCTCATACAAATGTTTTTTATGTTTAAACATATAGGATTAAAATGTTTTACTTACCTCGGACCAAATGTTTTAAATACACTTCCAAATAAAATAAAATATTTAAATTCCTTAAACTTATTTAGATGTATGAAGATTTAGAAGCCACAGTATGTGTGTGTACTATTTTAGTTGACACGATATTTACTAGTTGATAGTAATAATTCTATTTTAAATGAATAACTTAAGTGATTAATAGTCTGTTTTTTGTAACATTTTTATTTGTAACTAAACCTGTTGCTACTATGTCAGTGAAATATTGCAACGCTGGTGAATTTAATTCAGGGGATCAAAAATGGATGTTTAGTTTAGTCTTTAACTTTTTCACATAGCACCATCTAGTATAACGTATATCAAACAAACAATCGTAAGTATATTAAAATCTATTGAGACAGAAAGAGTGGTGACATCTAGTGACTGTCTCAATTAGAATCAAACAAATTTCTACATTGCGTTAGCTAACTAGTCCTATATAAACAATGCTTTAAGTTTTGAAGTTGTTCATTACAGTAATGGATCAATGTTGCCATATGTTGCATCGTTAAAATATGATACAAACCATGTTGCCATATGTTGCATCGTTAAAATATGATACAAACAAGTCCCCTGGCCTTGTCTCAGTATGACGCGATGCGCAAAGTCGATCAAAATTAGAACGGCAAGTGAGCATGTTATCTTGTTTGTTTTAGTATCATGACCTACAATTCTAATCACAAAGAGATATTGTAAAGAAATGAATACTTAAAATAAATAAAACATGGAAATAATCAGTAATACTTTACCACTACTTTCTGAGCTGATTCTTTACAACTTTAATGATTTGTCTTTAACATATTATAATTTAATAAAAAATTTAATAAAAAAAAAGTTCTATGTATATTAATGATTCTTCCGAGGTTTTCCCATAACACAAAAATATTTTATAGGATTCTCAAACACCTTCAACTTAAGGAAGTTCAATAACGTCTTTATTTAGCAATTCATCTTCAAAATTGTCTCCACTTTGATTTTTCAATTGAATCATTTCAACTATACAGCCACTTTCATTGGCTAGAATTGGAAACTTTCTTCTTCCATACATATCTGGAATTCATTGCACAAAATTTCAGGATGTCTTAGTGAATTATTTTAGTGAGTCTGAATGTGAATTTAAAATCTAATCAATAATATAGAAATATTCATACCTCTGTTTCAAAAAAATAGATGAGTGGACTCAACGCAAAGTTAATTTAAAAATCCTATCAATAATACAATATTATCCATACCTGGTTCAAAAAGAAAATATATCCAGGGAGTATCACCAAAAATTATCAGAATTTAAAGTCTCTAAATTCTTTTTTTTTAAGTTGCTGTTTTTGAGAATCATGAGCGGAATGTGGCAGCTTAGGTACTATATCACTCCATACTTTTCATTTTGCAATCTTATAATACTTGGCATTTCAAAGGAAACCATCCTTTCCTGTTTCAGAAATCAATAGCATCCATATCTCTTGGAAAACGTTGATTAATCCATTTTTAAACTTTCAAGATGATAAAAACATTTACCTAATGACTAGACCAAGTAAAAGATAAGAGTGAAGAAAAAGGTAGAATTATATAATCTTTTATTAACAAATATTTACTATATGTTCTTAAAGCATTAAATAAATAATATTTGAAAAAAAAAACATGTAAGATAGGGAAACACTATTTTAATAAAAACTAGAGTTTTCTACCTCGAAATTTTAGGTTTTCCTAAAAAAAATACATAATATTATTTTCTGTCTTTTATTATAAAATAATAATCTTACCTCTTTTCCATAATTTTATTCTTACCGTCATTTATTTTATTACTTGACACACGACTTAAAAATGCAAAGTTCAATTTGGTTCAATAATTAAAAACAAAATAATTATTATCCTTACTTCGCGCCAAATCTACACAGGTTGGTGATACTGAATTCACGTCCAATAAATGGGAAAAATAGAACATGTTCTAAATCGTCAATCAAACGAAGCGGAGGTGACAAAAAAACTGAAAAATATAAAGGTAAAAAAGAGGCTGTTTCAAATTTCTTAAAACCACTACAGTTTGTGGAGTCCCAAAAACACCACTATATATGCCAAGTGATTGCACAGCAAAAAAACTCTGTAAACAGTACAGCCAATCAGTGAATGACAACCTGCAGGTAAAGTATTGTTACTTCCTGTATATTTTCAACTATTATTTTAATATTAGTTTCAAGACTCCAGCAACAGATGCTTGTTCACAATGCATTCGTCTGAGATGCCAAATAAAAACGATGCCTGCAGGACCCAGAAAAGTTATGGCTGAACATGCGGTTCATAAAATAAAGGTAAAAAGTTTTTATTCCATGCTGAAAAAAGACGACAGGCCTCTGTACTTAAACTTTCTTTTGATTGTCAAAAGAACCTTGTGTTGCCACATGTTCCAGACCAGGTTGCCTATTATAGCAGGCAACTGTACCTCTACAATTTTATCATCTGTGAGGGAAATTCTACTATTGTCCAAAATCCTGGTTCAGTGTATGCTTATACATGGTGTGGACAGTGTAAAGATATAAATAGTATAAAGACCTTTCAAAAATAAAGGAAATAATGATTTTCTGCAATGGCTGTCTCGGCCAAAATAAAAATATTACTGTAATTGGCATGTAGTGCAAATTTTTATATGAAACGTTAAGTTGCAAATTAATACTGTTACTTTATCCTGTGGTTGGACACTCCTTTATTCCTCCTGGTAGGGTATTGGGGAGGATTGAACAAAAAATTAGAAAAAAGGACACAATAATACAACCTAGTAAATATTGGAATTTGTTTTCTCATTTTAGCACAGTTAGAAAAATTGGGACACAGGTACCGTTCAATACTGGAAACGTGCAGTTGCTACAGTTGTAAAACCTACAGGCAACTCCACTTAAAATTTGCTGCTTCCAAAAGAATAATCATAGAAAAAACCAATTAAAACAATATGACTGTGAAGGGTGAAATTAATTGCGGGTGCAATCTGGGCATCCAGAAACCAATATTAAAAAAGGGAAAGAAAATTCATCGGATTATTCCAGCTCTTCTTCCAAACAAAGTCATGGTTACAAAAGAAAAAATTAAAGATGTGGAAAAACTCCTTAACACTTATTTTTGTGGGAACTGGAGAACCTAGGACAATTTGCAGTCCCCATTATGGATAATAATTTTGAAGGAGTAAAAGAAAACAATGAGGAAAATCACATAGAAATAATAGAGGAAGCTAGTGGGCTCTCTATTAAACATTTTTTTGGCATTAATAATAATAAAATTATTAGCATTACGTTTTTTTTTAATAAATAATATTGTTTGTACAAGTTCTATAAATAAAAAATATTTCAAAAACTGTTTATATTACTATTTGGTTTGGTTTCAACTATTACGATGCATAGCTTGTTTGTTCCGAAGTAGTTCGCAGCAAAAATGTTTCAATGCAATGTTTTGTTGCAAAACTCGTTCGTTCTAACTTTTAATCTAATATTTTTCTATTAAAATGTTGCTTCTGATTTTTTAATTCTTAGTTTATTTATCGAGACCAGTATAATGTTTCACAAGCAGAAAAATCAGTTTACTTAAGTTATTTAGTCAGACACAATAAGTTTTTTACATGCATTTTATATATATATATATATATATATATATATATATATATATATATATATATATATATATATATATATATATATATATATATATATATATATGTAATAATAGAGGCGACTCCGCTGTCACTACTGTAAAGTAATACGAATGGGCGTTGTGTGAAGGTACGGAAAACGCTGTCACCAAATGTAATACTTTATAGATCCTCAAAGGATGCTAACCCTGCGAGCGGCTGCAATCCCTTCGTGGATTTACGAGAAGATAAGGGATTTTCGGGATAGGGGTAAGGACTCCTAGGTCTCAGGTCCTGTAAAGAGCAGAGGTTATGGGCTTACTTTTGAAGCCGGAGATATGCATAAGCAGAATCTCGTACTCTCCTAGTCTCTAATGAGTCGGACGAAAGGAACATTAAAAAAACCAATTTAGAATCTACAATATATTGAATTTACCCTGAAGTTACAAATACAATCGTTAACCCGACATTCTGCGCGTCGGTAGACGAGAAGCAAGATAGTGAAGAGTTGACAGTTGTACTAATATAATTACTCAGGTTAGTATATAGAAATCTGTTACCTTATGTGTATTTAGGCTTTCAACCACGACACGTTTCGGTCCTCTGGAACTCGGTCAGTTGAGGGTCTCTTCCTGTGTTACGAACTTATACGAGCTGCCACAATAACCGGACTACACGAGATACTATGCCGGGATGATAAGCGCTCCCCGGAGAATTACCGACTGCCCGGCTACCGTCGTTCTTTCTTGTTTTATTGTGCTCGTACTTTCAACGCCGGTTCTAGTACCAAGGTCGTGTTTTCGCTGAGTTGTAGTCTTGGCGTTATTACTCCTATTTGGGTCATAGGTGTTGTTATTTTTTACAACAATAGTTTCCGTTTGACGTGCTTTTTCTACGTTTAAACAATTATCAAACAATGCAATAACTAGGTCAATTTCTTTATGTGATTTAAAATGCAAATTTTACTGTAATAATTATTCCTTATTTGATTTGGAATATATAATAATTATCTCGAATAATTATTATCTTTTCTATGCTACTTAGCCCTTTATTCCAACTTCTCACTCACTTGCTACGCTCACATTACATTACTCCCTACGCAAAAAAAGAAAAGGGCCGAGGGGCCTTTTCCTTTTCCAACAATAAACTTATCCTATTTACATATTTATTACTTATATCCTACTATATGTATGTATATTTTTTTCTTTATAAGTCCCAATTTATATTTTATCATTTACTGTTTCTTATAGACTATTGTACCGTGGTCAGCGAATGTATCGTGCTGCCCCCGTATTGAACCTATGTGTATGACAAGTTGAGTTAGTCTTGTATTAATCTTATTGAAACTTAACAAGTGAAAGACTTTCCTAACTTATTACAATTGTTTGAGATTACATGTGTCCATTACGACAAGCGTATTCTAATTGTTCTATACGATTGTACTCGCGTTTTGCGTTCCCTGTGGGAATTATCCGCACTTCGCGTCGTCTTGGCTGTTTTGTGATTACATGTGTCTATTACGACAAGCGTATTCTACGCGTTTTCAACGCGTTTGGCGTTCACTGTTCACTTTATCGGCGTATCCCTGTGGGAATTATCCGCACTTCACTCGCGTCGTCTTGGCTGTTTTAATGTCCGTTTGCCAATTCCACGTGTCGAGTTAACTATATTGATGCGTTACTGCTGCTGTCTGCCTCCATTGGTTTGTCCTTGCTGGGTGGTCGTCTCAGGTTGATACTGCTTTGCTTTGTCGCATTATACTTCTGCTAAATTGGTATCTGCTATGTGTTTGCTACATCTCTTTGTCCAGTGTTCATCCTCTGACTCTGGTTGTTCGTCGCGTGCGTTCAGGTTTATCTTCCTTTCTTCATCTTTTGGTTTTTGGTGTCGGTGTATTACCCAGTTGGTGAGATTTGTCCATAGCCCTGCTATGATTATGTAGCTGCATCCTATTGTTTGGTATATCCTTAACCCATTCAGTATTATTTCGCAAGCATATATAATTGTTCTGTATATTAAATATACACCAATCAGGCCACTGGTGATATTTCCTAGTGTGGGTAACCATCCCCATATTCTGTTGAGGGTGGAGTGAGCGATCTCTTTTAATTCGTTTTCATCAAACATTTTGGTTAATGTATACCCTTGGTTTATTGTTTCTCGGCCTGCTGTTCTTCTGGTAATTATGTTCTCTACTGCTTTTCTTTCTGATCCAAACATGACTATCCTTTGTGCTTCTTGTATTTCTTGTTGCGTGTATATTCCGCCGGCTGCCAATGGTTGTAGTGGTACCATGTCTATCAATGATTCTGTTTCTGTTGAAATTTCTGTGGGGTTGACTGCCTTGATTGGGTGTGGTGTCAAGCTGATCCATTGTTCTTTTACGTAGTACATCGGAGGTGTTACATGGTTGCAATCTATTTCTTCGGCATAATCTTGAATTATTCTTGTTACTGGTGATATAAATTTTGATTGGTTTAGTAGGGTGATCGGTAGTTCATGGAAGCATTTGTTTGTTCTTCGTATGGTCACTGGTTTCGGTATGCATTGCATTATGTAGAGTACTTCTCCTAGTACTCTTCCTGTGTACCCTGGCATGTTCTGCATGAGTTGACTGACAGCGTTAGGTAAGGATGGGGCCATTAGTAATCTGTTTTTTAAAATTTCTCTCTTTGTTTGGCATCGTCGCAGTACTGTGTCTAAGTATACATTTTCTATTTCTCTTTGGTAGGATTGTTCGGTGTAAAGGAATTTGCTATTGATGTAGGTCATTAGGTCTACGTTTTGAGGTAGAAGAGGCATACTAGGATTTATTTTGTTGTTTACTAGGAAATTTATTAGGATTCGAGGGTGTTCTGTTTGCCATACTTCTGTGTTACATATTATAGCCCTTTTGTGTAACGTTAGAGCAAATATGTTTTTATCTTGTTCCACTATTACCAGTTCTTCTAGTGATTGTTTATTAGTGATCTTCTCGCCGTGTCCTTTGTACAGTTGTGACAATTGACTCTCGCAACTGTTGTCTTTGTATTGTTCCCAGGTTATTTCGCCTATTGTAGAGTCGAAGCAGTAGCCGTTGATGAATGGGCATGTTACCCCTTCTCGCAGGTGGATCTCGTTGTCGTCTATGCTTACTGTAGCTAGGTAGTCGGATACTGTTATTTTTACTGTTACTAGTATTACTACGTCTTTCCATGTTCTACCATTTTCTTGATATACAATCCCGTTGCATTCGCCGTTTTCTTGTAGGCTTCCGTGAGTTGTAATTGACGCTGAGGTGGTCCCATTTAGTGTTATCTGTCCTATTGTTTTCTTATATAGTTGTATCGATCGGTAGCGGTGTATATTTCGGCATTCCTCTGCTCCTATTTTCTCGATGTAATTGTCTAGTCCTCCATCGACTATGGACGTGTACATCCCACGTACATCCCAAGTACATCCCACAGTGGAACATGAGTCTCTCCACCGTGATGAGGCAAGCCATTACTCTTTGTGTCTCGAATGCGTTCCTTTGTATTATCTGCACTGTGACGTTCTCTTTGTTGTAAGACGTCTCTGGTGGTGAACAGGGTTTGACTTCCCTTAAGGATATGGCGGTAATGTTCGATCTGTGGTCGTTGCAATCATAAGCTATTAGTCCTCCTGCCCGGTTTCTGGTTACTGTTGTCAGGAATATGATTGTTAGCAGCGTAATTGGTTTTGGAACTGTACCCATGTTTCTGTAACAAATCGCATTGTTTATTACTACCCGAACAGCCGCACTCCCGTTAGCAGTCTTTAGTTAGCATTAGTGCTTTCTACGCGTAAGTCCAAACGCACATTAACCTATAATTACATGTATAGCTGCTTATTGCAGACAATTTTAGTGATAGCTTTACATAAATCTGACTTATAAACTAACCTACATTGTATTGCATATTATTGTGCCTAATGACTATAAACTGATAAGTAAATTGATATCTAAACCAATATTAATATGTTAGTAATTGGGACTTGTACTTTTTAAATATTTACAATATAATATATCATCTTTCTGTTATATATACACCCTGTATATTAGAGTCATATATTTTTAATTCTCAACTTGTCATCACTTATTGTTTATAGTTACGTATGTGTAACGAATTTTCCTTATTTGAAGAATGTTTTTAGTTAAACTATTTTCAAGCGTATTTCTTAAAATTCAAAATTATTCCTTAACTCTTTCTCAAAATTTCAAAATAATTCAAAGATAGAATTTATCTTTCTCATCAAACACGTTTTCAATGTTATGATATTTATGTTTCAAGGCTAGTTAATTACATTTTGCTGAGAGCTGAATTTTTATATACTCACATTGTTGATGAAATTTGATACTGACTGATATAATGAACTCTTGGTGTCTGTTATAAACTACAATATTTATTTTTTTATTTAATTGTTAACATTTTCTAAACTTGACCTTTATTAGTTGTTTATTTACTAGTGCTCTGACTCAATCTTTATACTACTTTCTTAGTTGATAGGAATTCAAGTCTGTCAATCAGTTTTGACATAGCAGTAATGGATTAGCGTATGGACGTACTGATCCAGTCTCCTGTTTTTACTAATCAACAGCAGCTTAGACCCCTATTAACCTTAAATTAATTTACTTATTTCTCTTTCTTAAAACTTGCTTTTAGTTATAATGTACTATTATGTTTTCAAAAAAAATTATTTTCATTGAACTGTGCTAATATTTAACTATGAATGCTTATATTAACTGTGTTTTGTCTTTCGTTCCTTGTTAAAATTTTAGTATTATTCGAGCGGCCGTCTCTTGTAATACCAAGCTTTCAACTTTTCTTATAGTTGTTTTGATATTTTTCGCTATTCATCTATTGCGTCGAAAAACATGTCTGTGTCCTCATCGTTCTGTGTTATTTTTGCTGTCTCATTCTTGTTCTGGTTCTCCTACTTCTTCTTCTTCCTCGTGGAATAATCAATTGTTTTATTCTCGTAATATTTCTTTAATCTATTGACGTGCACTACCTGTCTATTTTTTCCCTTTTTTGTACCTACTGCATACGTCACTGGTCCAACTTTTTCTATAATTTGAAATGGTATGGATAGTACCATTTTTCTGTAACTTCTTTGAAAGACTTGTCGTGCTACTTAAGTCTCTCAGATATACTTTGTCTCCTTCTTCAATTCTCTCAAATTCAAATTTTATATATTTATATTCTCCTGTGTTTTTCTATACACTATTTTCATTTTTCATCCATGTCCGCGTGTGTGGGTTTCCTGTTTCTTATTGAGTGCTTGTGCCCCTGGCAGTCGTCGCATCTCTTCACATTTCACATATTTCTCAATATTTATTCATAATTCGTTCCAGAAATAATCTTCTCCTATATTTCTGTACTATATATCCTATTTATTCTTCCATATCCTTCCTGTAACATGTGGAAGGTATTAATTATAACTCTTCTTTTTCTTCACTTTTCGATTTACTTTATTAACGAAAATCACAATTCCAGATTCGTTTCGCGTGTTTATTACATCCTGTAGATCCTGTTATTTTCTAGTGATACAAGACAAAAAAAATCTACTATATACGAATAATTTGTGTAAAACCACTAACAAGTTTATATACTTTTTTTTTTGTACTAAATGGGTCTGTTGGAAAATTATCTAGGCTAACTGGCTTGCTTATACCCTAAATTTTTCAAACCTCACGGGGGTCTGTATTTCTAACACGTCAATGTTGAGAAAAAAAAAAGAAAAGGAGAGAAAAAGGATTTTCTTCCAGAAAAGGGAGTCCTGCACCCCACCAATATTTACTGGATACCTCACTGTTTCTTTAATCTGTTGTCGTCTTAGGAGAAAGAATATTGGAATGTCGATGGTGAAATGAAATTTTAACGATGAAGGCTTCTTATATATTCAACTATAAAACTTGCAAAAGTTTACAAGGATACTGAAGAAGTGACTTAATCATCCCTATTTTCCAAAATTCCCCCAAACCGGGACCGCTGTCACCAGATGTAATAACCAGAGGCGACTCCGCTGTCACCACTGTAAAGTAATACGAATGGGCGTTATGTGAAGGTACGGAAAACGCTGTCACCAAATGTAATACTTTATAGATCCTCAAAGGATGCTAACCCTGCGAGCGGCTGCAAGGAATACTGGTCACACTAGTCTGGAGGGCTGGCTCGTCTTCGTGGATTTACGAGAAGATAAGGGATTTTCGGGATAGGGGTAAGGACTCCTAGGTCTCAGGTCTTGTAAAGAGCAGAGGTTATGGGCTTACTTTTGAAGCCGGAGATATGCATAAGCAGAATCTCGTACTCTCCTAGTCTCTAATGAGTCGGACGAAAGGAACATTAAAAAAACCAATTTAGAGTCTACAATATATTGAATTTACCCTGAAGTTACAAATACAATCGTTAACCCGACATTCTGCGCGTTGGTAGACGAGAAGCAAGATAGTGAAGAGTTGACAGTTGTACTAATATAATTACTCAGGTTAGTATATAGAAATCTGTTACCTTATGTGTATTTAGGCTTTCAACCACGACACGTTTCGGTCCTCTGGAACTTGGTCAGTTGAGGGTCTCTTCCTGTGTTACGAACTTACGAGCTGCCACAATAACCGGACTACACGAGATACTATGCCGGGATGATAAACGCTCCCCGGAGAATTACCGACTGCCCGGCTACCGTCGTTTTTTCTTGTTTTATTGTGCTCGTACTTTCAACGCCGGTTCTAGTACCAAGGTCGTGTTTTCGCTGAGTTGTAGTCTTGGCGTTATTACTCCTATTTGGGTCACGGGTGTTGTTATTTTTTACAACAATAGTTTCTGTTTGACGTGCTTTTTCTACGTTTAAACAATTATCAAACAATGCAATAACTAGGTCAATTTCTTTGTGTGATTTAAAATGCAAATTTTACTGTAATAATTATCCCTTATTTGATTTGGAATATATAATAATTATCTCGAATAATTATTATCTTTTCTATGCTACTTAGCCCTTTATTCCAACTTCTCACTCACTTGCTACGCTCACATTACAATATATATTATAACCTCGGAAATCTTTTTTGGGTGGTGCTAGAAAGATAACCAATGGATACACTGCGGACGGCAGCCAGATGGTTGGTGGAGAGCGCGTCGTGGGTTCAAAACTAGCTTTTGGAACCGGGAATGGTTCCAACGGAAGAAATGGGTAAAGATAGGATAAGAGATATTAGAAAAGATACAAAAATAAACAAAAAGATAGATGGGTAAAATTACCAAAGATAAGAGAAGATAGAAACAGGACGCCACTCAATTTTTTTGGGGTTAAGGAGAAAATTAAGAAAACCTTAGAAAAGAAAAGAGATAAGAAAAGATATTTAGGTTGAGAGATCAAACCCAAATAAAGATACCAACAGTAAATTATCAAATAAATCTGGTCAACGCAATATATAAACAAATAATAAATATATTAAGTATTACACTTACTTACCTACGAAACTTAATCAGCCTGATCTTTCTACAGTTCAAAAGCATAGTAATATTTAAAGATAGTAATTGATCAGAGCTATTATTTTATCAGGGAACTTGTTAGGAGCCGACAAATAAAATACATGCATAAAACAATAACAATTTATTAAATACAAAATTATGATGCTGCTAAATGCAACCCAGGTAATAAAAATACACAACTATGAAATGGTGTTATATATGTATAAAATTAAGCTATAATGTAATAAAAAAATACCTTTACCAAGATATATAAGGCAATCATATTGTAGTATATTTATATTGTTCTAATTTATTGTCTTTAAATCTAATTTATTGTCTATATTCTAATTTATTAAAACTCACGATAACTAATTACTAATTTATTAATTAACTTTACAAATTTATGTTACGTTCGATACAATTTAAATACTCGGGTCGAATCTTCTTACTTCACTGACTTCCCAAATAAAATTGTTTCGTTTATATACATAAACTGTTGTTATCTCGAAAGTTCGGCGACCTTCTACATTATAATGGAACTCCATCGAATAATCTCGTATTTTGGTGAAGCCGCTCGACTCGTTTTTCAACTGTTTGAAAAGCCTCGAGACGTGGATGACTCATAAAATTGGGGTCTAAAGGTTTCTGTAAACAACTTCGAATTTACTGGAACAGAAAACAGAATTAGTCATAATATATTTATAGTTATAAACGCCATAATTATCGTAACAATATACAAATATAGTTTGGCGTATCTCGAGATATCATAGGAAAGATAATGAACTAAAATTATAGGAAATACAAAAGATAGCAAATATTACTTAACTCTAAATTAACAAAAAAAAAAACAAAAAGGTTACAGGAATGAAAACATAAACCAAACCGCACTTGGTTAAGTCAATTAACTATCTTGCACTATTATTTAATAAAAAACTGAGACTGGTATGTTCATAGGTAATATTTATAGAAATTTCTTGAATGGTTCAATTACATTCAAAAATCGGCAATCTACAGGTGAAGATATAGATGATACGTCCAGATAATGGCAGGTGATATGGTACCATACCATATTACTCGCCCAGATAATTGTAGATAAAGATTACTTACAGTAGATCTTGACGAAGGCAGCTTAATTCACTGAATTTAATACTTTTCTGGTACTAAACACTGAATTTAATAACCATTAATGGTAGTGTAGAACTATATATAATTTAATATAGTCTAAGGAAAGAAAACTCAAATATAAAGTGTATACACACTTAGAAAATAATTCACAAAGACGATACGATAAGAAATAAAGTGAGCAAAGCGTAACACGAGATATTGGCCTTAACTCAACAACGGCCCACCAAAAAGTCTCACGAGATATTACCTCACTCAACAACTGCCCACCAACAAGTAAATTGGTTCCACTAAAAATTTCACCAACTGTCCCTGAAAAAGGAAGAAGAAAATATTCCCCCACTCAAAATCATCGGACAGTCGTATGTATTTCTCAGAAGGTAAGGCCTTAACGACTATTGGAAAGTTTGAGGTAAAATAATCGGTATTAACAATTGGACCTGAGAATATTAAAATCCTTAGGATTATATTATTGTCAAAAGATACGGGCCTTACCATACTGGAAACCATTTGTTCTTTTCATGCAGAGTATTAAGACGGAAGGATTAAAAACCTTTCTTAATTAGGGAATTCCATTTTAGCTTGGTATCTACAATATTATTTTCCTATCGTAAACACGGGGATTCCTAATCATCGGCGTATCGCAAGGGGGTAAAAGGAATTAAAAATAATTTAATATATTAATATTAAAAAAAATGTTACACAGCCCCCTCCCAAGAGAGGAAACTGGTGAAGAAGAAGAAAGAAAACGGTTTCCGATCAAAACCTAAGGATACATTTTTTTTTATATACCCTTCAAACGATTCGAAGAACGTGCCTCGAAAAGAAGTACAAGATATGAAAGACGTTAACATCATTAAGAAATGAAGTAACCCAACGTCAAGATAACAAAATTAAAACGATAAACCTCGATACAAAAGAAATGCCTATTTAAAAGATAGCATCGAGATCGGTACTCATAAGTAATTCGTTAAGATAAATTAGAGAACGAGATATTTTTAGGAAATCTCTAATTAAAAACAAGGTATCGAAATGGCTTAAATAACAACACTGGATAAAATCCTAATCACAATGGAAAGCATATGCCAAAGTGGAAGTCAAAAAGAATTAAATAAAACTCAACTAGCATTAATAAGAGTAGAAGAAGAAGAAAAGAAATTAAGTACCTGGTTGTCGGTTGATAGCTTCGCGTATCACACGCCTAAATTTAATTTAGGGTCACAATCGGTAAAGTCACAATCGGGTCGAAGTTGACATAAAGAAAACTTCTAAGTCATATCAGGGAAAGGGGTCTGTAGACAACATCAGTACTAAAAGAATGAAAGGATAAGAAGAATTAAGAGGAATGTGTCTGTCTTCCTTAAAAGCTCAACAGGTCCCTAGCGGACGAATCCCAGATCATCATCCTAGCCGTTCCTCTCGTGACAACTAGTAAGGTCAAAACAGATTCCGAAATATAGAAGAAAAAGAAGGAAAAAATATTTGCGTCGAGAGTTTCATACTCCTGATTCACATATGGTAGCTTGATTTATCACTGGCCGTAGGACAGAGCAAAAATAGTTTATCGCCATTCGGGGTTGATAAATACATAAAGGATTGAGTATCAGTTTTTTTTTTCAAATAAAAAAAAAAACTTCTCTTAGATAATATAGGAGTTACTATAACTACTATAAAGATAATAAAAGTATAATAACGCAATTAAAGTTATTACAACTTAAACGGTGCAGTAAGCAAATGATTTTTCGCCCCACTGACCAGGTAATGAGCTTTCGCACAGATAATTTTAAGTGGTTTTCCACCTAAATAAGATAGATAAGAAGATAAGATAAGATAGCGAGCAAAGATAAATTAAACTTTACTCAAAGGTAGAATAAGTGACTTATCACTTATCGGTAAGATATTGAGTTCTGCTCAAAGATAAATTAAGTGATTTTTCACTTATCGGTAAGATACTAGAGATCAGCCAGTAATTAGCTTACTAGCCGATCTAATAGATAACGATATGGTGATGTTTTTTCACCTAACCATACTCAAAGATATGTGACTTCTGGTGGGCAATCAAAGAGGTAGACGAGAGAAGATAGGATAGAAAAATATTCATATATGAATATATATAGATAGGACTGTAGATAATATTAAACGATAAACAAAACAATCTAATTCTGATCGGACACTTGACGAATTATCAGAATCATTGAGATATGATTTTAAATCTTTAATATGCCAGTTCCCAGCATTTGAACCATCGGGATTTCTCAAAGTATATACGAGGGGGGATAGCTTTTTAACTACCGTACATAAGATATATTTGGGTGCTAATTTAGCCATAAACTTATCGACAGCTTTTGATAGCACCTTATTTCGTCGCCAAACTGTATCACCGACGTGAAATTGTACATCGCGTCGCCGTAAGTTATACGTCTTAGCATTGCGTTGATACGCATTATTCAGATTAAGTTGTATTTCATCAAATACTTGACTTAACCCTTGTATTTTAGAAACATATTGGTCATGTTGTTCTGAAGTAACAGTAGATAGAGAATTATCGGGAGATGAGGAATAATAGTTACCGGCAATAGGGACATACCTCGCAAAGTTAAGAAAAGATCGGATATATTTAGTGACTTCATGTCTAGCGGTATTTATGGCTTGGCGGATTTTTGGAATTTCTTTATCCCAATCGGAATGATCTTTAATATAACACCTAATAGCAGTACCTATGGTTTTATTGCTACGTTCAACAAAGTTGCACTGAGGCGAATAAACAGCATTAAACCATATTTTTTGGACTTTATATTTATTACAGAAATTCTTTAACGAAGAATTATTAAGATTTCGGGCGTTATCACATATAAGAAATTGAGGGACTCCGAACATAAGAAAAACGTCATTTTCGAGATAATTAACGATATTTTGCGTTGTAGCTTTCCGCAAAGGATGGATCAAAGTAAATTTTGAAAACCAGTCGGTAACAACAAGAAGAAAAGTGTATCCTCTTTTTGAGCGAGGAAGTGGACCAATAAGATCTACGGCAATTATTTGCCAAGGGAACCTAGCGGATTTTTCTCGTCCCATTAAACCCACGGGAGCCAAAGTCGACATCTTTTGAGCTCCACATATTTTACAAGACCTAACAAAACGAAGTACATCTTTCCGCATTTTGGGCCAATAATATAACTCTTGAATCCGATTTAAAGTTTTGAAATAGCCAAGATGGGCACAGGTAGGGGGATCGTGACAAGAAGTGATAATATCATTTCTTTGGGGTTTCGGTACTAAAATTTTCCACTCTTTATTATTAGTGGAAACAGGTAATTCAGAAGGAATTAATTTAAAAACAAAATCATCCTCTACTTTCCACTGAGGATATTTATTGGGCTCTGATAAAATTTTAGAACGAAAATCATCGAACCAAGGATCAATTCGGTCCTTGTCAACTTCCAAATAAGAAATATGTGGTTTTTCAGAGATAAACTGACTCGTAAACATGCGACTTAAAGCATCCGGGACAATATGAGAAGTTCCTTTCCGATGAATAAGATCAAAATCATGCTGACGTAAACGCATTGCCCAACGCGCAAGTTTGCCAGAAGGATTACTAATGTTTTTTAACCACAACAGGGAATGATGGTCGGTAATTACTTGAAATTTGACTCCTTCGATATAGTGACGAAATTTTTCAATAGCGAAAATTACGGCTAAACATTCTCTCTCGGTGACAGAGTAGTTCCGTTCAGCCCTAGATAAGGTACGACTAGCATAAGCAATAACTACATCCGAGCCATCGACGGTTTGTGTTAAGACACCTCCTAATCCAGTATCGCTAGCGTCACATTGAATAACAAAAGGTTTTAGAAAATCAGGTTGAGTTAGAACAGGGGCAGAGATAAGAGCCTCTTTAATTAAAATAAAGGAGTTTTCGGCGGAATCAGTCCAGTCTACCGACTGTTTCTTCTTTTTGCCTTTTAATAGGTCATTTATAGGAGAGACAAGGGTCGAGAAATTATTTATAAATCGCCTGTACCAAGAGCACATTCCAACAAACCTTTTAACTTCCGTAAAAGTTTTTGGGCGGGGATAATTAATCATCGCGGAGACTTTTTCCGGATAAGTCCTTAAAAGATTATCACCTACTATATAACCCAGAAATTTTAATTTAGACTTGAAAAATTCACACTTATCGACATTAATAGTTAAATTGGCATCTTTTAACTTATCTTTAACCTCAGATAATAATTTAATATGTTCTTCGAAATTATCGGAACAAATGATGATGTCGTCAAGATAACAAAATATGTTCGGTTCATATTTAGGACCGAAAATTGCATCGACTAATCTCTGTTGAGTTTGAGCCGAATTGCATAAACCAAAAGGCATGACAGTAAATTGAAAGGAACCTCTACCGATGACACTGAAAGCAGTTTTTCTCTCGAATGAGGATCTAAAGGTATTTGCCAGAAAGCTTTTCTCAAGTCCACGGAACTTATAAATTTGGTACCTTTCAATAACGAAAGGATTCTATCAATATTAGGCAAAGGGTAAGAGTCTCGTTTAGTTACCTCATTGAGAGCTCTACCGTCGAAACAAAAGCGGTACTCGCCGTTATTTTTCTTGACTAATAGCACCGGTGAACACCATGGACTATTAGAAGGTTCAATAACACCTAAACTAAGCATTTCGTCCAATTCTTCGTTGAGAATTTTGGACATATATGGAGACATGGGAAACGGGCGTTTTTTGAAAGGTTTCGCGTCTCCAGTATCAATATTCATTTGGATTTTATCCGTGTGGCCTAATCCATTTATATTGCTAACTTGGGAGAAAGATTCGATAGTACTAGTCGCGACATATCTTTGACTAGGGTTTAAATGATCGATAGTACATAAAGATATTTCATCGAGCTCATTATCGATATCGGTAAAAGTTTGTGGATCATTATTGCCGGTAAGCCAGGTATTTTTAGAAAAATCTATTATAAGAGAGAAAGACTTAACGAAATTGCTACCGAGGATAAAGGTATAAGGTAACGTAGGTACGATTAGTGCTTTGATGACATGACAGACATCGTTAGCTAAGGGAGATCGACTACACCGGTAACAGCGCGATTAGAGCCGTCAGCTAATGAAACATTTTGATGTTGAGATGGATCTACAGATAAGTCGTTCGATTCAAGGAATTTAATGCCTTTTGCGCCAACAATAGTTATAGAACAACCAGTATCTAGAAGGACTGTAAAAGTTCTCGAGAAAATTGAGACAGAAATATGTGGCCTAGAATCACTAATTTTATTAATTAACACCGGGGCGGCAATGTTCGTAAAACTATTACGATAAAAATGTTTGACGGTCTTTAACCACTTCTTCCATTTATTCTGAATTTTAATATCGGATTTATTAGGACGAAAAGGTTACGAGATTGCACCGACAGAACAAACTCGACGAACTAGTTTTTTGAAGACAGGGAACGTTTTTTACAGGTATGTAGTCACCTTGGGATGACCACACTTGTAACAGAACTTGTGCTGTTGTTCCTTTTTACAAACGGGATAGGTATGACCGGCTTTCCGACAATTCCAACAGGTAGAAACTTTCGAAGTGTTTTTGGCATTCGAATTAGATAAATTAGATACTCGATTAGAGGTGGATGGAGAAGATATGGCATTTGAGATATTGTTGCGAGAATGACTCTTTGACTGAGGAGTATCCGTCTCGACAACAGAGATACTAGAATGTTGAAAGAATTTGGCCGACAACGAAGGGTTAGCATCTTCCAATTTCTTAACAATTTGAGTTAGTTCACTCACGGTATTAATGTCTTTTAAAATGACATGAGGAATATGTTCAGGTAAGATATTTTTGCGAATAATCCTTAACTTAGTGGATTCGGATGCTTCGCGAGATAAACGATTAAAAAGAGATAGCATTCGCGCTGCGAATATGACTATAGGCTCGCTACGTTTTTGTTTGCGACCTTCAATTTGATCCCAAAGTTCTTCGTCGACATCGGGAGGTAGAAAAGTGGATTTAAGAAGTTCAACAAGTCCATCCCACGAACTTATTGAGGACTTAATACTGCGAAACCACACCGCGGCATCGCCAGAGAAAAATTCAACAGCCGAATTAAATAAAATATCTTTCGGGACATTACGAGATTCAGATAACTCATTAACTCTTTCGATAAAATCAAACACAGTCTTGGGATCACCATTAAATTTAACATTCCATTTATGTATGGAATATTTGGAGATATTTGAATCGGGAGAAGAAACATGTATTATCTATGGAGCAGCAGGAGAGACATACTCGACAGAAGAAGAACTAGAAGCTAAAGGAATGACTTTATCATTCATCTCTTGCTCCAATAACAAACAGGTAGCATTAGATTCATTTCGGAAAGAAATAGATTCCTCAGAATCAGGCTCGGGAATAGGAAGACGATCTATTCTACCTAACAAATGAATAAGTCGTGATTTGACTTGGCGAAAACAAGAATCTGTTGAAGAACCTTCAACTCTCACTACTTTGAATTTATCAATAGAATTTGAATAGCGTCTTTCGTTATCATAATCTAAGTTATCTAACTATTGATTGCTGTTATCTCTAACTAACAATCTCTTAAGGATTTTCCTCCTTTTTTTTATTTCTTTACTCGTAACAGTTCCTCTGATTTTTAACTCATAATTAATTTCCTCTGAAGTAAGAAAATTGACTTCAAAATTATTCATCTTTTAATTTGAGTCTAAAGGTAATAATAATAAAAAAATATAAAAATAGTACAAATACACCTGTTTTGTATTGGATTGCCGTAGTTTTGATATAAATTAAATCCGTTCGATTTTTGTGGACTGTATATTTTTCTAATTTACAAATAATACTGTATCCTAACTAACAAATCAAAAAAGAACTCTAAAATCTAAACTGTCTGTTTACGTCGCCATCGTGGATCTCTCTCTCGTCGTCGTTGACACTTGCTCACGAGTCGGCGCGTGGATGCCGCGCACAGAGTCGGCCTTGCTACACTGTTCATGCCGCCCCCCTTGAAAGGCTGAAGTAACACATGCCTTTCAACAGACTAAACTTGTGTCAGTAACTATATAACCGGACGAGCTAATTGTCACTAATCGGTAAAACACATAATTTCGCGCATGCTCTTTTGAATGTACCGTGAGCAGTACGAACACACACAACGCGCACTATCCCGTCGCTGCCCGGATATACATCGACTACTCTTCCTAGTTCCCATTTCATTGGAGGAAGTTTGTCATCTTTAAGAATAACCATCGAGCCGTTTTGGATGTTAGGACTTGCTGCTTTCCATTTTGTACGTTGCTGAAGAGATGACAAGTATTCTCGCGACCATCTAGCCCAAAAATGTTGAATAACTTGCGTAAGGTGATGATATCGCTTGAGTTTGTTTGCATGGACATCTGTGAGATCCTCTTGTGGTACAGCCATTAATGAATCTCCAATTAAAAAATGTCCTGGCGTGAGTACACCAAGGTCAAGTGGATCATTGGATAATGGTAAGAGAGGTCGTGAATTTAAACATGATTCAACCTGTGTCAGAAGAGTATACATCTCATCATATGTGTATTTGTTTTCCCCCAATACCCTTTTTAAATGATATTTTACAGACTTAATAGTTGATTCCCATACCCCGCCAAAATGAGGAGAGTGGGGAGGTATGAATTTCCAATTGATTTGGTGATCAGTAAAATGCTCAAGAAACTTTGACTTGATATTTGAATCACTTATAAATGAGTATAGTTCCTTCAAATGATTGTTTGCTCCCACAAAATTTGTAGCATTGTCTGAATACAAGTTTTGACAGAGACCCCTTCTAGCAACAAAACGTTTGAAACAATTTAAGAATGACTCTGTAGTTAACTCATAAACCAATTCAATATGAGTTGCCCTAGTTGCAAAGCAAGTGAATATACAAATGTAACTCTTAACAATTTTACAATTTCTTAAGTCTCTCGTTTTTAACTGAAAAGGACCCCCATAATCAATACCGCAATTCAGGAAAGGTCTGGATGCTACTACTCGTGATCTGGGTAGTTGACCCATTAGATTATTTATCGTAACTGGCCTTGCCCTAAAACATGTTATGCACTTGTGCAGAATATGTCTGATTGTATTACGCCCTGAAAGAACCCAAAATTTTAGCCGTAAAATAGATAATAAAGCTTGTTGTCCCATATGTAAATGTTTAAGATGATATGAAGTAACGATAAGCCGTGTAAGCACATGATTTTTTGGTAAGATAATTGGATGTTTTTGTGAAAATGGTAAATCTGAATTTTGTAAACGTCCACCAACTCTTAAAATACCTTCTGAATCTAAAAAAGGGTTTAATGAGATGAGACTGCTTGTCTTACATAATGAGCCTAATCCTTTTATTGTCGAAATGTCTGAACCAAATGTTTCCAATTGAGCCATTTTGATTAGAATTCTTAGTGCGCCCTCCCTTTCATCAACAGTAAGTATACCCCATTTACGTTCACTTATTGGCAATCTACAATTATTTATAAATCGCAGAATGTAAGCTGTGGTTTTTTGTAACTTGTTAAGATTTGAAAATCTATCCCAAATTGTATGCAATGCTGTGACAATTAATGAAAATTTAACCGGCCTTCTATCTGGCACTTCCAAATTACTTAAGTCATTCATATTAAAATAAGGCCATTTCTCCTTATCTTCCATTAGCCATTTTGGACCATTCCACCAAAGTGAAGAATCGTTGAGTAATTTTGGTTCCATCCCCCTGGATATGATGTCAGCTGGATTTTCTTTGGAATTGATATGATGCCACTCATATGTTTTAGTCAAATTTTGAATCTCTGAAACCCGATGTGACACAAATGTTTTCCATTTTGAAGCCTCGCCCTTGATCCAATGTAATGTGATTGTCGAATCTGTCCAAAAATGCACTTTATTAAATCTTATGTCCATTGTATGTATAACTTCCCTGGCAAGTTTTGCGCTGAGTAACGCCCCACATAACTCTAATCTTGGTAATGAAATTGTCTTTAACGGAGCTACTCTTGATTTAGCACATAGTAGATGCACATGATATAACCCATCGTGACTCATTGACCGTACATAAATTGCTACCCCATATGCAACTTCTGATGCATCGCTGAAGCAGTGAAGTTCAATGTCTTTTGATTGTAAGCATAACACATGTCTTGGAATTTGTGTTTGGTGTAAATCTGAAATTGTTTCCTTAAATTTGTTCCAAGCGGTGTGAAGATCCTGAGGTAATGACTCATTCCAGTCCAATTTGAGCTTCCATAATGATTGCATAATTACCTTAGCTGTGATTATGACTGGTCCCACAAGACCCAAAGGGTCAAATATTTGAGAAATCATTGATAATACTGACCTTTTGGTTGTCTGAGATTGTATATTGAAATTAATATTGTACTGCAAGATGTCCGATTGAGTATTCCAGTACAACCCCAAAGTTTTACTAGTGATGTCTTCAGATAAATAATGCTCAACTTGTTGATTATTTTGTAAGTCCCCTTCAAATACTTCTGGTTTATTTGAAACCCATTTTCTGAGCTGAAATCCTGCTGAGCTCAAGATGGAACTGATGTCCTGTTTTAACTTCCTAACCTCTTCAATTGTGTCCCCCCCTGATAATAGATCATCTGCATAAAAATCCCTCAAAATAGTTTGGCAAGCTTCTTGTAAATTTGACATTTGTTCATATGCTGCTTGTTGTATACATCTTATTGCGAGAAAGGCTCATGGTGCTAAACCATATGTTATTGTGTTTAATTTGTATGTGTTTATAGGTTGGTCCGATGAAAATCTCCAAAAAATTCTTTGTAAATCCCTTTGTTCTGAAGAAATGAGAACTTGCCGATACATCTTTTCAATATCAGAAGCAATGACAACTTTATGTTTTCTAAACCGTAGCAAGATGTGTAATAAATCCTCCTGAAGCCTTGGTCCCACCATTAATACATCATTCAATGACAAATTATTGTCTGTTTTAGCTGACCCATCGAAGACTACCCTAAGCTTGGTAGTAGTGGATGATGTTTTTAGTATCCCATGATGTGGTATATAATATTTTGGTGTATCTCCTTGTATCTGTAGCTCCCTGTCATCTATTTTTGTCATGTGTCCTAATGCTAAATATTCTTCCATGAATTTGTGATACTGCCCTCTCAAACTAGAATTGTTGTCCAGTTTCTTCTCCAGGTTTTGAAATCTCTTCATTGCTGTGCTGTAAGAATCCCCCAGTTTTGTAATATCTTCCCTAACTGGTAATTGTACTATATAACGCCCATGTAAATCCTTAGTTGTGGTTGAGTTGAACAGTTCCTGGCAATATTTATCCTCTACTGATAAGGCCCTTTTATGTATGTCCAATTCTTCAATCTTCCAAAACTGTTCCATTTGTTCATTCAAGCTGAGTGCAGAAAAGTCACATGAAACCATACCCGAAAAATGTACCCCTTTGTCAATTGTTCTCACAGGCCCTGATACCACCCATCCCAATTTGGTTTTCTGAAGTATAGGTTTGTCTTTTCCCAGTCTTATTTGCCCTTTCTTCTTCTAGTTCCATGACCGTTATCGATCGTTGGATATCATGTTGGCTACCATATTCGCTATCGTGACTTTATTGACAGCAGCTCTAAATAACGATGTAGTTGATTTTCCATACCATTGCCTTTGATTTTTCAGCCATGATGTTCTTTTTCTACCAGGACCACGATTACCTTGGATCTTTCCCTGAATGATCAGATGTAAAAGATCATATTTTTCAGGGTGTCTCATAATATGACCGAAGTATTCCAGCTTGCGTTTCTTTATTATATTGACCAGTTGTGTTGTTTGGTTCAGCCGTCTAAGGACCTCCTCATTTCTAACTCTGTCGACCCAGCTTATTTTCAGTAGTCGTCTGTATACCCACATCTCAAAGGCTGTCAAGCGTTTAAGCATAGCCTCAGTTAGGGTCCACGCTTCTACTCCATACAGCAGGACAGGAAAGATGTAGCAAGATATCATACGAACTCTAAGGTCAATGCTAAGATCATGACTGCAAAGTACGTTTCTCATTTTTACAAAGGCAGCTCGGGCTTGTTCTATTCGGCTTTTAATTTCTGCGGTTGGATCCCAGCTCTCATTGATATTGCTGCCGAGATACACGAGTTTCTCTACTCTGTCCATTGTGGCATCTCCGACTTTTATACCGTCATCATGTATATAATTTTGTTTGCTAACTATCATATATTTAGTTTTCTTAACGTTGAGTTTTAGTCCATACTGATCACAAGTCTGTTTTATTTTGTTCATTAGATTTTGAAGGTCTTCTCCGCAATTGGCAAGGACTAAGGTATCGTCGGCATATCTAATATTGTTGACGGTTACTCCATTCACAATAATACCTTCGGTTGTCTCCATTAAGGCTTCCTTAAATATTTCCTCCGAATATAAGTTAAAAAGTAAAGGCGACAATATACAGCCTTGTCTCACTCCTCTTTTTATATTTATTTCATCCGACAGTTCTTGTTCAACCTTTATTCTTGCCACTTGATGCCAGTATAGATTTGTAATTATTCGTAGATCTTTATCGTCCAATCCAGCTGTTTCCAATATTTCTAGCATTTTGTTATGTCGGACTTTGTCAAAAGCTTTTTCAAAATCGATTGCACAAATATACACATTTTGATTTATATCTCTTATTTGCCCTACACATAGTAATTGCCAAAATATAGATGAACCTAACAATAATTCAACAGGTTTTGAAACTCCAAAAGAACTATCAGCTAACATAATGTTTTTTGGTATGTCAATCATTTCTAAATTAAGATTAAAAGCTGGTAAATTATCAGATATCTTATCTATAACTAACATAAATGCACTTACTTTATAACTACATGTTTTCGATTGTATTATACCTTTCATGGCCCGTGTAATTTTTGTAATACCCTGATTGATACCTGCCACTGGAATGTCTACCTTTTCCGTTGGAATATTGAGTTTTTCTAACAATGATTTACAAATAAAGTTTGATTGAGACCCAGAATCTAACAAGGCTCTGCATTCATGAAAATTCCCAAAGTTGTCTTGCATGTAAACTAATGCTGTTGAAAGCAGAATCTCTGTTTTTGTATGAATCGAGTTGGTATGATTGCATTTGCTAACTTGTACCCTATCTTCTATAGTTCTATAGTCCTTAGTCTTAACCTGTCCCAAATACACTGAGTGAGGTACCCCATCACCTGAATCATGTTGCCCCTTAAAATTTGTGTTTTGTCCCTGTAAGTGTACCTCATGTGCCTGAATATGTCTAACTTGCCCTTGCTTATTTGGTTCTAGTGTTTGAGAATGTGTAAATTGTCCCTGCGAATGTATACCCTGAGTTTGATTATGTGTCCATGGTATTGGTGGTTGTGAACCTTGAATGTAATATGAATTTTGACCCTGTGGATGTGTTCTATCCTTGCCTTGTGTATTTCGTTCCCAATTGTGTTCATTGTGCCCTGATGAATGTGATGCATTTTGACCCTGTAGATGTATTCTATCTTTGCCTTGTGTATTTCGTTCACAGTTGTGTTCATTTTGTCCTGATGAATGTGAATCTAAATGTAGGAGTGTACTATGTTTCCTACCACAAATTTTGCAACCCCTCATTGTACAATTTTGAGCTGTATGACCTTCCCGTAAACAATTCCAACAACCCTTGACTTTATCAACTTCTGATCGTCTTACTGAGATAGATAATTTGTGAAATGATTTGCACCCATAAAGATAATGTGACTGCCCACAAAGATGACACTGTTTGTGTGACGTTAAAAATGTTTTTGAAAAAGGAGCCCTTTCATACTTACATTTTGTTTCAGAGGATGACTTGGGTTTGTCTTTATCTTCTTCTGAGTTTTCTAGGCTGTGTACCTTTTGATCTAAGAATTATAAAAAATCTGTGATTTTGAGAAACTCATTAAGTGGCCCTATTTTTTGCCATTCCCTTTTTGTGTTTTTATCCAATTTTTTTTCTAATATACAAATTAAAGTAAAATCCCATTGTTCTACTGAATAACCCAATGTCTTTAATGCCTTTAAATCTTTTTTAATTGAAGTAGAGAATTTTTTTAATTCGTATGAGGTTTCATTATTTATATATGGATATTCATTTAACTTATCAATGTGACTGCGTGCTATTAACTTTTTGCGTTCATATGTTTCATCTAATAAATGCCATGCAAAATTAAAATTTGTGTTTGTAGTTGGTAACTCATCCAATGCCCCAACTGCCCTATCAACTAATGATTTTTTCAAATAGTGTAGTTTGTCTACATCAGTTAATTCTGAATTATTGATTATTAAACTTGTAAACCCATCCCTAAACTCTAACCAGCCATGAAATGAACCGTTAAATGTTGGTACCTCTAAAGGAGGTAGTTTTACATTTTTTGATGAAGCTTTCCCTGTGTCAGATTGTGTATCTGATTGATTTGAAACAGAGTCAATTTTATTCAAAAACCCTTCTGCTATGCCAATTAATTCAAAATATAAATCTTGAAAATCTAATCTTTCATTTAGCTGTGCATCAAAATCTAAGTCACTATCAATGCCCTCGCTAGATGCAAATTTTTCAATGTTTTCTTGTACAGTATCAAAATCTCTCCACCACTCTCTACATTTTTCAATTCTACCTGGTAGCTGTGATGCATTAGCATCTGAATAATTATTTAAAAATGTTTGAAATCGTGTCATTTGAGCCTTAATTGTGCTCCTCTTTTTTTTTAAATTTGTGAGTTCTGCCATAATTTTTATTGAATTTATTACCTTTTTATACTATCTATTACAAGTAATATATGACCCAGAGATGTTTTAATAACTTAATAATAAAGGAACAAAAAATTGACACAGACTGATCATGTAAATTTGTTTAAATAATAGGTATGGAAATTATTTGTTTAAAAAGGATACTGTGTACTCACGTTGTGTTTTTATGTATGTATGTATATTGGTTTCTGGTTACTTTTGCCTCTTCACCATAAATTGTACTTCTATAATTGTGTATGTGTGAATATCGACTTCTTCGATTTCGATAATTTTCCCTTTATAACTTCTAAAATGTGTTTTGCCGGAAAATGGCGCCCATTGTTTTATGTCTAATAATCCATTAATCCGGCTCGAAGGACCATGTTTTGTATTGGATTGCCGTAGTTTTGATATAAATTAAATCCGTTCGATTTTTGTGGACTGTATATTTTTCTAATTTACAAATAATACTGTATCCTAACTAACAAATCAAAAAAGAACTCTAAAACTCTAACGGTCTGTTTACGTCGCCATCGTGGATCTCTCTCTCTGGTCGTCGTTGACACTTGCTCACGAGTCGGCGCGTGGATGCCGCGCACAGAGTCGGCTTGCTACACTGTTCAACACCAAAGAAAGATCAGGTTTATTTCCAAAATTTATAAATAAATCCGGAGAAACTTTTATAGTGTGTTAACCAGACGGAACGCAAGAAGAAAATGAAGAATTAACTGAGATAGAGATAAAACAAATATAAGAAGAAATAAATACAAATAAAGCAACGAAAGCTGATGAGGGTCCTCGTTGCTTTGGCGTTATGTAAATGTATAGAGAAGGCAACGAAATTGATTAGGTAAAGAATCCGGGACATAAAAATGTGAAAGACACACAAAGGAAACGGACAAAGAAAAAAAACAAAAGAATATCGGCCCCACGGTTTGGGCGACATAAAAATATGTGTAACCTCGGAAATCTTTTTTGGGTGGTGCTAGAAAGATAACCAATGGAGACACTGCGGACGGCAGCCAGATGGTTGGTGGAGAGCGAGTCGTGGGTTCGAAACTAGCTTTTGGAACCGGGAATGGATCCAACGGAAGAAATAGGTAAAGATAGGATAAGAGATATTAGAAAAGATACAGAAATAAACAAAAAGATAGATGGGTAAAATTACCAAAGATAAGAGAAGATAGAAACAGGGCGCCACTCAATTTTTTGGGGTTAAGGAGAAAATTAAGAAAACCTTAGAAAAGAAAAGAGATAAGAAAAGATATTTAGGTTCAGAGATCAAACTCAAGAAAAGATACCAACAGTAAATTATCAAATAAATCTGGTCAACGCAATATATAAACAAATAATAAATATATTAAGTATTACACTTACTTACCTACGAAACTTAATCAGCCTGATCTTTCTACAGTTCAAAAGCATAGTAATATTTAAGATAGTAATTGTTCAGAGCTATTATTTTATCAGGGAACTTGTTAGGAGCCGACAAATAAAATACATGCATAAAACAATAACAATATATTAAACACAAAATTATGATGCTGCTAAATGCAACCCAGGTAATAAAAATACACAACTATGAAATGGTGTTATATATGTATAAAATTAAGCTATAATGTAATAAAAAAAAATACCTTTACCAAGATATATAAGGCAATCATATACAAATATAGTTTGGCGTATCTCGAGATATCATAGGAAAGATAATGAACAAAAATTATAGGAAATACAAAAGATAGCAAAAATTACTTAACTCTAAATTTACAAAAAAAAAACAAAAAGGTTACAGGAATGAAAACATAAACCAAACCGCACTTGGTTAAGTCAATTAACTATCTCGCACTATTATTTAATAAAAAACTGAGACTTGTATGTTCATAGGTAATATTTATAGAAATTTCTTGAATGGTTCAATTACATTCAAAAATCGGCAATCTACAGGTGAAGATATAGATGATACGTCCAGATAATGGCAGGTGATATGGTACCATACCATATTACTCGCCCAGATAATTGTAGATAAAGATTACTTACAGTAGATCTTGACGAAGGCAGCTTAATTCACTGAATTTAATACTTTTCTTGTACTAAACACTGAATTTAATAACCATTAATGGTAGTGTAGAACTATATATAATTTAATATAGTCTAAGGAAAGAAAACTCAAATATAAAGTGTATACACACTTAGAAAATAATTCACAAAGACGATACGATAAGAAATAAAGTGAGCAAAGCGTAACACGAGATATTGGCCTTAACTCAACAACGGCTCACCAAAAAGTCTCACGAGATATTACCTCACTCAACAACTGCCCACCAACAAGTAAATTGGTTCCAATAAAAATTTCACCAACTGTCCCTGAAAAAGGAAGAAGAAAATATTCCCCCACTCAAAATCATCGGACAGTCGTATGTATTTCTCAGAAGGTAAGGCCTTAACGACTATTGGAAAGTTTGAGGTAAAATAATCGGTATTAACAATTGGACCGGAGAATATTAAAATCCTTAGGATTATATTATTGTCAAAAGATACGGGCCTTACCATACCGGAAAGCATTTGTTCTTTTCATACAGAGTATTAAGACGGAAGGATTAAAAACCTTTCTTAATTAGGGAATTCCATTTTAGCTTGGTATCTATAATATTATTTTCCTATCGTAAACACGGGGATTCCTAATCATCGGCGTATCGCACGGGGGTAAAATGAATTAAAAATAATTTAATATATTAATAATAAAAAAAATTTTACAATTTATATATATCTATATATATATATATATATATATATATATATATATATATATATATATATATATATATATATATATATATATATATAATTAAATTTTCAATATTGGGTTTGCAGCAATAAAAATGATACGTGTACTCTTTTAAATTTTTATTCCGAGCTTTCGGACATTGTTATGTCCTTCATCAGGGAGCTACAAATGTGATGAATAGTTTGTTACTCCCTCTTGTAGCTCCCTGATGAAGGACATAACCATGTCCGAAAGCTCGGAATAAAAATTTAAAAGAGTACACGTATCATTTTTATTGCTGCAAACCCAATATTGAAAATTTACTTCCTTGTTGTCAGCAAATACTTCTAGTTCATTATATATATATATATATATATATATATATATATATATATATATATATATATATATATATATATATATATATATATTTCATACTTCATCTAATTTATATAACGATGCACGTCATCGGCGTCATAGCCTGTGACGTCACATGATACCAACACAAAATATTTAGGGTGTAGGTGTGTTCTTTTTTAGAATCACTTTACCGAGTACACTGGCATTACAGCCACTAGTCATATTTTATTATATCCTCGTAGAAATAATATTTAAAAATTTCTATTAATGTTAACTTAAAGAAATACACAATAATATGTTTCATTTAATTTGTATAAATTCATTATAAAGCGTTTTTATCAAGCACATTTGTTCGGATCACACTGTAACTGTAATCGAACGAAGGTAAAATTTTGGCATAAATTGGTAATACTTATTTGACAGTTGCGGTGTTGACACTTTTTGTACTTCATTATTTTGAATTTTAAAGTGAATATCTCTAGTTTTTGAATATCACTTTTAAAGTGAATAACTATTTAATAAAATCTGTTCTTTTTAGAACAAAATTAGTGTGTTTTATTTTAAAAATGTCACGTAAGAATTTAAATAGTCGTTGTAAAGAAATGGTAATACTTTTGCAATAATTATGTAATCTATTTGATTTAAAATGGAGTCAGGATTTTTTTATACTTTGGCAACTATGTCTACTTCGATATCTGACGTAGATAATGACGTAAGTCGTTATCTAAATTAGATGAAGTATATATATATATATATATATATATATATATATATATATATATATATATATATATATATATATATATATATATATATATATATATGCATATATTAGAATGTTTATGGTCAAATTCCACTATTTAGAAGAGTGATTCATTGTTTAAAGGCGGTGAAGTGGGGAAAGACGTTTGAAAATCCAGTGGCGTACACTCACTTTTTTTAACGTTAATTATATTATATTTTTCAAATATTATTGTTCGAAATAGGCCACAATATATTTATTTACAAGTTTTTATTGACGTTTCGATTTCTATATCCAAAGTCCGCTTTCAAAAATATAAATGATAGTTATATTTTTTTTATTTGTTTATTAATATATATTTTTATAATCATATATTATTTATTTTCTTTTTTTATTCTATCTTTAAAAACGGTCTCTGGAATAGAGATCGAAACGTCAGTGTATTAAACACGTAAATATATTGTGGTTTATTTCCAACCTTATCCCTAAAAATACAGAATGCCACAAACACAATATATAGTATAGGAAAACAAATATATGTCATTTGTATGTTTAAAAACGGTCTATTTATAGAAATCCAAACGTCCGTAAATTAAACATTTGAACAAATATATTGTGGCTTATTTCTAACATTATTTCTAAAAATACAGAACGACAAGCAAAAAGCCATAGAAAATAAATATTACTATCATTTGTATAATTGAAAACGTTCTCTGGATATAGAGATCGAAACGTCAGTAAATAAACATATGAATTCATATTTTGTGTGGGTAATTCCCTACATTCCCCTAAAAATATAGAATGCCACACACACACAAACAAAAAGTAATAAAAAGCAATTAATTTTACAAAAAGCTTACTGATGCCACCTAGCATCAATAAGCTTTCGCAGAAGTTACGCTAAAACGTCTTTTGACGCGACCCGTCCTAAAAGAGTTACATAATAAAAAAATTTTTAAAACAAATTTTAAGACAGTTTCCACACCACCCCAGAGGTATGTCTTGGGTGTTCGCCAAGAGCCATATTGTCCCATTAAATAAAATCAGCAAAACACTTTAAAAACAGTATAAAACAAAACAAAATAAAATTCTATAAAACAAAATAAAATTCCATAAAAACAAAATAAAAATAATTTTTGTTGAAACGAAACTAATTTGCTATGTTCTTCTCATTTTTTTTTATTCTGAAGATCTTACTAAACTATTAGAAAATATTATTCGTTGTCTAAATCTGAAGATGCAGTGCTGCTATCGCTGTCATTATCTTCACCTGGTGTAATGATAATTGGCTCTAGTAAAACTTCGATATGAGTGTCAAGTTCCCACATACGACGTTCTTCTTTAATTATGTGGCCTATACATTTAGCCCATTTCTCTGGAGTTATATGGAGGGTTGCTTGAATTAAAAGTTCCTTAACTTCGTTTAATTTAAACGTTTTGTTATTGCGTGCTACTTCTCCTTTCACTTGCGCCCAGATAAGTTCAATGGGATTAAGTTTGCAATGATACGGTGGTAGACGCAGAACTTTGACACCATAATCTTTTGCAGTTTCATCCACAGCATATTTAAGATATTCACTTTTCCTTAACCGTGCAATGTCAAGTAGCTGAATTTTGAGCATTGATTCTTCGTATGCAATCCCCTTTTCTGTAAGCCATTCTTGAATTCTCCCTTTCCGCCATGCCGTCGTCGGTAATTGTTCTAGTCTGCGGCTATGGTATGGCGCATTATCCATTACAACCACAGACCCAGGTTCCAATTTTGGTAAAATTCTCTTAAACCAGCGCTCAAATATTTCGGAAGTCATTTCTTCATGATAATCACCTGTTTTTTTTTCGACTTAAATTGAAGCAAACCATCATCAAGGAACCCTGTATCACTTCCTATATGGGTGATAAACACCGTCCCTTTCCTGATGGAGCTTTTAATCCTGTAGACCAGCCTTCTATAAATGCTTCGCATTTACTTTTAACATTTAAATCTTGCCAAACTTTTCCAACTGTATGACCTTCGTTAATCCAGGTTTCATCCAAATAATATATTTTGCGCCCAGTGCTGCGAATTTTGCGTATTTCTTAATCAGGACCATGCGAAAGTTCATTTTGCGCATGGTCCTGATTAAGACTCTACGAGATATCTTGCCATTTTTTTATTTAATGCCATTTTTCTGCCGACAATTCCTTCATAAACGTTTCGTATCATTACCTTCTCTTTGGACGTTAACATTTTCCGTCTCTTTTGCGACTTTTCATTTTTGGAATCAACATCAGAATTTTGTTTTCTTCTTTTGGAATAGCTCGGTTTTTCGTCCATTGTATAAACCAAAACTCCAATAAAACTCAAATCAAATAATCACAGAATATAACTATGTAAAACTATATAGACATAAAATATAAACAAATAAAACTACATATTATATATAAAACTTCAATATAAACAGAAACTCCAACCAAATAATCACAGAATTTAACTAAAAATTTACTATAAAACAACAAACTATATCTAACACTTGTATTATCAATAACACAAATTTATAACAAATATATTCACAAAATGGAACACATACATACCTTCCGAAACGCCAATGTAATTAAACAATATATGTCTTGATTTCTTCATCAGCATTACCGTCAAACAAGTTTTACAGCTCCAGCTCTGTCTGCGAGTCAGAACTCCGTCGCTTAGCTCAAGGTTGCCAAGAGATTGAAAAGTAATGTTTTAAAATATCGATATGTAACAAAATGGAACATATAAATAAAATTTATTTTACTACAATTTTGTGATTAATTTTTACTATTGAAAAAATCATGTTTTTATGTATTTTTATGACGGTGGTAATCGCTGCGTGGAAGAATACAGGTTTTTTATGACCATAATTACTACTTGTGAACACGAATTGGCTACACTGTACGACAACTCCTGGTCAACTCTTCTATAGAAAAGCACAAATAAATATACTACTTATATATTCTGTAATTTCTTATGAGAAAACGTAAACTGCAATTGAGAAAACGGGTAGTTTTCGAGGGCCGCTGTGTACATTTAAATTTGAGGATATTCCGCTTTTAAACAATGAAATCACTCTCTCAAATTGTGGGATTTGAATATAGTTGTTTGCATAATTGTTAAGTCTATATTGAGATTGATTTATATTCTATTGTTTAGATCTCTTCACGAATACTGCTCAGCAATTTGGCCACCTTCATATCAAATACATATTATCGTTAATTGAATATCTGATTATTTGGATATTCAATCAACAATATTACCAATCTTCAGAGAGAGTCCAAAATATATTTAAATTTCAACTTCACAAGCCTTTAGGTGAATGTTCATACTCTTCAGAAACATTCAACCTTTACTCAATTCCAAGATTGGCTGCAATAATCTATTGTTTTTAATGTACCTCTTGTGTTTACTTGGAGAGATTATGCTCTCCAAGTATTTCTTTTGTATTTTGTTTGTATTTCTTGTATTATTGGTGAATTATTCGATTAAAAAAAAGGTATGTATTTTTTACGTATATTGTAATAATTGTATGAAGCATTAAAGAATTAGATATATATTATTCAGACAAATAATACGTACAAACTGTTAAATTCACAAATTCACACTGCTTTAGTAATTACAAACCCCAAGTCGATGTTAATTTATTGGTACAGGGAGTAGTAATATGATATTTTAACATATTTTTTTAATTACAGATGCCGATACATTGCAGTGTACCAAATTGCAAATCAAATTATGCAACTACTTTAAACTATGAAAAGGCCCAAAGTACATTCTCTTTTCCCAAAAACGATCACCTTCGTACTCACTGGTTTAGATCTATTAACCGTGAAGATTTCACAGTAACTTCTAGTTCGGTAGTATGTAAAAAAGATTTTGATGCACCGAATATTATTGAAAGTGAGTCATTCATTGATAAAAATGGTACGGTTCTTCAACGAACTTTGGTTTATCCGAAGTTGAAAGAGAATGCGATACCAAGGATTTTTGAAAACCAACCGTCATATTTATCTATCCCAAAACCACCAACAAGAAAAAATCCTGAAACTAGACGAGCAGAAATAAGTCTCCGGGAAGAAAATAATATAAAAGAACTCGAAAACACGGACCTTATCGTGGATCTCAAGGAACTTTTACAAAGTGTTAGTGAGAGGGTTGAGTTACTGGCAAATAAAAGTTGTAGAAGAAAGGATTTGTTTTTATTTATTAAATATTGACAATCAATGCAGTGATGAGTGTATAAAAGTTATTTCAAACATTAACATTACGAAGGAATTACTTACCTGCAGAGGCCTTACCTGTAAAGATCTGATTGTACAAATTATAGGTGATAAGGTAAATGATGAATATTTCGATTATCTGCAACGAGGTGATTTATCTGTTGCAACAAATGAAGTTCATTATTAAAAGACAGAAAATATTGATTTTTCACGTTGAGAACACCTATGAATAACTGTTCTGATGAGACCTATTAGGTCGAAATACGTATCAACAGATACATAGGAGTTGTTTGCGTGAAATCAAATATTTGCTTTCTTTTTCATTTTTCATTTTGAAGTTCATTATATTTATTATCACTCGTGTGCTCTTTTTGAATACATAATTAAATATCCAGAAACTATGTCACTGTTTTTGTCTCATAAAAATCAAAAATATTTATTGGCTTCTTTAGCCCTCACGAGTTTGGAAAGTGACAATTTTTATATTGATTTTTCTAAAATTTGTGTTTGTTGAACAGCTGTTAGAGAACTATATTTTAAAATTTCTGTGATTTTCTCCAATACTTTGTTAAATAACTTCATAAAAAGCTCTAAAAAAGATAAAAGTTTATCTAAAAAGCGCAAGCTTTCAACTTCCACTCTTAATAAATATTATATTCGCTCAAGGGATACTAGAATTCAATAAACTGCAAGTTGTTTACAAAAATATTTTCTTTTTTTTAACATAAATTATGTAAATAATGTAAGCTGAATGCACTTGTATTACTTTTAAATTCTATTAATATTACACCTCATTGTGTTCAATGTTTTGCAGTTTTAATATATGTGAAATATATATATATATATATATATATATATATATATTATATATATAATATATATATATATATATATATATATATATATATATATATATATATATATATATATATATTATATATATAAAATTATCCAAAAATTTTTAGTTTTCGCTAAAAATTCTACCATTTTTAGTTTAGGATAGTTTTCACCATAGTTGTAGGGGTCAAATGAGTTACCAGTTTCATTTAATAAACATCAAGACAACTAACCTCAATTAGTGTAAGAGGCAAAGTAAGTCTTACTCTGTAATTTATACTAATTCGGTTTATTGTAGCACCCTGATGATGCAAATAAAGATTTGCGAAAGCTTGGTTAACTAAAAAGAGTACTTCTTTGTCCCATCTTCCGCTGCACACCCAAATATTGGAGTATTGTATTCTAGTATTCTATTTGATCAGCGTTGATTACAAGCGTTCATCGCTTTTTCAGTATATATATATATATATATATATATATATATATATATATATATATATATATATATATATTAATATATATATATATATACACATATATATATATATATATATATATATATATATATATATATACACATATTATATATATATATATATATATATATATATATATATATATATATATATATATATATATATATATATATATATATATATATATATGTACCTTATCAGACTATTTTGTACGATTTTTTTACTTAATTCTAACTTTATAGCGAATATTATGATGTTCCTCTTTTATTTATTATTTTGCTGGGCTCTTTACAGTCGGACTACTTCGAACAGCTGATGCGGCGTTGCCATTTTTATTTCACGACTTGTAAGCTTTAGATGGCTGTGACCTCTTAGATTTACTTGGTCATTTCAAAATTTTACAGTAAATTTCCATAGATGTAATTTTGATAAACATTCTCCAATGAAGAGAATGATTCTAAATGGTAATAAAATAGGCCTTGATTTATTACTTTATGCCCCAGAGTTGTAATGTTTGTAAACAAAGTGTGTAAAGCAACTATTGTAATTTACTATTTTTCTGTTTGTTACATGTACTAGGTTTTTTATTTATTGCTCGTATATATATATATATATATATATATATATATATATATATATATATATATATATATTTTATTTAATGTATCATTTTGTATATAAGTAGGTGATAACTTTAATAATAAATAAAATATATCATGTTTTGGCCCCCTTGGGTCAATTTATCACCCTCGTCTAATTAGGATTTGTGCTGGTTCAGAAGGTTCTATGCACTTCATATGACCTACCCATCTCAGTCTGCCAAGCTTTACCACATTAGGGTCTTTTTTCAACACCTTGTATGAGATCTGTGTGTGTCGAGAATCTTTAGAATTTTCACCCTAAGCTCTGTATTTTAACTGGTTAAACCTTTGCTACTTCTACCAATTTATTTGATATATAATTGCTCTATATACTTAGCATGTCACCAATTATACTGTCTTTTGCATACAGAAATCTACCAGTTGATGATTTTAACATTAAATTCATGACACTTGTCCCAAGGTTTGTCTTAATAATAGTAATGTACAAATAAGTCATATTCTATTGGGTCTCCCATTTTAATATGGGGACTGTAACTCAACACACAATTGATCTGTTATTTGTGTCTGAATTCATATTTTAGTAAACATTTTGGACAAAACTTAATTTATACAAAATGCCTGTTTCAAAAATATATTCAACCCTGCTTAATTAACTGATGTATGACCCTTGTGATTTTTCATTGGTAAGCATCTTGATGTTGAATTCCTATCACCTTGTTATTGGCCTTATTTAATTGTTCTCTGAAATTTTCCCCATGTCTTCATGGTTGATTATAATTGTTATTAAATCTTTATGTCTATATATAGTCGAGGTATGAACTTGGCATTTTGTTTACTTTTTGATAGAATTTTGTTATCTCTGATTTGTGAGAGTTTTCTTGCATTTCTCTATTTGTTTGTTTTCTTTTTTCTTCTATGTACATTCTTCTTTTTTTCATCAGAATGTTATTTTTTAAATTTATTATTAATGTTTTTGTTGTGATTTTATGATTAAATAAAAAAATAAAAAGATAGTGCTATTTTATTTTATATTAATAAACTAACTTATATACCTTACACAGTAAACTATAACCTAAAACAATAAACTAAACTAATAACATTAAAAAACTATAAGCTATTCAAAAACTATAAAAATATGTGCATATCTGCTTTCTTGCTTCAGCAGCATCTTCAGCATTCATTCCGTCTAAACGCGCACAGACATACTGTGAAAAGGTTTTATTCACAGATGTTTTTTCTGTTTTTATTCACAGAGTTAAGGATTCTCCAAACCGACGCGAAACTTTCGCAGTCGCAACCTACGCGGAATCGCGGCGAATCGTAAGGCACGGCGACTTATGCAGGTGTTCAGACAAGTTGGGGCGGAATCCGCGACGGTCGCGGCAGATCAGATTTGTTTTCATGAAACGCTGCATGCACGGTTTTTTCCGCTGCAGTTATAGTTTCGCGTGAATTAAAATGGCTGTTACAGAAAAACTAATTGAAATTGTGAAACAATATCCTATACTTTATGATTTAAGGGACGCAGATTATAGAAATATAAGAAAAAAGTTTCATTGGAGTTTTAAAAAATACTAACAATACTGAATGTGTCCCGTACCAAGTTATTGCTTCTGGGGCTACATGTTTTTTCAGTTTTGGTAAATGCCAATAGTAGATGAGCTTCTTCTTCATCAGACGAAGTCATTATGTATTTGTAAGCTACGAATAAACGACTAAAAGATAATTTTTGTTGACATTTGTATGACGAACAGTCACGTCGGGTTTCGCGCCAATTTGAGGAAGCCTTGTCCGCTACCGCTCCGCCTGCGAATTTTCTGCAACGGAAAATTCGCGTGTCAATAGTTTCGCGTCGGTGTGGGGAATCCTTTAGAATCTATGGAGAAGCTATGAGCATATTAACGTATGTATTAAAACGGCGTAGGTAGGCATGGCTAAGGATAATACCAATATGGCGGTAACATCAGGGCCAGACTCAATAATATTAAAACTACTATACAAATATGACTAGTTATTCAGAAGATTTAATCATAATCTAAAAACGTGCAATACATTTTTAATGATTTATTTATCCCGCGGTAAACACTAAAAACACGATATATTATACATAAAGATAAATTAATACAGTCAAATATTATTTATTCTGTGAAGTATGGGCCATTACTTTGTTTACATATTTGTATACTAACCTGTGGATCGATATTCCTGAAGATTTTTTATTAACATTGCTTCTGCTACTGCAACTACGTTGAGAACATGAAAACCATTATTATGCACTATCACAATATATTACAGTTTCTATAAAAGTATTATAAAACTGAAAATATTCGAAAAACAACAAATGTAAACAAACATATATAGGATCTGTCAAAAGTTTCAAAACAATAATACCAATATGGCCGAAGTGAGGTCGTTTTTAGTCATGTGATGCCCTCTCCATAGATTCTAACACGAGAGCTTAATTTCCCGACTAGGCACCCCCCACCACCTAAGCTTTTGGGAATGGAACAGTTTGATTTTGACAGTTTGACATTTATGAATTTGTTTGGACTTAACCTAACTTTATTTGATATCTTATGTTTATATTTGGTGTCTTATTATTATTTTTTTATATAAATGCCTGTAACGTGTAAATATTGTGATAAAATGTTTTCAAGACAATTTACTTTAAATAGACACGTCACACAAATTCATTTTAAACAGATTGAACGCATATTTTATGCTAAAAATGTATGGGGTTTTAAATGTTTGGAACTTGATTGTGATAATTCCTTTCAGCAAGGAAAATTTTTAATTAATCATTTGGAAAATGTTCATAATTTAAAGTTTGAAAGTCAAACAATTAATTTTACAAATATGGATGATAAGTTTTATTTTAATATTTAATTTAGTAGGATATATTTTGTTAAAATATTGTAGAATATTTCTATGTACTTAATAAAATATAATTAAAAATATATAGTAATGGACATTTCCTAATTTAATTTTTTTTTTGTTTAAGAATTTATTATTTTGAAACAATCAATGGAAGAAACATCCTGCAGCTTCTATGTTGTGTCTAAATACAAGCAAGATAAAAATATTACGTACTTTAATTGCAATCAGAGCAAAACATGTAAGTAAGACACTTAACCTATGATAACTTCATATTAGATGGATACTGTAGCATTTATTTATATAGTTCTAATTTATTTGTCTATAATCTAATTTATTAAAACTCACGATAACTAATTACGAATTTATTAAAGTCTTTATTAATTCTAATTTATATTACAAATAATAATTTATGTTTCGTTACATTTAAATATCGCGGTTGCCGAGCTTCTTATGACTGACTGCCAAATAAAAATCTTTCATTTATATACACAACTGTGTCATCTAGAGAATTCGGCGGACTTCCTGAATAGTCTCGTATTTTGGTGAAGGCGCTCGACTCGTTTTTCAACCTCGAGACGTGGATGACTCACTAAAATTAGTGTCTAGAGATTTCTGGTAAACAACTGGTAGCTAAGCTCAGGTATATTTTGACCTACAAATTACGAGAATCAATAAAAAAGAATTAGTCATAAAATATTTACAGTTCTATATGCCATAACATTTAAAATCGTAACATTGCCCCCCTCTTAAAAGATGGTTCCTCCTGGAACCTTGTCGGGACTGGAACTGGAACGACATGCTGATATCGGCAACTGGACCCTCTTTTACAACTTCCAGTTGTATAGAAATGACAAGGGACGGTTTTCTCTCCGCAGCAGTAACTATGCGGATTGCAACAGACTAACACCTGGACTTCGGTGTCTTTAAAGATTTCCTCCACCATGTTTCGTATAACCCTCCAATCTAATTGGCGGCACTCCAACTTTGGCATGGCTAACTTTTGCACGTCGGACTCTAGTACGTGCTCTCTCAACTGAAGTAAGGCTTCCCATACATCTCGGTAGGTAGGTTGGTCACGGGCAGTGTCTTTTGTTACCAGGTAGAAAAGGTAACGTGATGCATCTTGAAGTTTCAAGGTTTTACCAGGAGCTGGCACTTGGCATTGAAGTTCTGCAACTCGACCAAACTTCCTTCGAAAGACGGATGCCAACCCTGGTGCATCTTTGATACTGGCCGGGATGGTAAGGGCCAATGAGTAGTCATCGGGAAGCGCGAGTAGATCTTGCCTTTCTTCAGTGGTAACACCATGTCTTGCTTTACCGGTACCTCCATAGGCACCCATGAATTCCTCAAACGTGAGGTCAGACACATCTTGGACTTGGTTTACTTCCACTTCTTCATCTACGTCGTGGTCACCCTCGAAAGACGCCAACCGGTTATGGTGTACTATCATCGGCTTTCCTCTCGGAATCTTGCTTATTCGGTAAATAACATCATTGATCTTCTCCATAATGAGGTATGGACCTTCCCAAAACTGCTGCAATTTGGGAGAACAACCTTTTCGCTTTTTGGGGTTATAAAGCCAGACTTTATCGTTCTTCTTAAAACACCCCTTTTCGGCTTGTGTATCGTACCGTTTCTTCATTCGGTCACTAGCGATTTGGAGATGGGAACGGACCAACTCGTGTACATCGTCCATTCTTCTTCGTAATTCGATCACATAATCTTCACCTGCTACATCTTCTCCAGGTCGACACCCAAACTCTAGATCACAAGGTAGTCGCATCTCGCGTCCGAATAGGACTCTGGCTGGTGTCTGGCCTGTTGATTCATTAACAGCAGATCTGTAGGCCATTGTGAAGAACGGAAGATATTGGTCCCAGTCTCGCTGATGATCGGATACCATCTTTGTCAAATACTTGCCAACTGTTCTATTCATTCGTTCTACCATACCATCCGATTGCGGATGATAAGCCGTAGTTCTTGTTTTCTTCATACCTAGTCTATCACATATTCCTTGGAATAAATCGCTTTCGAAGTTCCTGCCTTGGTCACTATGGATCTCCAAAGGCACTCCAAATCGGCTGATATATTCTTGGATCAACTTATCTGCAACGGTGGCGGCCTTCTGGTCTGGAAGTGCGTAAATCTCGACCCACTTAGTGAAGTAATCCATTACTACCAACATGTACTTGCCTCCATTATCACTTTCTGGAAATGGCCCAGCAATGTCCAAAGCTATTCTTTCAAACGGGCTTCCAACATTATATTGTCTCATAGGAGCTCTCCTTTTTCGATAAGGCCCGTTACTCGTAGCACAAATAGTACATTTCTTACACCAGTCTTTCACATCGTCGGAACTGTTCATCCAATAAAACCGTTCCCGAATTCGCTGAAGGGTCTTTTTCACACCAAAATGCCCTCCTGATGGACTGTCGTGTAACTGACGAAGTACTTCGGCTATTCTGTTCTTTGGAATTACCAACTGTCTTCTCTTCTCTGAACCGTCATCATTTTCCAGGACTCGTTTGAGCAAGCCATCTTCCATGATAAATGAGTCCCACTGGGCCCAATACGTCTTAACTATTGAGCCTAGGTTCGATATTTCTTGCCAAGGTGGTCGACGGTTTTCTTCTTTCCATTTTCGGATTTTCTGTATAACTGGATCTCTCTCTTGTTCTTCCCTGATCTTGGTAGGCGTCCAGTCGTCGTGGACCACCGTCGTTCTTAGCACTGCTGCTTCCTTGGATTCCGTTTTGTTGCAGTGAGAACACTCTGCTGGGCATGGCCTTCTGGAAAGAGAATCAGCGTTTCGGTGGCTAACTCCGGCCCGGTGCTCAATCTTAAAATCATATTCTTGGAGTCGTTCGATCCACCTGGCTATCTGACCCTCTGGATTCTTAAACTGCATCAACCACTTAAGGGCGGCATGGTCGGTTCGGATTAAAAACTTCCTTCCATAGAGGTATTGATAGAAGTGCTCTACTGATTTCACTACTGCCAGAAGTTCTCTTCTCGTGACGCAATAATTCCGCTCAGGTTTTGAGAGAACTTTACTAAAATATCCAAGGACTCTTTCCTGTCCTCCTTGAATCTGAGACAGCACTCCTCCAATTCCCACATTACTTGCATCTGTATCTAAGATGAACTCTCCTTCTGGCAGTGGATACCCTAAAATTGGTGCTGTGATTAAATGCTTTTTTAAGGTTTCAAAGGCATTCTGGCAGTCTACATCCCAGCGGTATTCTCTTGCTTCCTCTGTAAGTCGCGTTAATGGTTTAGCGATATCTGCAAACTTCTTAATAAACCTCCGGTAATAAGTACATAGTCCAAGAAAACTTCTCACTTGATGTTTGTCAGTTGGTTTTGGCCATTCCTTAATGGAATCGATTTTTCCCTTATCCACGGCCACTCCTTCTTTACTGACTATATGACCCAGATAATTGACTTTACCTTGAAATAGCTGGCACTTCTTGGGGTTTAACATCAATTGGGCAGCTTTAAGTCGATTAAAAACGTTTTCTAAATTCTTCAGATGGTCTTCAAATGTCTCCCCCAAGACGATTATGTCGTCTAGATAAACTAGGCATGTTTTCCAAGATAACCCTCTCAACACATTTTCCATAAGCCTCTCAAATGTCGCAGGAGCGTTACAAAGTCCAAATGGCATAACGTTGAATTGCCATAATCCAGATCCTGTGGTGAAGGCTGTCTTTTCTTTATCTACCGGGTCCATTTCTACCTGCCAGTATCCAGACTTCAAATCCAAAGTAGAAAATAATTTACTTCCAGCCAATGTGTCTAATGTGTCATCGATCCGAGGCAGAGGATAACTATCTTTCTTGGTAACGTTGTTCAGCAAACGGTAATCCACACAGAACCTCGTTGTTCCGTCTTTCTTCTTAACCAGGACCACCGGAGAGACCCATGGGCTCGTAGAAGGTTCTATCACCCCGTCTTTCTTCATTTCCTGAACAATCGTTTCAGCTTCCTCTCTTTTCGCCTGTGGTAATCGTCGAGCTGTTTGACGAATTGGCTTAGCATTACCAGTATCAATTTTATGCTTAACAACGGTAGTTCTTCCCGTCTTTCCTCCTTTCGGTACGAAAATATCACGATACTGCCGAAGAAATTCCCTTAATTTCCTTTTCTCAATCTGATTCAGAGACTGTCCAGCAACCGCAACCATTTGATCAAATTTATCGTTGGAATTATCAGACGTTGTCGTCTGACGGATTATGGATGTGACAGGTACACAAGTTCCTACTTTTGTCTCTTTCTTGATGGTCACTGGGTAGTCATTGACATTAATAAGTCTCACAGGAATTTCTTTAGCCGAAGTCACTAATTCTTTTCCAATTATGATTCCACGGCCAACTTCGTCGTCATGATTCCAAGGCTCCATCATAACAGGTGTTCCTTCGTCCACAATTCCCTGTAGCCGCGCTACTATTATCGTTTCACTTCTCGCAGGCACGACTGTATCTTCTTTAACGGCTGCTTGCATAGTGTTGTCATCATGTGGATGGAGAAATACCTCCTCGTTACCAACTTTGATTACCTTATTCTTAAAATCCAATTGGAATCCATGCGTATTCATTACGTCCATTCCTAATATAACATCCTCTTCGATGTCAGCAACTATAACAGTATGGACGAACTTTTCTGCTCCAATTCCTAATTGTACCTGGATTTCTCCATGAATGTTGGCATTTTCACCTGTAGCGGTCCGAAGTCGCAACCTCGTTGGTAACAGTTTCTTACGGCTGTTTATAACTGTCGGGCGTATAATGGTTCTGGTCGCTCCAGTATCCACCAACAATGTATGCTTTTTACCATTTATTTCTCCATCTACATATACACTATCTTCACGACATTTCAAAGAAGCTATTAGTATCAGAGGGTCTTTGGTAAAGTTCTGGGTCGAAGCTGCTCCCCTAAGGCCGACGCGTTCTGGTTTTGTCTTCGGTCTTATGGTCTTCGTTTTCTTGTGTGTCATGCTTTTTATCATATTAAAGAGCTGGTCAAGTTTATCTTCGTCTTCTTCCTCTTTTACAGTTCTAACTTTACTGTACCCGCCAGAGGCTAGCGTAGCTGACTCGTATTCGAGGGCGGCAGATAAGACATCCATCAGCGTCTTGTGACGAGCTAATCGTAGTGTTCTTTGCATCTCATGATCACGAAGACCATCAATAAACGTTTGAACGGCCAACTTTTCCATCATGTCTTCGGGAGCTGTTGGATAAGCATATCGCACTAATCTGGCAATATCTACTTCATATTCTTGAAGGGCCTCATCTTTCTTTTGTCTTCGATTTTTAAGCTGCGACTGATATACGTGCTCCAAGTGTTCGTGGCCATATCGCATATTTAACCTCTTCTTCAGTTGTTCGAAATCATCCGTCTCCTCTACGGCTATGGTCTGGAGCACATCTAAGGCATCTCCTCGAAGAGCGATAGTCAGGTTTACAGCCTTTTCTTTTTCAGACCATCCGTTCGCTCTTGCAGCTGATTCGAACTGTTTCATGTAGTTGTTCCATGATGATTTTCCGTCGAAAGTTGGGACTTTGACATGAACGGAACTTCCACTTCCTTCAAATTTCGGCCGTGTTTCCAACTTACATTTCGTCTCGTCTTCTTTTATCTCTACCGGATCTAAAGCTACCGTATTAATTGGTGGTAGCACTCTCGTGTTAGTTATCATGGTCTCTAACTGTTTGATTTTCTCTTCAACTTTATCAAATGTTTTAGAGACTTCTTCAAATTTCTCATTATTCTTTTTAGAAGTTTCTTCCATCATTTGAGAAACATTTTCAAATTTCTCGTCGAATCTTCTAGACACATTTTCGAGTTTCTCGTCGTTTTGTCTACCTACTTCTTTAATAATTTGAGACGTTTCATCCAATCTTTTGGAAACCGTATCGAACTTAATATCATTTTTCTTAGAAGTTTCTTCTATCTTTATTAAAACTGCTTCTTCTGCTGATTGAAACTGGAATGTCTCTGGGTCATCTCCATTCTTGTTAAGAACATTCTTCAGTCGCTCCTGGAGGATCTTCTTGGACCCGCTGCAGTCTTCATCGCGTTCTTCTAATTGCTCACGCAACTGTTTTACCGAGAGTTGTACTAGCAGCATCTTTGGTCAGGCACACACGTACTTTTTAAATGTTCTTTCGTACAACGATCACTACTGAACTACGCGGATGTTCCCGACGAACAATACCTTTCAAAAGTTCAAAAGTCTTTTTCAAAAATCAAATTAAATTTATCTACAATCCCACTTTTTCTGACACCACTGTAGCATTTATTTATATAGTTCTAATTTATTTGTCTATAATCTAATTTATTAAAACTCACGATAACTAATTACGAATTTATTAAAGTCTTTATTAATTCTAATTTATATTACAAATAATAATTTATGTTTCGTTACATTTAAATATCGCGGTTGCCGAGCTTCTTATGACTGACTGCCAAATAAAAATCTTTCATTTATATACACAACTGTGTCATCTAGAGAATTCGGCGGACTTCCTGAATAGTCTCGTATTTTGGTGAAGGCGCTCGACTCGTTTTTCAACCTCGAGACGTGGATGACTCACTAAAATTAGTGTCTAGAGATTTCTGGTAAACAACTGGTAGCTAAGCTCAGGTATATTTTGACCTACAAATTACGAGAATCAATAAAAAAGAATTAGTCATAAAATATTTACAGTTCTATATGCCATAACATTTAAAATCGTAACAATACTATATAATTATTTATAATTTAATTTTTTTTCTTTGTAGCTCGTGATATAAAGCAAGTATTAAATAAGCAATACAAGCATAAAAATCATGATTATTTCTGTACCAAACAACAATTATCTTTACCCTCACTCAAGAACCGTCGTGACATGTCAGGTGCTATATTTATATATAAGATCATCAAGAGGTTAATCTTTGTAAATGGGTATATTTATTTTAAAAACCCTTAAAAGGGCCACATCAATAAAACAAACGTTTTCGGACCACACAGTCCATCATCAGGTTATTAAAATCGAAAATGCTAGGTCACAATGCCTGAGCCACCAAAATATTAGGGTAAAAACCCTTTAAATTACATTTAATTATGAAATATTGTACATTGTGTTATAAAATAACTGTGATGTTCAGTATTAAATTAAATTTGACTGTAGGTAACACATGGTTCAATTGGGTTCCAGAGCCGGTGAGAGGAAACCTCTGCACTCGGAGAACAACGTGGAACTGTTCCACTTAGTCTCCATAATTCTGACACGTCAGAGGGAAGTGAAATATTTTCAGATAGTGATGATGAAGACCTATGTGATTTGACATTAGATCCAGCCAAAATTTGCGACATTAAGATCAATGATTTCTTATTAGTGAGACTCAAATATGAAGCCCATTCCAATAAAGAAATCGAAAAATATTATATTGGGAAAGTTGTGGTGATAAACACCATTGGTACGATGGAAGTAAGTTTTTTACGTAAAAATTCAAAAAATGTCACATGCTTTGTGTTTCCATGTGTCACAGACATTGGTGTTATATTCAACAACCAGATTATAAAAATTTTGGACCATCCAAAAATTAACAGGGGTCGACACTTTTTTCCTAATGTTAAAACGGACTTGATTTCATAGAAAACAACAAGCATTTATAATATTTTTCTATAGATCAATAATAAAGATACGTTTTTATTGTTTAATTAGTCCTAAATAATAATACTTACATATTACAGTTGAAAAATGTCTTTGTGTCAGTGTACCCTTCATACCAGGGAACACTGACACAATGCAAAGTTTCAGACTTTTTTTTAAATCTATTTGTTTTCTTAACTTATAGCAATGTAGTCATTCATGATGTATTTGCAACACAATAACACGTCCAAATTGATATTTGCAAGTAAAATCCTATTAATGGTCTAGCGATGACAGAAATTCAAATTTTTCTGTGTCACTGTACCCACCTCTCCCCGACCTCATATATGTTCTGTACAAGCGTAAACGAAGTATATTATACCAATCATTATTATATTGGAAATTTTTTTAAGTTTTTTTACAAACTAAAATAATAATGAAATGATTAAAGGTAGCAGGTGTTATTATTTACAGTTTTCTAAATAAAAATTATTATTAAAAAATTAAATTAGTATTTATAATTAATTCTGTAAAAAATATAGATATAGATTGTGTTACCAAAGTATGTATAGAAATAAAAAAAACAAAAGTTTAATACAATAAGGACCAATTGTTCGAACGCTAATTAAAACTCAAATATTTAATCAAAATCAAATAGGAAACATTTTGAGGTTATGTTGACTGATTTATTCAATTGTATGATTTTGCTTTTTAATTTAAAATAAACCATAATTAAACTCTTTCTGATGTTAATTTCATGTTTTTATTTACAAATCAATAATAATAATAAGCAATTTTGACAACAGCTTTGATGTATTTGCAAATTCAAGTTTTGATTAGCGTTCGAACTACCGGTCCTAATTGATACCATATATTTCAAACTTCCCGCCATTCGTTAGATCCGTGCACATATAAACAGTAGTGGGGGGTGCTGAGTCGGGAAATTAAGCTCTCGTGATTCTAACTCGATGCAATTTTCTCAGCGGCCATTATCAAATTCGAAATTTCAGCATCATGCTATTGATTGGCTAAAGTACTGAACATAAACAGAAAATGACTAACATACCTTTTGGAGTAAATAAGCCTTTTGAAGTGGATGGGGTTAAAGTTTCGTAATTGCCGGCTGAATCCACATCATGTTAGGTTCTTTGCTCATCCTCATAAATTATTTATATTGGCGAATAAGAGCCAATAGAAGAAGGTCCACTCTCTTCTTCACTATATCTGATTTTTTTTCTACTGCTTTTGTTGCAGTAAATGTTCTTTATAAAACAATTATTAAAATTAGTTAATATTTAAATTAATATTTTAAGTGGGAATAAATTTGATTTTTGGAAAACCATTAGTTTAACTTACTTTCTTTTCCTAGTATTTGCCATAAAATAGCATGCTATTAAAATGTGGCCATGAACTTTCTGGTGCCTCCATTTCAGAATGTATTTTATTTTTTTCTTTCACAAACCGGCCCCTTAGGCTTTTCCATAGCTTCTGGCACTCTTCCACTAAAACCAAAATAAAAATTGATATTTTACAAAACTATTTGTATTTTTACTTTTACTTACCACTAGAGTTCACGGTTTCCGCAATTACCTCCCACGCTGCATCTTTCTTTTTCGAATTTTTGTAATCTTTATGTGTAAGATTATAAATATGCTCGTATGTTTGAATTACTTCAATAAACGTGCCAATATCAATATCCGCTGAAATAAAAGTACAGTAGAACCTCGGTTAACCGAGATTCCGGGTTAACCGAGGCCATCTTCCGGATAAACCGAGGCCATCCTAATATGAATTTTATAAATTTTAATGAGAAAATATCACTTCCAAATAAACAAGCGATGTAAAGCGCCTTAACTTACCGCAACCGCAATACGTGCGCTGTTGGTGATTGCATTCAAGTAATTGAAGGTATTTGTCGGGATTCTTTCGCAAAGTTCGTGTTTAGCCTACTGTACTATTCGGAACCGTCCGTGAGTCGGTCTCCCACAAGACGCCAACTTGTTTTACTGTGCGTAGCAGTGGCAGTGCTTTGTTTACTCTTTCAAGTGCGTGTTTGTAGATCAGTGATCTGTTTTACTACTGTTAGTAGCGTGTGTATAATAAGTGCAATGAGTGCTCAGCGCAAGCGTGTCGTTGTGTCTTTAGACATAAAACTAAACGCAATTCATCGTCTTGACAAGGGTGAATCAATTAAAAGTGTAGCTACTGATTTGGGTGTTGGTGAGGCTACCGTAGGTGACTGGAGGAGGAAAAGGGCAGAGTTAGAAAAATGGGGCGCTCAGAGCTTGAATAGTGATTGCAATCCAGATCGAAAAACTTTAAAGAAGTGTGAATATGAAAAAACCACTGAGGCATTATTCATATAATTTTCGAAAATGAGAAGTAAGGGCAGTCCAATGAGCGGACCTATTTTACAGGCAAAAGCGCTAGCTTTTCAAAAAAGGTTTGGGGATGGTGATGAACCCTTTACCGCTAGTTCTGGATGGTTCATGCGATGGAAGAACCGATATGGAATTCGACAACTTACTGTATCTTGAGAAAAACTTTCAGCAAATGTAACTGAAGCACCTATTTTTCAAGAAAAAATTTCTAAATTGATTTTGAATGAGGGCCTTACTTCGGATCAAGTCTTTAACTGTGACAAAATAGACCTGAATTTCAGAATGTTGCTGAGTAAAACCTTATCTAGTCGGCAGGAAACATTAGCTCCTGGTTATAAGAAAAGTAAAGATCGAGTTACAGTTCTAGCATGTGCTAATTCTGCAGGAAGTTTGAAATTAATACCAGTCGTAATTGGCAAGCCTAAAAAGCCACGTGCTTTCAAAAACACCAATGTTCACACCTTCCCCAGCATATATTAAAATCAGAAAAATGCATGGATGGACTCACATATTTTCAAAAATTGGTTTTTTTGAGGATTTTGTTCCGATTGTTGAAGCTGTTCTGAAGAAACAAAATCTTCCTCCCAAGGCCATTCTTGTTCTTGATAACGCTCAATCTCATCCAGATGATGATGAACTAGTGAGCAATGGTATTAGAGCCATATTTTTACCACCTAATGTTACTTCCCTTATCCAGTCGCTTGATCAAGGTGTACTTGAAACTTTTAAACGAAATTACAAAAAGATACTGCTAAAAATGATACTGGAGAAATTAGAGGAAGGTCTAAGTGTCACTAATGCTCTAAAACTCATCACACTGAAAGATGTTGTTTACTGGTGCTCAGAGGCCTGGGATAACGTTAAAGATGACAAGATCAGAAGGTCATGGCGCAAACTTTTTGGTATTGATGCACGAGCAGCTGCTCTCAGAAAGCAACTGAGTTCTGAAATCGAAGAGCTTGTGGTTCTTGGCAATCAACTCCCAGTGGCTGAGCCCATTAACTCAGCCGACATTGCAGAATGGATCAAAGGAGATGAGGAGCAAGCGCTGACTGATGACGTAATTATTGAAATCCTTGATTTATTGTCTCCCAAATTAATAACCATTGTACTGTAAAATTAATCTGTCGAATATTTTTTACAGAGTTATTGTACACATTTTACACTTCATTAAACTTTAAATTCACAAACCAAAAGTTATTTTATATACGTGATAAACTGCTGAAAACACTAAAAGCTAAATTATTTTAACAGTGAGGAATGTGATGAGCACAGTGATCGGATCTCTCACTCAGACGGCCTACGCTCTATCGAGGCAGAACTGGCCTATATTGAGCAGCAAGATGATGCTACAACAAATGATTTATTATTGCTGCGGCGCTGGCGTAACAAAGCAGCCAGCAAGCAATAACCTTACGCAAAAAACAATCAAAGACTTCTTTGTTAAAAATGATAATTGTTAAAAATGATATTTGATTCACATGTAATGTATTTGAGATTCAACTGTTTAAGGTTATGTATTATTAAAATGTGTGTTTGTCCAAATTTTTATGTTAACCTAACAATCGTCTTTCGTTATTGTTTTGCAACATTTCTGAACGTACTGTATATGGTGTGTTATACAAATACATTTATAGTTTATTCGTCTTCCGGGTTTGGACCATGTCATTTGTGAGTGACCCAAAAGTGGGTTCATCTCGACGTTTCGCTACAATTGTATGTAGCTTCTTCAGGAGAACAAAGAAAAAAGAAAAAGAAATCAAAAGATAGGAAGATGGGTAGTTAGCAACGGTAACTCAGTTACTCAACGCAACCAGAGGCGAATACTAACTACCAAGATGGGCATTTGGTCACAGTAACTCAACTACTTAACGCAGCCAGAGGTGAAAACCAAATGCCAGGACAGGGATTCACGTCCAACAGCTCAGAACACTAACGCGTCAAGAGGCGGGGAGTGAATCCGACGATTACTCCACTGCCGCTCTATTTACAGTCACGGTGACCTGTCGTGTCGGGACGTATCGGCACACTCCGTGGCGCGAACGTCAAGAAGCGCGCGCCGGTCAATCATGTGACTGCATCGTGGTAGCGGGACCGGACGGCGGCTCTAGACTGAGAGTCCAGATGGGAGACAAGTAGTATCCTTCCTCTCGATTGATATTATGTGGATTTTTTCGGATCTCTAGAGATTCGCGGATTTTCCTGGAATAAAAAAAGGGGCTCTTAGAAATAATATGGGTTTTTTCGAACAATATGGAATGACCGGTTTTTTGGCAGTGTTCTGCAACTGCAGAATGGGAGAAAAGACCTGATCGAATGCATCTTTGATGCTCTTGAATACGAGTTTTGACGGAACGACCAGTTTCGCCAATATACACATGTCCACATGAACAAGGAATAGAATAGACACCACAGGAAGATAGGGGCGGTAATGAGTCCTTAGGAGAGGGTAGATATTGTGAGATTTTCTTGGGTGGTCGAAAAGTAGTCCTGATACCTTCTTTGCGAAGAATTTTGCCAATCCTATCAGTGACACTTCGAATATATCAGCTGAATATATCACCTCTGGCTGCGTTAAGTAGTTGAGTTACTGTGACCAAATGCCCATCTTGGTAGTTAGTATTCGCCTCTGGTTGCGTTGAGTAACTGAGTTACCGTTGCTAACTACCCATCTTCCTGTCTTTTGATTTCTTTTTCTTTGTTCTTTTTCTTTGTTCTCCTGAAGAAGCTACATACAATTATAGCGAAACGTCGAGATGAACCCACTTTTGGGTCACTCACAAATGACACGGTCCAAACGAAAGACGAATAAACTATAATTCTGACTCTGGCCGTGGAAGCCTACGATTTCAACAAATACATTTATTTGGTTTTTTACAATTTTTAAAATGTTTCTTGTATTTATAAACTGAACAAAGGTCACAAATAACTAGTTTTATATCGTCATATTTATATTACCAATTACAGTATTGTACTATATTTAGGTAACGTTCCATGTTATCCGAGTTTTGCCGTATCCGAGGTACTCTCGGTCCCAATTACCTCGGTTAATCGAGGTTCTACTGTAATTAAAATATACGAAAAATGGTTTTTAAATTATTTCTTAGCATTACCACTGCTCTTTTGGCTTGATTTCATTTTAATCTATACAGACGACGACTATATTCTCTATTATTAAATAAATATAAATTATCTAAATTCTTCCAAACACGTGGAAACATAAACATAAACAAATAATTTAGCAAACTTTGTCACGGCTGCGATGACAAAGATACAGTTTTTTATGTTCTGTGATTGTGACTATATAAATATATACAAATCCACTTACAAAATAGCTACATGGAATGTAAGAAGTATGTATGAACCTGGGAAAATAAGAAATATACAGCAAGAGATGATGCGACTAGAGATCGATATATTAGGAATAAGCGATACAAGATGGGTCGGCTCTGGCGAAATCAATACAGACAATGGACGAATTTATTACTCTGGAAGCAGCGACACCCAACACAGATATGGAGTTGCTATGATCCTCACTGAAAAACTAACGAGATCAGTAACAGGCTTCGTTCCGATATCTGAAAGAATTATAATGGTGCAATTATTGACAACCCATGGAAAAATGAATTTAATTCAGATTTATGCACCAACTGCTGACAAAAATGAAGAAGAAATAGAAAACTTTTATAGCGAACTTCAAAAAACATTACATCTCACAGCATCTAGAGACGTAACAGTGATCATGGGTGATTTCAACGCAAAAATTGGCGAGGGAAAATGCTACCCTAATGTAGGACCATATGGGCTTGGTGAACGAAACGACAGAGGGGATCGCCTAATAGAATTTTGCCAGGAGCACAATGTTATAGCCGCAAATACATTCTTTAAATTACCTAAGCGACGCCTTTATACATGGAAATCATACTTACTTACTTACTCCGTGGCGTTACAACCCTTCGTGGGTTTTAGCCGACTCGACAACATGCCTCCACTGTTTTCTGTCTTGAGCAACCTCCATCCAATTCTCCACGCCCATAGTGCTTAGGTCTCCTGCTATATTATCTCGCCACCGGAGACGAGGGCGTCCGCGTGGTCTCCTTCCAGTTGGGACTTCCTGCCACACCAGTCTTACTGTTCGTTCGTCAGAATGTCTTCTGAGGTGTCCTGCCCATTGGAGTCTTCTGGACTTTATGATGTTGGCGTCTGGGTAAAGTTCTTCAAGCTCTTTATTAGTTCTTATCCTATATTGTCCTGATGCTTCATCAAGCACCGGACCAAAGATCTTCCTTAGGATTTTTCTTTCCCAAACACGTAGTCTCTCTTCATTTGCCTTTGTCATCGTCCACGTTTCGCTTCCATACATCACAACGGGTCGTATGATTGTTTTATAGACCTGTATCTTCGTACATGGAAATACATGGAAATCGCCAGATGACAAAGACAACAAAATCGTCAGAAATCAAATTGATTACTTCCTAATAAAACACAGATATCGAAACTCAATTCAGGCAGTAAAGGCATATCCAGGAGCGGACGTATCTTCTGATCATAGTCTTCTTATTGCTAGATTTCAACTTCAACTAAAAAAGACACAAAAAAGCCGCAATAACAATAAACTTACATACAGAAACTAAAGTCAGAAGAAACAAAAGAAAATCTGAAACACGAAATCAACACAAATCTAGACAGAAACCCAGGAAATAACTGCAACGTAGAGCAGCAGTGGCAATTCTTCAAAACCTCTATATTGGAGCCAAGTAAGAAACTACTTACAACAACTAAATATAAGAAAGAAGAATGGATGACAGAGGAAATTCCAGAGTTGATGAATGAAAGGAGAAAAAACAAAACCATCAATAAGACGCGCTATAAACAGCTTCAAAACCAAATAAGAAGAAAAATTAGGGAGGCTAAAGAGACCTACTTCTCTGAAAAATGTAAAGAAATAGAAGAACTTCAAAACAGATATGACAACTTCAACCTACATAAAAAAGTCAAAGAACTAGCCAGAGTAGGAAATAAAAGAACCTCAAATATATTGCTCGACAAAAATGGAAATATTATATTGGAAACAGAACAAAAACTACGACGATGGAAAGAGTACATCGAAGAATTATTTCATGACCAGAGAGAAGCTAGTACATCTGTAGATAGCCAAAGAGGAGATGTAGGTCCAGAGATAACCAAATCAGAGGTTAGTCAGGCATTAAACTCAATGAAAACCAATAAATCTGCTGGTCCAGATGAATTACCAAGCGAGCTACTAAAGTTGGTCAACGAGAAAAACCTGGACATAATAGTAGAACTGTTCAACGCTATCTATACTACGGGAATCATTCCTAGAGAAATGTTGATATCAGCATTTGTGTGTTTGCCAAAGAAAGTGAATGCCAAAGAGTGTAGTGACTATCGAACCATAAGCTTAATGTCACATACCTTGAAAATTCTCTTGAAAATTATCCACGCCAGAATACACTCTAAACTGGAGCTGGATATTAGTGACACTCAATATGGGTTCCGCAATGGTATGGGTACCAGAGAGGCATTATTCTCCTTCAATGTGCTGACACAGAGATGTTTGGATGTTAACCGTCCTCTTTACGTCTGTTTTATAGACTACAATAAAGCGTTTGATAAAGTAAAACATGATCGACTCCTGGAAATTCTAAAAAATAAAAACCTAGATGAAAGAGATTTAAGGCTAATAACACACCTCTATTACAATCAGCGAGCAATAGTAAGAATCGAAAAAGAAACATCTGAAGAAATGGAAATAAAGAGAGGAGTCAGGCAAGGCTGCATTCTATCACCTCTATTATTTAACGCCTATTCTGAAGAGGTAATTCGAGAAACTCTGGAAGATGAAACAGTCGGCATAAGAGTAAATGGAGTCTTAATTAACAACATCAGATATGCAGATGATACAGTAATAATAGCCGATAGTTTACAAGACCTGGAAAGACTCATGAGCAAAATACTCATGTGTAGTAGGGAGTACGGACTCTCTCTTAATGTCAAAACGACGAAGTTTATGAAAATTTGTAAAAACAACTATAATACTAACGAAATCTTGATAGTAGAGGGCCAGCAGATCGAAAGAGTAAAAAAGTACACTTACCTAGGAACACTTATAACAGAAAATAATGACTACACGGCAGAAATCAAAGTCAGAATCGAAAAAGCACGTTCTAATTTTATAAAAATGAAAAAGGTCCTATGTGGCAAAGATCTAACATTAGCTCTTAAAGTACGCCTAACAAAATGTTACGTATACAGTGTACTATATTATGGAGTGGAATCATGGACGTTAAATCTAGATACCATGAGACGACTTAACGCCTTTGAAATGTGGACCTATAGAAGAATTATGAGGGTTTCCTGGGTAGATAGAGTTACAAACAATGAAATACTGAGAAGAATAGGCAAAGAGAAGGAAATTGAACTTACAATTAAAGAAAGAAAGCTACAGTATCTCGGACATGTGATGCGGGGCGATAAGTATGGCATCCTGCGACTCATAATGCAAGGAAAAATAGATGGCAGAAGAAGCATCGGAAGAAGACGAATTTCATGGCTGAAGAACCTGAGAGAATGGTTTGGATGCAGCTCAAAACAACTATTTAGAGCTACTGCCTCAAAAATTAAGATAGCTATGATGATTGCCAACCTCCGTAGCGGAGATGGCACCTGAAGAAGAAGAAGATTGTGACTACAACCACAGAGGAGTTTGTATACTCTCTGCTACAACGGCCAACCGCAACAGATAAAGTTGGTTCATCTTGAACCAGAGATACTTACATATCTCTGTCTTGAACGGAACCGAACGCCGACGCCAACGATGTTTATAAATATACATATAAGTTTCCCATTTGACCATGTTGTAACGCGAACGTCAACGCCAACGTAAAGTTTATAAATCAGCCTTAAGTCTACGAACCGTTCATCAGTTGCGTTCACCAGATTGTGACTCAGATTGAGAAATTTGTGACAGAACTGTAATTTAAATTTTTTTAGTAAATTTGAAATAATTGAATCTATTCTCAACTAAAAGTACGAATAAAATAGTGCATATTACGCCTATGGTTGCCACAAATAAAATAAACCGGGTTAATTTTTCTATGCACACCAGATAAAATTTCACTGAACGGCACTGGTTCCGTTCAGCATCATAGATAACTAATATAATATTAGATAGGTTCGGCCACAAATCACCTACGGTTCAGCACTGGCTGACACCGTCCGCGCGAACGAGATGCGCGTACTTATCTTTACAAGCAGAGCAGAGTGGGCATTCTCTGTGTTTAATACTCTGTGGTATAAGTAATAACCAAGAATGCTTAACTAAAAGGACAATTTCATCAAAGACCATTTACACCAAGTAGAGTAGATGGTCTTTGAATTTCATCATCCAAATATATGTCTGTCACAGCAGCAGGTGGCTGTCACGTAGGTGTGGGGATTACGAACGATTATCGATTATCGACCTTATTGCCTGTGTTGCCAATGTCCGGATAATTATCCGATTTTCAGATAATTTCGTTGTAATAATAATACTCGGTATTTATTAAATGTTTTATTTAATAAAACTTTAAGATTAACAATATACACGTTACATCTTTTTATATTAACCTCCTAACCTGTATCTCTAACTTCATGGTGCCACGCCTCTTCTTCTTCTTTTACATGTGGCCTATTACTACATTCGTGGACCATCGGATAATTTTCGGATTGAACAATTTTTTGGAAAATTTCGCATAATTCAAGGGTCTATCGACTTTTATTTTTAAATATAATTTAAATTTTTATAAGCTTAAATAGCTAAATTTACGAATGTACATAGAACTGCAAATTCTATTCTTATATAATCGAAGATGATGGAACCTATGAATTATTTCAGCGCCCTCTGTTGATAAATAGTATAGTTTTGGTTGACTGTTACTGTACAAAAATCCAGGGATCTTTGAAATTGACAAAACAAACATTGAATTTTATTTCAATCCAAGTCTAAAAGGTCGAAGTAGTCAAGTATTTCCCCTGTGGCACTTTCTCTATACTTTTGCCGATTGTTTTAAGAGTTAATAATTTGTTAATTTGCTGTATTTATGTATTATTTGTTATTTTTTATTTAAACAAATATATTTCTATCAAACTAAACTTGTTTTCTTGCCATCATTTGTCATATTAATTGTCATTTGTCATCTGTCAATAAGTCACTGTCAACTGTCAATGTCAATTATTCCATTTAATTAGTCTTCTTTTTCGATTTTTATGAATTCGGATAATTTCGGATATTTTCTTCCCAATATTCGGATAATTTCTAGTTTTGCGTTGGCAACACTGCTTATTGCTAGTGTAAATGTAAACGTTTATGGAAGATAAACCTTTTAAAGATAAACTTTTAGGAAGAATTTGAGATTAAAAAATTTAAAACGAAAAATGAATATTTTGTTTTTATATTAAAAAAATACCTAAGAAATTCACACTTTTAGAAAAATTATTCTTAATGATCTGTTTTACATGTTAAATAAAATTTATTTTTAGAACGAATGTCTTGCTAGTGCATAAAACATTAATTTAAATATTATTCTACTTAAATAAATTCAATGATAAAAATAATAACAAAATACCTACCTTGAAATTTAGTAAAAAAAAAATTAAAGTTTTACTAAATTACAATAACATAACCTTAAAATATGATCATTCATAGGAAATATATTAATACTTTGATATATTAATACTTTGATATCCTTACCTTAAAATTAACGAACAACAAATAATATCAATCTCATATAACGAATCTTCATAGTCCAAAGTCCTTATTTATTTTCCAAACAATTTAAAAAAACCAAAATTTCTATCTTCTTCTGGGACAAATAAACACAAATTAGAAATGTTTGGATAGGTTTTTAAAACTCCCGCCCATTGTACCGTCAGACTTACCGAGTCTATTCTGTGATTGACAAGAGAAAAGTAATATTTATGAAATGCTCATCGTATTCAGGTGTAATCTGATCAGCAATCAAATCACAGATAAGCTCGTCTCTCTTCTCTCTCTCTCAGTAGACACGACGTCTCGTCGACTAGTAACTAACGAACAGACACACACTTTTATATTTTCTTTTTAAGTTTTGTTTTGGTAGAATTTAGCTAAATATTGTTGAATCTTCCTTTGTGACTTTCTACATTTTCCTTTTAAAATTTGTGCAGGCACAACCTGAAAATGTATTGCGTGGACAAAAATAGAACTTTTGGCTAAATAATAGGTTTTACTGTTTTATTTTCAAACTATGGAATTACAGTGCTAAACAATTAAATCCCAAAATCATATTAAATAATGTGTAATAATGTGTCGTTGTAAATCTGAATATGAAATATCGATGGAGTTTATTATTTACCTACTGTAAATATTACATAAACAAATTTACTGTTATGTGATTTTGAGTGTAACAGTAATAATATTTGAAACTAAATGGATCTAATTTGTTTCATCTGAGTGGCACCTTCTTACTATTTCTAATTATGTGAAACAAATCAATAATAGCGCCTAAGAATAATTATGTGGATGTTTATTTTTTCTTGGTGTGCAATTGTTACTTTTGTGATGACATTGATCTTCTGTGCCTGTTGGAGAAAGAAAACAGTAAAGTAAGTAGTTAAAATATACTACATTCTTATAATTTCAGGGAAACTTGACAATACAAATATTAGTTAATTGTAAATGATTTATTAAAAATTTATTGTTAAGTTAGTAATATTGAAGGTTGTATTAATCTCCAAGAAGATCTTTCCACCTTGTTAGATTGGTCAGAAGCTAATAATATATCTTTAAATATTAATACAAGCCAATGTATAACCAAAGAATATAGACTATATCCTTTGGTATAACTTTCACAAGAAAAGGTTTCCTGTGATATTTTACTATTCTCTTGATGTTTGTCTAGGGTTATTGAGGATTTGTTTTTGATGCTAAAATATCATTTGTTCCTCAACTATCCAAACTTGTACTTAGAGAAATTTGTAAAGACTTTCCAGTCTTTATTGCCTGTCCTCACAACTCAACATTAGTTGATCAACAAAATTTGAAGAATCTTGAATTAATTATTGTTCACATATTTCATTTAAAATTGAATCAAAAAGCCAATCTAAAAATGGTACCCAACATCGTTATGCCTGAATCTATAGAAATTGTTATAAAGAAAAATATAGAAACTATTTAAGAATGTCAGAGGAAAAAATTTGACAAGCTGCTGTACAAAGATCAAGATTCCATAAAAAACATGCAATGATGCGATCAGTATCCAATATCACCAAAAATTAAATCTTTTTATAGAAGAAAGTACAGTAAGTACAGAAAGTTTATGTACATATTAAGGTAAATGTACTAGTAGTTGACATTATAAGAAGAAAAAAAAAACATTATTTAGCCTCAAACCGATGTAGATGAAATTAAATAAAAAATATATGTATATTCAGGTAATCTAATCCTTCCTGAATATTTAACAAATAAATTTTTGGACAAGTCTGCTTTCTAAATATTTTTTATAAAATTTTCAAAAATTGTTGCAAAAGTGTCAGTAGTTGACACAACAAAATGAAAAAAAATTAGTAGTTGACACATCCAAGGTTTAGTAATTGACACCCAAATATATTTTGATAATTTTATTAAGAATATGTAATTACAGGAGAACTTTAATGTTAGATGTTTCCACATCCACTGAATCTGGAAACTGATACTTTATTCTTTCTCATGAAATGAGTATCTGAGGTTGGGGCATCCTTTTGCAGGTTTTTGAGGATTTGATGAGGATTTGAAAATGTTATTACTCTCACATCTTTATCATTAATTTGAAAAGAAGTTTTACTGTCATTTTACTGCTACCAAATTCAACCTATGATTCATTATTATCACTTGATGATTCTTCCTTTTTCTTACTTACTTTTTTTTCGTCGCTTTCAGTTTCTGTTTTTTAACAAAGTTTTTTTCTTCTCTTTTCTTTTGTCTCTCTTCTGCTCTTTTCTGTTTTTCTTCAAGAAGCTCGATCTTCTTATTTTCTTTATTTTCATGATAAGTTTGCCATTCTTTTGAACTAGCCACAGAAGGAACTTTTTCCACTCTTCTTTTTTTTTACTGCGGATATTCTGGGTTCAGGCCAAAACAGTATTCATTTAAAAGGAGAGGGTATAATTTCATTTGATGTAGAAGGTGTAGGTAATTCTTCAATTGCTGAAGATGGAACTTGTGATTGTGTTAATGAAGAAGCACAAGTGTCTTGAATAATAGCAATATTGTTATGTTGAAGATTTTTCCTAGTGGGACTAGTGTGACTTTCCAAAACATCCGAAATGTTTCTACCTGGTTCAGCCTCAGATTGGTTTAATAACTCACCTACTTCATACTGTTCTTCGACTGGCTTATCAGGTTTGTTCTCTACGTAAATGTCTTCAACATTAGGGCTGTCTTCAACATTTGGAATGTCCTCAATATAAGTGGCATCTTCAATAATATTATCTTCATCATCTGGTTCTTCTGCACCTTGTTTCGCTTTCAAATTGTTTATTTCTTCTTCTAAAAGACTGTATTTTATGCAAATGTTTTTGTAAAAGTAAAAGAGAAATAAATCTTCATTGTCATTGTTCCATTTTAGGCTTGTTTTGAAAAGAGCTAGTTTTTGTTTATCAATATGTTTCTCTATAAAGTTTTTCCCTTGTTTCATTTCCTGCAATTCCTGCATTTTCTTTGAAATGTCTATTTTCTCATTGTGAAACATAATCGCACCAACATCCTAGGGAACTAAGCCACATTTTCGGAAACCATTTTTTAAAATTGATGGTACTTAACCTTTCCTCTAGAACTTTTTTCAAAAGAGGACAGCAGTGAATTTTCCTTAAAACTGGAGAAGCCTGATTCTCAATCCGCCACTGGTGTACTGCATCTTTCCAACCCCCTTTCAAAGAACGAAATACAGCAACATCCATTGGCTGAAGCAAATGTGTTGCATTTGGATGAAGGGCTACCAATATAATACCATGTTCACTGCAAAATCTGCTAGTGTGTAATGTTAAATGTTGCTGAAACTGGCTTTCTACATAGAACTTCCTCAATAGCTTTCTCCATAGCTTCTTCTGTATATTGGAACATTTGTCCTTTTATAGGAGGCATATTTTTAACTGAAATTTAAAATTTTTGTTTTAGTAGTTGACATCCAAAGTGTTTCAATAGTTGACATAGTGTCAACTACTAGATAGAGTGGATACATTTACGTGATATTTAAAATATAAGTGTACACATTATATACAATGAAAATAACAATAAAATATTAAGTTTTTACAGTCTCAGTATAAATGGTTAGTAGTTGACACCTATGTCAACTACTAGTATTTTTGTGTATTTGTGAGTTAGTAATTGACACCTAGCCTAATTTTTGTTTTGAGAATAAAACAAACTTAAAACATTAGCAAGATGTTACCTTAATATTCATATAATATATTGATATATCTAAAACTACAGTCATTCACAATTTAATCAATAAATATTAATTTTTTTAAACTTATCTTCTTAATACTTTTGTTTAGAAAACTTGTTGCCACTTGAAGCTCACACAACACTTTGACAAAAATTTGGTGGGAATTTTCTGTTTCAAAGTTAAATAATTCTACAGTTACAGAGAAGATGTATAAATGACACTACTTAACTATGATGGTAATAATTACATTAAAAATAATTGGAAAAGCTTATTATTTATGCTTAAAATGAAAAATGTCAACTACTGGTACAGTGTCAAGTACTAGTGCATTTACCTTATATTATGAGATGTTATAAGATTTTATTTAAGTATATTTTTTTTTACCAAAGTACGTGATAAAAGTGTACATTCTAAGCAGGCATTATTCTGCAAATTCTCCATGCATTGTTGTCTGCAGTATGAATGATTTAAAATGAAATATGAAGATTTTTCTCCCTTTATCTGTTTGAAATTGCTTTAGATTGGTATTTATTGTCAGAAGGTTAAAACACTGAAATTACAGAAACTCATGTGCACCGCAGCATCTTTCAAAGTTAACAATTGTTGATTGCCCAGTTCACACATTTTAAGACAAGCTTTAACTTGAAAACAATTCGTGGTGATTCATCACTTAAACAATAAAAGTTTGACTAGATCAAACTTTTTTTGACCAACCAAAAAGTTGATCAATTCTGTTGAAAGACAGGATTTTTCTCTCACTCACTAGATTTTTCATTCAACTTTTGTTATACAACTAAAATTGGTCAACTAAACTTGACTCATGGGAATGTGCCTTTACTGTTCCATTGTACTACTTGACTAATGTAGCCAGGACCAATGATTTTACATGCTCTCTGAAGAACATTGGTAGCATTGGCTTTGTAAGCTAGTATGTAGCCATTGAGCTCTGGCTGCCACCATTTATCACTTAAGTTAAACCTGTCATTACACTTCTCCTGCATGATAGGAGAATAGAAAGTATGGTTGAACAAGTTGGCTACTTTACTATAAGATCTTTTTCTATTTTTGTAGCCCCTCATCATTACAACACTAATTCATGTTGTTTCATTAAAAATTGTCTTTATTGTAGAGCTTTTAAAAATACATAAAACAACTGTCAGCTTTATTTACTAATACAATTTATTTTACAAAACTTTTCAATAAACATCAAGCTATTGTCACTTACTTATATAAATTAATTTCAAAATGACAGCGTTCTATTGTAATGAATTCAAAAGTTTTAGAAAATTCATTATAATTTAGATTAATTTTTTTTAAATAAAATTGCTCACCCCATCTCTCTGCCGAGTACTTTTAATTACTTCAAGGACTCTACTGCAATTCTAAATATATCCGTTAGATGAGAACATTCATTAACTTGTCACTTGTCTCGATTCTCAGCAGAAAAGATATAGCTATAGCTATATTTTATCTCTTAAAATATCAAACCGTTAAGATGTGATTCTGTTTATGTGGTCTCTTATAGAGGTCAGCCGAAAAAATCCTGTTCTTTTCTATATTTTCAGATAAATATTTATTTTTAGACCCTTATCGGTGAGGCTAGATTATTGTTAAACTATGTTTATTTGGCCTGAAGTAATATAAGTATGGACTCGGACATGGTATTCTAAACTCAGCCCAATATTCACTCACTATTCAAAGAAGAATAAGTTATGTCCACATGGGTTTTGTTTATTTTTTTAACTTTTGCAAAAATTTGTGCTGTAAAGTGCAAAATATTATTTATGCTGTTTCGTTGTGTCCAGATAGAATGTAGCAACTTTCAAAATTGTTAAGTTTGATATTACTCTCGTTTTAGAGGCATATTTTAAATAAAGAATATATTGAGGTTAACTATACAAAACAGGCATTTTTGGCCATCCCTGTGACTTATGCTCGAGATTTGTATGCCATATTTGCACAGGCTTACAAGTGCAAGAAATTTGGTGCATACCCAGCCTATCTAGGGTTATGCTGTTTGTCTGCCCGGATTGTCGCAAAAACATAAAAGCACCTGGCCGCTCAAAGCCTCAGTTGACATGACTAATGTTGTTTATGATGGTAATGTCCCTGATTTTCCTAACACCAATGTTGACATGATTTTAAACAGTTTAAAAACTTTGATTGATTCTGATTTGACACCAAAACTCAAAGTTATGTTTTAAGTGTAACAAAGAGTCATACCAAAAGAGCTTAAGTCATACCAACAAATGCAGCAAAACAGGCATTTTTGGCTATCCCTGTGACTTATGCTCGAGATTTGTATGCCATATTTGTACAGGCTTACAAGTGCAAGAAATTTGGTGCATACCCAGCCCATCTAGGGTTATGCTGTTTGTCTGCCCGGATTGTCGCAAAAACATAGGAGCACCTGGTCGCCCAAAGCCTCAGTTGACATGACTAATGTTGTTTATGATGGTAATGTCCCCGATTTTCCTAACACCAATGTTGACATGATTTCAAACAGTTTAAAAACTTTGATTGATTCTGATTTGACACCAAAACTCAAAGCATTGATTTCTTCCTTTAAAGATGATATCATTACTCACATTACAACAAAACTGAGTGAAGCCCAGGAGTCTGTGGGCAATAATCATTCAGTAGCACTTAAAAATCTCTCGGATCAAGTTTCATTGAAGATGGATGGTTTGAATATGGCTATACAAAAAGTCAAACAAGAGATTGGGCTGAATAGACAAACTATACTGACGAGTAAAATTGATAATGAACCCACTCAAAATCAGAGTGACATACCTTCTACTAAATCAGTCATAAGTTCTGCTGTGCCGAGTGCTATGTAGTCTCTCTTGAGTAATCCCAGGACCAGTGAAGCTACCCATCATAATGCTCTCAGAAAATCTTCATATGCACTAACTGGTGCTGCTCAGACCAATTAAAAAGTGTGCCCAAAGCAAATCATATTAAATGATCATGGTTTTACCTAGGTAGGGTGCAAAACTCTGTTGGTGAGTCCTTTGTAAAAGATTACATAAAGAAAGCTGCCAATATTGGTAATGAAAAAGACATTTATGTTAAACTGTTAAAATCTAATGAAGACTTTAACTCATTTAGATTTGGAATTCCTACTGAGTACGAGACAATAGTGAATAGTAGTGATTTTTGGCCCTCAGATGTCCTTTTCAGGAAGTTTGTGTTTAACTAGCATAGAAATGTTGATGCTACTAAAATCCAGTCCTTAGCCAACACATCAAAAAACAGTTAACTTGCCAAAAAACTGAGAAGTAGCCTAAAATGTTACTTTCATAATGTTGGCGGACTTTGAACTAAACTCTCTCAGTTAAGGGACTCTTTGCTACTAAATGATTATGATATTGTTATTTTGATTGAATCGTGGCCATCTGAAAAGATTCTGGTTAGTGAGACTGATATATTAAACTATAATGTTTACAGACAGGACCGCTATCAGCATGGATTGGACATTGTGGGCATAGGAGTATACATTGCAATCAAGAAAAACCTATCCTCTAAACTAATATGTAAGTCAAATTTGTTTAACATAGAACAACTTTTTGTGGAAGTTAAACTGAATGATGATCAGCTTATAATAGGAGGAATCTATATACCACCTAGTTCATTAGCTGACGCATATGAATATTACTGCACCTTTCTTGAGGAACTGATAAGTCAACATCCACAAAGTTCTGTGATCTTGGCTGGTGATTACAACCTGAGAGATGCTCAATGGGCTAATGATCAAAACAGGGTTTATTTATCTAAATTACTTCCTGATGGCTCTCATGTGAATACAGTATGTGGATCATTTGCATTTTTAAATCTCCATCAGTGCAATAATATACCAAACAGACATAAAACATTCCTGGATCTCATTTTTTCACATATACCTGATCTAAATATGTGTACACCAGTTGATCCATTGTTTTGTGAATCATTCAGGCATAAGCCTTATGGATCTTTTTTTATCTCTATTGGCTATTTTAAAGAGTCAGTTTTCTATTAAGACTGTTTATGATTTCAAAAACTGTAATTTTAATTCTGTTTACCTTTATCTGTCTTCAGTTAATTGGGATGCATTATACCATTGTAATAATGTAAATGAGGCTTGTCAAATATTTTACAGCTATATGTATCAGTGTTTAGATATTGTTGTTCCTATGAAGGCTGTCAAGTGTTCCTACAAGTTCCCAATTTGGTTCTCCATAAAACTTAAAGATCTTAATATTCAAAAGAAAAAAGCTCATCTGAGGTTTAAATTATCTAAATCTGCACGATCAATGTAAAGTTGAACATAAACATTGTCAGAAACAACATTTTTCGTCTCTTGCAAGAAATTTTAGTAATAACCCCAGGAAAATTTGGGGCTACATTGGCAGACTTCGTAAATCTTCGAGTTACCCCCAAGAAATGTATCTCAGCGACAGAAGGGCACAAGGCAATATTGAAATTGCTTACCTTTTTGATGTGTTCTTCTCTATTGTATATGAGAAATATAAAGGTGCTCCCATTCCAGATTTTGAAAACTTTCAGACACATTGACCATGTAAACCTAATTCAAGTTGACACTATATCAGTGTTTAATGAATTAAGAAAACTTCCAAACAAATTCTCCTCAGGCCTGATGGAATCCTACCGGGATTATTAAAGCACTGTCCATGCTCTCTTACTATGCCCCTAAAATATCTTAATAATTATAATAATAATTTATCTCTTACAACTTGTGAGTTCCCTTCTTTCTGGAAGAACAGTTATATTGTACTCATTTTTAAGTCAGGTAAAAGGGATGATATTGAAAAATACTGAGGAATTTGTATACAGTCAGCAATCTCAAAACTTCTCGACAAGCTAGTGACTTCTCACGTATCAAAACTAACAAATAATATAATAATACCCCGACAGCATGGCTTTCAAAGGGAAGGAGCACAGTGTCAAACTTGTTGGTCTACCAAGATGATATATTGGGTGCCTTCGAGAGGAAGTACCACGTGGACAGCATCTATACTGACTTCTCAAAGGCATTCAATAAAGTAATCATTGTTATTTAATCAGTAAATTAGGAGCTATTGGTATAACTGGCAAACCAGAGCATTAAGATAAATGGTGTGTTGTCTCAAATGTTGAGAAAGTCATTAAGTATTCAAAATTTCTCAACTTTGCTGATGATAAAAAATTTATAAAGTCATTACTTGTCAGTATGATCAAATTCAGATACAAGAGGATCTCAGCAGATTTAGTGATTGGTAAAAACTAAATGAATTAAAATTGAACATTGATAAGTGTTGTGTTATTACTTTTCACAGAAAGCAAACAACTTTAAATTACGATTATAGCATTGATAACACTCAGCTGTCTAGGCACGACTGTGTTAAGGATTTAGGTGTTTATTTTGATTGTAAATTAGCATTCCGTAAGCATCTAGAGGTCACAGTAAACAGTGCATTTAAACAATTAGGGATTATAACTAGAAACACTTCTCAATTTTCATGTTTTGTTTTACCAATTCTTTTTAATAGTCTCATTCGCTCCAGACTAGAATATGCAATAGTTGTATGGGGACCTTACTATCAAACATCTATAGACAAGATTAATTGTGTTCAGCATAAATTTGGTAAACACTATCATTACTGTAGTGCTTATCAATTTTCATTCATAAGGAATCAGCGGAAAGATTATTTTTGCCTAATATTCCTTTACAAAATTGCTAATAATTTGATAAATTGCCCTGAACTTTTAAATCAATTAGTTCCTAACACTCTTCATGGAAGTTGGGCATACTTCGTTCTTTCATCTACCATTTCATCAATTTAATTATGAATACTTCAAGTCTCTTACTTATATGGTGAGACTATATAATAGGTACCAAAGTGATCTGGACTTATTTTTCCAATCCTTATAACAATTTAAGAATGTGATAAAAAGACTGCTATTTGTATGATATTAGTTTGTATTCAATAATTATTAGTTTTTGTTAAACTTTACTAATTACTTTCCAATGTTATGCTTACTTTGAAAAATTTTATATATTATATTTTGTTCCAATGTAAATTATATACAGATTGAACGAATTTAAAGCGGATCATACAAATTAATATATGTCTGTTTGAACTGCATTTGAAATAGTCGACCAATATAAAACTTGGACAAAAATAAATCCATATCCGGTGATAGACATTTTATAAAATATTTGTCAACTATCCATCTCCTTTTAGAACGTCAACCAAAGTCCCCAAGAACCCAAAGTCAATGTTGCCAATCGCCGTGTAATAATCGGATTTGCGGATCTTTTTGAGAGTTATATCTTCTTCGTATCTTTAAATAAATCGGATATTTGCCTATATTTTTCATTGTATTTACCAATCTACTACAACAGACTAATAACAGAAATAAACTTAATGATTTGTAGTTATTTCCTTTCTTTTCTGTAAATATTTTATGGTTAACACCTTATTTGAGAAACATCTAGAGGAATGATATTGGCAACACCGCTCAAAATCTCCATCTGACTGCTCAGATAAACGAAAGAGGGTCTTGCCTAAAGCCGGCCACTCACGATACAACGGCGTTGTTCAACTTCGTTTTTAACTACACACTTGCTTTGATCATATTATAATGATTTTATATATTTATTTCCTACTAATTTATTGTACACTTAAATAATTTATTATCAATTAAATTCGTACATTCAAATACGCGGCCCGAATTTATCTTCTTACTGACTTCTTCAATAAAATTTCGTCTTTATATAAAGCACCGTCAATAATCTAGACCTGACCTGACCCTTGTCGAAAATATTGGAATGTGACGTCATACTGGTATTATAGCCGAGGGGAGACCCTATGGATGTTGACCTACATTGTCTCGAATGTTTTGTTGACCTACATTTCGAAAAATGACAAGAGACGGTTTTCTCTCCGCACCAGTAACTATGCGGATTGCAACAGACTAACACGTGGACTTCGATGTCTTTAAATATCTCCTTTACCATATTTCGTATAACCCTCCAATCTAATTGGCGGCACTCCAACTTTTGTACGTCTGGCTAACTTTTGTACGTCTGACCTAGTACATGCTCTCTCAACTGAAGTAAGGCTTCCCATACATCTCGGTAGGTAGGTTGGTCACGGGCAGTGTCTTTTGTTACCAGGTAGAAAAGGTAACGTGATCCATCTTGGAGTTTCAAGGTTTTACCGGCAGCTGGCACTTGGCATTGAAATTCTGCAACTCGACCGAACTTCCTTCGAAAGATAGATGCCAACCCTGGTGCGTCTTTGATACTGGATGGGATGGTAAGGGCCAGTGACTAGTCATTAGGAAGCGCGAGTAGATCTTGTCTTTCTTCAGTGGTAACATCATGTCTTGCTTACCTCCATAGTCACCCATGAATTCCTCAAACGTGAGGTCAGACACATCTTGGACTTGGTTTACTTCCACTTCTTCATCTACGTCGTGGTCACCTTCGAAAGACGCCAGCCGGTTATGGTGTACTATCATCGGCTTTCCCCTCGGAATCTTGCTTATTCGGTAAATGACATCATTGATCTTTTCCATAATGAGGTATGGACCTTCCCAAAACTGCTGCAACTTGCGAGAACAACCTTTTCGCTTTTTGGGATTATAAAGCCAGACTTTGTCGTTCTTCTTAAAACACCCCTTTTCGGCTTGCGTATCGTACCGTTTCTTCATTCGGTCACTAGCGATCTGGAGATGGGAACGGACCAACTCGTGTACATCGTCCATTCTTTTTCGTAATTCGATCACATAATCTTCACCTGCTACATCTTCTCCAGGTCGACACCCAAACTCTAGATCACAAGGTAGTCGCATCTCGCGTCCGAATAGGACTCTGGCTGGTGTCTGGCCTGTCGATTCGTTAACAGCAGATCTGTAGGCCATTGTGAAGAACGGAAGATATTGGTCCCAGTCTCGCTGATGATCGGACACCATCTTTGTCAAATACTTGCCAACTGTCCTATTCATTCGTTCTACCATACCATCCGATTGCGGATGATAAGCCGTAGTTCTTGTTTTCTTCATACCTAGTCTATCACATATTCCTTGGAATAGATCGCTTTCGAAGTTTCTGCCTTGGTCACTATGGATCTCCAAAGGCACTCCAAATCGGCTGATATGTTCTTGGATCAACTTATCTGTAACGGTGGCGGCCTTCTGGTCTGGAAGTGCGTAAATCTCGATCCACTTAGTGAAGTAATCCATTACTACCAACACGTACTTGCCTCCATTATCACTTCCTGGAAATGGCCCAGCAATGTCCAAAGCTATTCTTTCAAACGGGCTTCCAACATTATATTGTCTCATAGGAGCTCTCCTTTTTCGATAAGGCCCATTACTCGTAGCACAAATAGTACATTTCTTACACCAGTCTTTTACATCGTCGGAACTGTTCATCCAATAAAACCGTTCCCGAATTCGCTGAAGGGTCTTCTTCACACCAAAATGCCCTCCTGATGGACTGTCGTGTAACTGACGAAGTACTTCGGCTATTCTGCTCTTTGGGATCACCAACTGTCTTCTCTTCTCTGAACCGTCATCATTTTCCAGGACTCGTTTGAGCAAGCCATCTTCCATGATAAATGAGTCCCACTGGGCTTAATACGTCTTGTCTTAACTACTGAGCCTAGGTTCGATATTTCTTGCCAAGGTGGTCGACGGTTTTCCTCGTTTCAGATTAGAATGTTCTGTACAACTGGATCCCTCTCTTGTTCTTCCCTTATCTTGGTAGGCGTCCAGTCGTCGTTAACCATCGTCGTTCTTAGCACTGCTGCTTCCTTGGATTCCGTTTTGTTGCAGTGGGAACACTCTACTGGGCATGGCCTTCTGGCCTCTCAAATGTCGCAGGAGCAGTACAGAGTCCAAATGGCATAACGTTGAATTGCCATAATACCGGGTCCATTTCTACCTGCCAGTATCCAGACTTCAAATCCAAAGTAGAAAATAATGTACCGTTTTTAAATAAAACGAGCGGTTCGAATTTATATAAATATATTTATTTATAACTTTACAGTTCGATACTATCTTATCAACTAAACTTACTCCTAAGGTCGTTACATATATATACCTAAGTTACTGTGTTCTAGAAAGTTCCCACCTCTAATTCGCGCACGTTCTCTTGTCTTCGAGAGATCAGGTGATGATTCTGGAAGCCGTTTCAAGATGCAACCGTTATATGAGTCATGCCGAAAGCATGTTCGTAACACTGCTCCCCTCTTAGATCTGAGCGTCCCGATCAGCGACTCTATATGTAGGCCCAGGATGGCGGAATCTACAGGACTCTCCAGCTCTGCATGAACCCCTCAGAAAGAAATAACAGTCTACTGTCTTTGACGGACACGATCTCTTCGGATTAGTTCAACACACAGTAATTTGTACGCCGGTTTCTCGGAAGATCACTTCAAGCATGCTTCTGACAATCTTCCAATCCAGATTATCTAGTGCATGGCCTATCTTGGGTAAGGTCAAATTCTTAATGTCGTAATTGCAGACGATTTTCTTCAAATTAGTTAGAGCACACCATATATCCTCGTAGGTTGCCCTAGCTGTATACGACTTCCTGGTCACCATATACAGCAAAGATCGAGAACTATCTTCTAATTTCTTCTAATTTCAATACTCTTCCAACTTTAGACTGCTGGTTTTTTAACTCGTCCAAACGACCGAACTTCTTATAAAATACAGATGAGATTCCTTTAGTCATCTCAAGATCTTGGGCAACACAGTGGGCTAGAGAGACGTTATGCGGAACACTAAAAAGATCCTGCTGAACTTCTGTCGTCACGCCGAATCTAGCACTCTTTCTCTCTGCGTAATTTGACATAAACTCCTTAAAGCTTGGTCGCCGATCATCTTTGATCTTATTTTGAAGGGTTCGGACTTCTTCGGTTTCATTTGAGCCAGCATAAGGTGCAAGACGATTTATGTGAACTACTTTAGGTTTACCTTTCGGCAACTTCTTAATTCGGTATATTACGTCATTTATTCTCTTTTTAATTTCATACGGACCCTCCCATTGTCTTTGCAGTTTAGGAGACAAGCCGCGACGACGTTGTGGATTATAAAGCCAAACAAGATCACCTACTTCATAGCTTTCATTCTTGCATCGAGAATCGTATTGATCTTTCATTCTGTCATTGGCTAACTGGCTGTGTTGTCGGGCAAGTTCATGAATGTTGTTCATTCTTAACTTTAGGCGGTCGACATAATCTTCGCTTGCAACATGTTCTTCAGAAGGTCCGCAGCCAAACTCTAGGTCGCAGGGCAAACGAACTTCACGACCTAACATCAGGCAGGTTGGAGTCTGGCCCGTAGTTTCATTCACGGCCGAGCGGTAGGCCATTAGGAATAAATGAATGTGCTGGTCCCAATCTCTTTGATGTTCTGATACAACTTTGGACAGGTGTTTACCCATCGTTCGGTTCATTCTCTCGACCATTCCATCTGATTGAGGATGAAGAGGTGTCGTTCTGGTCTTATTGACACCAATCAATTTACAAACGTTTTGGAAAAGGTTTGACTCGAAGTTTCGCCCTTGGTCGGAGTGGATCTCCAAGGGAACACCAAATCGGCTAAAGAATTCTTTAACCAGTACCTCTGCAACGGTAGCAGCTTCTTGATTTGGTAGCGCATAGGCCTCAGTCCATTTCGTAAAATAATCCATGGCTACCAGGATATATTTATTTCCATCATTTGTCTCTGGAAGTGGACCTGCAATATCGATTGCTACTCGTTCCATAGGACTACCAACATTGTTCTGTTTCATGGGTGCCCTCTTTTTACCAACTGGACCATTACTGGTTGCACACAGTTCACATTTCCGGCACCATCTTCTTACATCATCTTTACAGTTCACCCAATAGAACCGTTCCCGAACCTTTTGCAGAGTCTTCGTAATACCAAAGTGTCCACCTGATGCACCGTCATGCAACTGACGTAATACTTCTGACACTTTACTTTTAGGTACAATCAACTGAAACTTACTTTCTGTACCATCATCGTTCTCAAAGGTTCTATAAAGAAGATCATCTTTTAGCACTAGGCAATTCCATTGGCTCCAGTAACACTTGACTTCAGGACTACATGCATTAATGTCTTGCCAAGAAGGCCTTTCACTTCGACGCATCCAATCCAATACTCTTTTTATACATGGATCATCTGCTTGAGCGTTTTGTAGCTGTTGTGGTTGCCATTGATCATTAATGACGGTGGTTCGTCTCACGGGGCAAAGTCTTTCTTCTAATTTAAGACAGTGATTACAATGTTCACTGCACGGCCTTCTCGAAAGCTCATCAGCATTTAAATGAACTCTTCCAGCTCTGTGTTCTATCTCGTAATCATATTCTTGTAATCGTTCTAACCATCTTGCCATCTGACCCTCTGGATTACGGAATTGTAGGAACCATTTTAGAGCAGCGTGATCCGTGCGAAGAAGAAACTTTCTGCCATATAAGTATTTATGGAAATGCTCGCAAGCCTTTACTACGCCTAGCAATTCAGTCCTGGTAACGCAATAGTTTCTTTTTGGTTTCGACAAGACTTTGCTAAAGTAAGCGATGACTTTCTCCTGTCCATCTTGGATTTGGGAGAGAACAGCTCCTATTGCACTGTTGCTTGCATCGGTGTCCAACACAAATTTTCCTGCCTGTCTAGGGTAGCTTAAAATCGGTGCGCTGATCAGAGCCATTTGTAAGTGTTTGAAAGCTCTTTGACACTCTTCGCTCCATGTATATTCTTTGCCTTCTTCTGTCAACTTAGTTAGTGGCTTGGAAATGTTGGCAAATCGTTTGACAAAACGTCGGTAATATGTACAAAGGCCAAGAAAACTTCTAATTTCGTGTTTATCTCTTGGTACTGGCCAATCCTTAATTGCTGCAAGTTTTTCAGGATCAGCAGTTACTTCATTACTTGCTACAATATGTCCCAAGTACTTCACTTCTCTTCGAAACAAGTGACATTTCTTCGGACTCAACTTTAAATTCGCTGCCCGCAATCGTTGAAACACTTCGGTCAGATTATTGGCATGTTCATCGAAGGATCTTCCAACTACAATTACATCATCCAAATAAACCAGGCATGTTTTCCATGTTAGACCTCTTAAAACTGCCTCCATTAATCTTTCAAATGTGGCCGGAGCATTACATAAACCAAAGGGCATAACTGTGAACTGCCAAAGCCCTGATTCTATCGAGAATGCGGTTTTCTCACGATCAGCTGGCTCCATGTCTACTTGCCAATATCCACTTTTCAGATCGAGTGTGGAGAACCAACGAGAACCAGAAAGTGTATCCAAAGTATCGTCTATTCTGGGCAAAGGATAACTATCTTTTTTAGTTACCTCATTGAGCTGTCGGTAGTCAATACAAAAACGTGTTGAACCATCTTTCTTCTTTACTAGCACTACTGGTGATGTCCATGGGCTGTTTGATGGTTCAATTACCCCTTGTTTGTTCATATCTTTGATGATGTCTTCGGCTTCATCTCTTTTCGCAAATGGAAGTCGTCTAGGTTGTTGTCTGATTGGCTGAGCGTCTCCGGTATTAATTTTATGCTTTACTATGCTTGTTTTGCCATTATCCTTCTTATCAATGGCAAAAACATCTTGAAATTCTATCAGCATAGACTTCACTTTTTTAGTTCGTTCATCATAAAGATCTTGGCACGTTTTAATCATCGTCTCTACAAGCTCCTTTGGATACTTAGATTTCGACGGTTTCTCATTAGTACTCATGGAACAAATCGAAGCGACGGGAGCACACTGTCCGATCAAAGTTCTTTTACTTAACTTAACAGCAGTTCCCTTTAAATTCATAACTCTTACAGGAACGACATCTCGAATTCTCACCAAAGCTTTTGCCGTTAGGAACTCGGCATTGTTCACATCTTCGACCATCCTTAAACTTCCCTCTCGGCAGTAACCATCAGGTCTGGCCATCAAAATTTTCTCACTATTACCGGGTATTGTTACGTCACAAGTAGTTATTAAGCTGATAACATTTTCTTTGTCTTCATGAAACGGCAACTCTTCACCACCGATCTCGAGAACTCCATCTTTGACATTCAATACAGCCCCAACTTTCCGTAGTAAATCCATCCCCAATATGAACTCGTCAGAGATCTCTGCAATTAATATTTATTCATAATAATTAATAATATTATAATTATAATTAATAAAAAATAATATTTATAATAATTAATGTTTCACTGTGGTCTGGCCAATGGATACTGACATATTAGCCTCGCCATATGTATTAATTATCTCACCAGTTGCTGTTCTAAGCTTTACTGTTGCAGGCGATAATTTAAGATGGTCTCGTACTACTTCTGGCCGTGCTATAGTTCTTGTTGCACCTGTATCTACCAAAAACGATATACATTTATTATTAATACGACCCTCGATGTACAAGCTATGAATTCCACCGGAGGACGTAATGTTCACAGTTACTATGGGGGCTGTGTTTCTCGAGGTCGGCAGTTGCCCCTTAGTGTCGACCCGTTCTAGTTTTCCGAATGTTGTATCATTTTCTTGCAATTACTTCGAATGTGACCTACGTCACCACAATTCCAACATCTGGGCTCGCGTCTCTTCGGCAGCGTGTTATGAACTATTTTTCGTACCATTTCTTCTAGACGTTCATTGTTTGGTTCGTCGCCTTCTTCAATGGCTCTTACTCGATGGCTCCGTGAAGTTTGACTAGCTGTTTCATGTTCTAAGGCAATAGCGAGCGCTTCATCCAGAACTTTCGGTCTTGCTAGTCGTAAAGCTTTCTGTAATTCACTTTCTTTTAACCCATTGACGAAGGTATCTACGGCAATTTCTTCCAAAATGTTATCTGGTACCTCCGGATAAGCCAACCGCACTATACGAGCAACATCTGCTTCAAACTCTTGCAAATTCTCACTTGCTCGTTGAGTTCTACTTCTTAGTTGCGCCTTGTAGACTTGTTGTAGATGGGCATCTCCGTAACGTTTGTCTAGTCGAGTAAACAAGGTCTGGTAACATTTTTCTTGACCCTTAGGAATCGATCTTAGGATATCTGCAGCATCACCTCGTAAAGCAGCAGTCAAGGAAACAGCCTTTTCTTGTTCTGTCCAATGATTGGCTGTCGCAATAGCTTCAAATTGTCTAAGGTATATGGACCAAGAGGACTTTCCATCAAATGGTGGTAATTTGAATCTCATATTATGTGTCATTTCGTCTCTAGATGATTCTTCTTTCACTACCGGATCTAAAGCTACCGTATTAATTGGTGGTAGCACTTTCGTGTTAGTTATCATGGTCTCTAGCTGTTTGATCTTCTCTTCTACTTTATCGAATGTTTTAGAAATTTCTTCAAATTTCTCATTGTTCTGTTAACATATTTCTTTAATAATTTGTGAAGTCTCGTCGTTTTGTCTAGCTACTTCTTTAATAATTTGAGACGTTTCATCGAATCTTTTGGAAACAGTCTCGAATTTTCCATCAATTATTTTAGTTAAAACGGCTTCTTCTGCTGACTGGAACTGGAATGTCTCTGGGTCGTCTCCATTCTTGTTGAGAACAGTCTTCAGTCGTTCTTGGAGGATCTTCTTGGACCCGCTGCAGTCTTCATCGCGTTCTTCTAGTTGTTCACGCAACTGTTTCACTGAAAGTTCTACTAGCAGCATCTTTGGTCAGGCACACACGTACTTTTTAAATGTTCTTTCGTACAACGATCACTACTGAACTACGCGGATGTTCCCGACAAACAATATTTTTCAAAAGTTTAAAAGTCTTATTCAAAAATCACTGTTGAATTTATATTCAAATCAATTGTCCTCACACGGTGACACCAACTGTACCGTTTTTAAATAAAACGAGCGGTTCGAATTTATATAAATATATTTATTTATAACTTTACAGTTCGATACTATCTTATCAACTAAACTTACTCCTAAGGTCGTTACATATATATACCTAAGTTACTGTGTTCTAGAAAGTTCCCACCTCTAATTCGCGCACGTTCTCTTGCCTTCGAGAGATCAGGTGATGATTCTGGAAGCCGTTTCAAGATGCAACCGTTATATGAGTCATGCCGAAAGCATGTTCGTAACAATAATTTACTTCCAGCCAATGTGTCCAATGTGTTATCGATCCGAGGAAGAGGATAACTATCTTTCTTGGTAACGTTGTTCAGCAAACGGTAATCCACACAGAACCTCGTTGTTCCGTCTTTCTTCTTAACCAGGACCACCAGAGAGACACATGGGCTTGTAGAAGGTTCTATTGCCCCGTCTTTCTTCATTTCCTGAACAATCGTTTCAGCTTCCTCTCTTTTCGCCTGTGGTAATCGCCGAGCTGTTTGACGAATTGGCTTAGCATTACCAGTATCAATTTTATGCTTAACAACGGTAGTTCTTCCCGTCTTTCCTCCTTTCGGTACGAAAATATCACGATACTGCCGAAGAAATTCACTTAATTTCCTTTTCTCAATCTGATTCAGAGACCGTCCAGCAACTGTAATCATTTGGTCAAATTTGTCGTTGGAATTATCAGACGTTGTCGTCTGACGGATTATGGATGTCACAGGTACACAAGTTCCTACTTTTGTCTCTTTCTTGATGGTCACTGGGTAGTCATTGACATTGATAAGTCTAACAGGAATTTCTTTAGCCGAAGTCACCAATTCCTTTCCAATTATGATTCCACGGCCAACTTCGTCGTCATGGTTCCAAGGCTCCATCATAACAGGTGTCCCTTCGTCCACAATTCCCTGTAGCCGCGCTACTATGATCGTTTCGCTTCTCGAAGGCACGACTGTATATTCTTTAACGGCTGCTTGCATAGTGTTGTCATCATGTGGATGGAGAAATACTTCCTCTTTACCAACTTTGATTACTTTATTCTTAAAATCCAATTGGAATCCATGCGTATTCATTACGTCCATTCCTAATATAACATCCTCTTCGATGTCAGCGACTATAACAGTATGGACGAATTTTTCTTCTCCAATTCCTAATTGTACCTGGATTTCTCCATGAATGTTGGCATTTTCACCTGTAGCGGTCCGCAGTCGCAACCTCGTTGGTAACAGTTTCTTACTGCTGTTTATAACTGTCGGGCGAATAATGCTTCTGGTCGCTCCCGTACCCACCAACAACGTATGCTTTTTACTATTTATTTTTACCATTTATTTAGTATCAGAGGGTCTTTGGAAAAGTTCTGGGTCGAAGCTGCCCCCCTAAGGCCGACCCGTTCTAGTTTTCCTGATGGTGAGTTTCTTGATTTGCGTCGTACCTAGGATGCTTAGAGGAACTTCGTACGTGTCCTATTTCGCCACAATTCCAGCATCTTATGGTCTTCGGTTTCTTGTATGTTGTGCTTTTTATTATATTAACGAGCTGGTCGAGTTTATCTTCGTCTCCTTCCTCTTTTACAGTCCTAACTTTACTGTACCCGCCAGAGGCCTGCGTAGCTGACTCGTATTCGAGGGCGGCGGATAAGACATCAACCAGCGTCTTGTGACGAGCTAATCGCAGTGTTCTCTGCATTTCATGATCACGAAGACCATCAATAAACGTTTGAACGGCCAACTTTTCCATCATGTCTTTGGGAGCTGTTGGATAAGCATATCGTACTAATCTGGCAATATCTACCTTATATTCTTGAAGAGCCTCATCTTTCTTTTGTCTTCGATTTTTAAGCTGCGACTGATATACATGCTCCAAATGTTCGTGGCCATACCGCATATTTAACCTCTTCTTAAGTTGTTCAAAATCATCCGTCTCTACGGCTATGGTCTGAAGCACATCTAAAGCATCTCCTCGAAGAGCGATAGTCAGGTTTACAGCCTTTTCTTTTTCTGACCATCCATTCGCTCTTGCAGCTGATTCGAACTGTTTCATGTAGTTGTTCCATGACGATTTTCCGTCGAAAGTTGGGACTTTGACATGAACAGAACCTCCACTTCCTTCAAATGTCGGCCGTGTTTCTAACTTACATTTCATCTCGTCTTCTTTTGTCTCTGCTATAATTGGATTGTTTTCTCTCTCTGCTGTCCCTGTTTCCTCCATCTTCCTTTCCGTCTCTTTTATCTTCTCTTCGAAGGCCAACATATCGGCAGCAACTTGGTCCTTTAACGAAGACACTCTATCATCGAGGGCAGACATCTCCGAAGTGGCTTTAGAGATTTCCAAGGAGATATTAGCAGAAACTTTGCTTTCTAGAGAAGAAATCTCGTTAGAAACTTTGTCTTCTAAGGAAGCGATGTCGCCGGAGACTTTGTTCTCTAATGACGCGATATCACAGGAAACTTTGGCTACATCACCAGAGACTTTGGCTACATCACCAGAGACTTTGGCTACATCACCAGAGACTTTGGCTACATCATCAGAGACTTTGGCTACGTCGGAAGAAACTTTCGAAATCGACGAGATGACAGCAGCATACTTGTCTTCAAATATAGAAGTTTCCGGATCTAAACCTTCTTCTTTTAAAGCGTTCTTTAGTCGTTGGACTAACTCAGCCTTTTTTTCGGTAGAAGCTAATTCTCTGTCTTCAAGATGCCTTCTTAAATCCGTAACTGTGAGCTCATAAATTGTAGCCATTTTCACAATTTCGCTTTTTATTTAAAGTATCTCACTTCTGCACACCACTATAATGATTTTATTAGTCCTAATTTATTGTCTTTATTCTTTAGTCGGTCAGTCTAATTAGTAGGAAATGAAGTCTTTATTTCCTACTAATTTATTTTACACTTAAATAATTTATTATCAATTAAATTCGTACATTCAAATACGCGGTCCGAATTTATCTTCTTACTGACTTCTTCAATAAAATTTCGTCTTTATATAAAGCACCGTCAATAATCTAGACCTGACCTGACCCTTGTCGAAAATACTGGAATGTGACGTCATACTGATATTATAGCCGAGGGGAGACCCCATGGATGTTGACCTGCATTGTCTCGAATGAACTGGAACTGGTTTTTTTTATAGCGGCTTGGCTGATTTCCCGTCAGGTAGGTATTACCTAGAACATTCATGAATGAATAAAAACATATTAGTAAAATATATTTACGGTTTTGGGTCAGAATTTATCGTAACAATATTATAGAAAATCGACATGGCTTGATTTTTTATATTTATATAATATATAGCGATATTTCCATTTTAGTAAGCTGTTCATTAATTTTTTGACTATTTGAATCGACAATCTGTATTTTATTCGACTGCTATATCACAGAGTTTCTTGGCGCATATTTTCATTCGTGGTTTTTTGTTTCCCGTATCATTATTACAAAGATTTTTCTGGAGATCGACATTGGGAACCCGGTGATATGTACATGATGTTTTCATAACCAACATCGAAAATTTGTCTTACTGTAAAGTCATAATGATTTTACTAGGAAATATAGTGTTGTTTAATAATAATAAAGTTCAAGCAACAATTCCTATATGCAATACCTTGGTATGATATTTCTGCTCCCCGATACCAAGTAGCAGTCCCGAAAACATTAAAACTGCTACACTCATGTTTCCTATTATCCAAAAATTAGCCAGTCCAGGACTATACTGCCCTCATAAGTGAATAGAATATGTACGGAGGTTTTTGGCAATTTAATAGGATTTTGTGTGTTAGAATATTATTTCTCCGAGAAAGTAAACAATATTTATTTGCTATCCGAATATAATCCATAAATTAAATATTAGAATGCTATAAAATATTGCTACTAGCAGCAAAAACGGTATAATAGTCACTAATGAGAAAATCAAATAAATGTTTTTTAACATACAAAAGAAAGGATGTAGAGTAAGGCATAACGTAACAATAAAGCTATATAATTTTGAAAGATTGCAGCGTTTTAGATATCGTAGATAACGTTGTCACATAAGAAATAAAAGGGAAAATTCAGGTAGCTAACCGATGTATATAGAACCCTTATAACACTTTTAAATCCAGAAGCCTAATATAAATCTCTAAAATCAGGATATATAAAACAGTGAACCAGTGCTAATGTGTGGATATGTAACGAGAACGTATTAATTAGATCAGGATTGCTAGAAAAGCCATCAGAGGTATTTCCCGACTTACAAAGGTCCGAGTACTAACCAATACTGAACGAAACTAATGCCAAGGTCAAACACATATATAAAGATAGCAACGAGGTACAAGAACCTAAATCTCAACTCCAAAGTTGCGCTGGCTTTATCCAAAGGCTCTCTCATTAACTGCATTCCCAAGTTAAATTGGTAGGATGCCCCGAGAGAAAAAATGCCCTTAGGATGTCCACGGATGAAGGGCGCAGATTTAGGAATAATGAGACTACTTACCGACTCATCATATTTATCAACACCTGCTATCCTACCTACAATCAATACATATCTGTTGAGGACTATCAAATCAATTACATGTAATCAAACGAACTAGGCTTAAAAAAAGTATCCTAGGAAAGGCACTTCGGCAATATTGACATATATTTTTAAAACGCCATTTATGTGGCTGAGTTTGCAATAGGAATGAGGAGACAAAAAGGAAGAAATGGTAATAAAATCTTGTTGCGTTCCGACTATACAATGACGATGATCTCTATATAACATATAGGAAGAAATGGAGAATAATGTCTATGTTCAATTTAGAACTCGTTGGTTTTCTCCCTTTCGAATTGGGTATGTATATGTATTACCATAGAAAAAATCAAAAAAAAACTATAATTATGAAACTCTATCTAAAATAGTAAAATCGATAAACAAATTATATAAACAAAAAGATTATATAAATCCCTAATATTTAAACAGACTGCTTTACAAAAGGTGAACGAATAAGCATAAATAAATTGTCAACAAAATAAATCAGAAGAATATGACACAGTATATTGCTTAAAAAGAATTCTTATGTGACTATGCTAAAATATGATACGATCGGAAAAACGGCAATGACTTTTACAGCTGATTGCCACATAAATATTAATGTAACGCAAATATGATGATCTTGCCTCGTACTGTTATATAGCAATTTGTTGTCACATTGCTGAAAGTTACTTGATGGAAATTCATTGTATCTAACAATAAAACAAGTATGCGTTTACACGTTATATATTGTAACTGAATAAGTTGAGGAGGGGAAAACTGTTTGTCCCAAGTTGGAATTCAGAATTATGTCTGTATTTTGTAATTTGCCAATTTCCATAGGTTTAAATTTTCATGGATATCACTAGACTCGAGAGCAGTGTATGATTCCTTAGTTATGTTTTTAAAGGATAGTAAAATAACCATTTAAATAATTATGCATTAGTTAATAACGTAACCTTTGTTTCTAACCCAATTGTCAAATTCCTTTCTTACCGTGGCCTAGTGTTGTACGTCTTTTTAAAAAATGACTTGATGGGCCCCTAGGCGAGAAGAGAGTGACACTGTTGACCTGTCTTTTGTTTTGTATATTTATTAATATAAACTCAAACAACTATTTGTACCATGTTGAGTCTGGCTGAATGACTAAAAGTCTATGCCAAAAAAATTTCATAGAATCTAAAGACAGCTTAAGGCCTTTATTATAAATATACTTTTAAGTAATGAAAATAAGTAAATAGAACCTAGAATATCCATGTAAAAGAATGTAATATTTGATCTCTGGGATAAACTCATCTCCTGAACAATGGCGCCGATATATATTTAGTTAAAATTTTGTACACCTATTTTAACCTGTTTGTTTCCTTATTATCCATATATGAGTTGTGACCGATGTTACAAACTCATTTACTTTTTACAAAGAGTCTATATAAAGTAAATACTTTGTCATTTTTTATGGCGTTCAACGTAGAAGCCTTCACGAAAATTTAAGTACTAATAAGACCACCGCAATCGGGCGTACCTTGGGTAATGAATAATTAATTAATTGGTTAATTCTTCAATCACTCGTCCAATATGAGTTTTGTCAAATCGGTCCTTTTTAGGACCAAGTATTCTATAGAGATAAAGTAAACTATATCTAGAGATAAAGACAATTCGTAAGCCTGATGGAAGGTGTAATAAATAAAGCAAATACTATATTTAGTAATTATATAAGCAAAAAGTATATTAACTTTACATTAACATGAATAATATGATTGTCACTTAACTGGGTATTATACATACGCTTTACTTTACTTAAGCTTATCAGACATAAACGCTTAACACAAATGTGACGTATTTCTAGTGCAGTAAGCACATAGAGAGCCAAACCTAGGGTATTTGGTATAAAACTGATCGCAGAAGATTACATAATAAGTGCTGGCAAAGAAGCAAAGAAAAACTTAAAATGGGAGAGGACTCAAACTAGTCACTGCGGGAACCATTTAACTATGTTGAGCTTGGATCCACTATCCACGTATAAAATAAACAATATTACGGCTCCCGATTGAGGATCTGAGCACAAAACTAATTATAAAATTTTGACCAAAAATACTACAATGGCTAATATCAGTCTGTAGACAAGCAAAGCAAAGACAAATTTATCACTATGCTTTAACCTGGCAAAAACTCCAACGACCACAAAAGCTATCGGCCAATATATCTATTTATTTTGTCAGCTATACAAAATAAATCTGCACGATCCTTAATATAAACCGATAATAGAAGAAGAACTCAAATTAAAAGACAAAAGTGGCTATATATGACAGGGAAGATCGTGTACATCACAAATACTAAATCTTGCCCAACACAGCGAAGACGGGTATGAAAAATATCAGGTATGAGGAGTCGTATTTGTCAATCTTAATGCCGCTTACGACACCTTAAATTAGAGGGCATTTTTTCAAAATCTATGTGATATCCCCTTAGGTAATAAACTCACTTGTATTATCCGTGTATGCCTACACAACATAAGATTTTTCGTATCACTTAACGGTAAGAATAGCAGATGGAGAACGTAGAAGAACGGTCTTCTTTGGGGTACCGTAATCGCACCTACGCTGTATAACATTTACACAACCCATACCGGTAAATAGTAGGACTTTTATTATGTAGACGATACATCTATTGTTGCATAACCAAAAACTTTTGTTGCTAAAGTAGAGAAAAATCTAAATAATACCTTAAACAAAATAAAAATAGAATCTGAATCAATTTTAAGCCACACCCCGGAAAAAGTTAGGTATGCTCCTTCAATGTTCCTAACAAAGACGCTTTCACAAATCTGAACATATACCTGAACCAATAGTGTCAAGAAATCCTTAAACTCTGCACTTGCTATAAATACCTTGAAGATAGTTTTTATCACACTTTATTATTCACAGAACTTTGTTTAAAACTAAATGAAAACCTAATACTACTATAAAAATGAAATAAGAACCAAAAAAATAATATTCTCCGCAAACTTGTCAGCTAAAAATAGGGAGCACATTCTTCCACCCTTAAAACGTAGACTTGAACTCTATGCTTCTGCCGAATATACCTTGCTAGTATGGGTGACATCAACACATACTTAATACGTAGATTTAGCTATAAATCAGTCAGTCAAATTCAGAGTACCTATATTAAGACTCACATCCATACATAAGCTCTACAATATCGTAGCTATCAATCCACCGAATATCCGAAGATAAGTAGCTAGAGAACTAAAGAAACAAAGTCTAGATTCGTAACATCAACTCCACGCATACCAGCCCATTTTATGACTAGAATCGAAGAAAAAACTGGCCAGATCAACACATCTGCAGGATATACAAAAAAAGTAAGCTGCTCCTCGACATCTGAACCCTCGAAAGAAACTTCCTGATGGTAGTTATCTTCCTTAAATCTGCCAGGAGGACTCCGGTTAACCTATGTGAATGTGGGGTGGTACAAGATTCATCACACTTTCTTAGTAGACTTTATCATCCAAATCGGTCTTTTCTGAAGGAAAAGGTTAATTTATTTGAACTAAACATGTAAAGTACAGTCAGTAAGCTATTACTTATAAAGTAAAGATCATTGCAAATTTGACACTACCTCCACTTATATTGATTACATATTACCCCTAAATACTAGATAAAATATTCAGAAATATGTAATGATCGTGAAGTGATATAACTCTTGTTAGATAAATTAAGCATTCTTCCCTTTTTAGTGCACTACTACCCATTTTAACACAAAAATATCTATTTTAGCACTATATTTCGAGATAACCGTCTATCCAGAATTATATGTAATACACAGATACAACTAGAAATAAAATAATAAAACAGCTGTATACAAGATATCATAAAACAAGAGATGAAATAAAAGTAGTTTTTATTAAGAGGGTTCTTAAATAAAACGTATAAAGACATACTCACGTTAACAAAATACATTAGGAAATTTCCGCATATGAAACAAAATCCAATTTGGTAATGAAATCCTTTTGTATCTATAAAGCTATTTTTAGAGAAGCACGTACCTACCAAAAACAGGTAGTTTTTAGTATACATATCTGTTACACACTGTAATGCGTATGAATGATAACAAAAATAAGAAGTCCATATAAACATACTTTATTGAAAGAGGTAAAAGTACACTGCTAAGAAAGTACATTGTATTTCTTATACTTTCATTTTAATCCTCTCCCATCAAGATTTTAAAGCAGCTTCACTCCATTAGTCCATGTTTGTTGCTTTTTGTCACTGTTTCTCCTTTGTCTTTATCATTATCATAACGTAGCGCTACAACACTGGGTGGGTCTTCGCTAACTACAAATTTTCTCCAAGTTGATCGATTTTCCACGAATCTGTAATCAACTGAAATGTTATTTTTTTTAGATATGGCATTTTCTGTGCTAACTTCCTTCCATATGGCAATACCAGTTTTATAAGTTTGACATCTTGGCGTCTATGCATGTGTCCGATCTACCTTAAGGGATTTATTTTCCGGAACAATATCGTTATAAGAGCTTTCTTTATTTAGTATGTGTTCTTATTCTATGCAGATTTGTAGCGATATGATAATGAGGTTAAAAAATGTTTATTATTTTTCTTTCAAATATTCGTAATTTTTCGTTACTTGTTTTACTCATTGTCCATGATTCGCATCCATGTATTAAAATAGGTCTAAAGTTTGAATTATTCTCTGTATTTTTTAGTGGCATTATTATTAACCGTGATAATTTATCTTATAAGATATTTAAAGTGTTCCATATTTTGGAAATTGTGATTGTTAACTTTAATATTTTATCTAGATTTATTGAATTGGTCTCTTTTGTTGATTCGCTTGTATCTGGTTTTCATTTCGTTGATTTTAAGTGAAAAATTTTTCGTGCTCTCTTCACTTTATTGAAGATGTTTGCGGACGAGAGAGTTTCTTATGAGATCTATATCGTTAGCAGGAGTGCTTTGTACCTTGGGCCGGTAATGGATTACGTCTTAAATAGGCGATATTTCTATTTTAGTAGGCTGTTTATTAATTTTTTGACTATTTGAAACGGTCCTGCAAGTGACAACAGTAGGTTCATTTAATTTCGCTTCGTAATAAACTTAAAATTATTCGGGAATTACAAGTTAGAAAATTCAACCGAGTTCAAAAATAGGTATCAAAAGTTAAGTGCATACAGGTGATAGTAGTTGATAAAGAAAATACCATCAGACAAGTAAGATAGAACTATTTTAATAATTTTACCAAGTCTTAAGTAAATGAATAATTGAGTGAAAGATTAAAAAAGTGGTTTTGGCGAATGTTCGAAGGGTCGACCTGCTTAGGCATTCCTACGCGTTTTTTGTTTTTGTTTTTTTTTTTGGCAGATAAGAAAGTAATTAGTGCTGACAAGAAATTAATGATCAAAATAAAAGCCACATAATTTTATTACAAAAATCCAGATCTGGCCTTAAAATAGATTTGATTAAAGTTGGGATTAGAATTAAATTAAATTAAAATAATAAATTAAAAGTAAATGTAATACAATAACTAAATCGAATGAACAGCAAAAGAAATAAGCCAGAACACGATAACTCATTCGACGAGGAGGAAGCCTTCAAAAGAAGCAAAGCCACGTTAAGAACATCTCCAAAGGATAACATAAAAAATCGCGAAATGGAAGAACTAAAGAAACTACTAGAAGAAATGAATAAGGAGATTAAAACGGAAATAAAAGAGCTGAAAACAGAAATGAAGGAAGAAAATAAGGAGATGAGAAGATATATAAATGAAGTTAAAAAAGAGATAAAACAAAATAACGAAGAAATAAAAAGCATAAAACTGGAAATAGAAAGGGTGAAGGAAGAATGGACAATAGAGAAAGAAGAACTGAAAAGAGAAAACGAACTAACCAAAACCGATAACAAAAAGATAACGAAAGAATTAAATGATCTAAAACGCCCATTAGAAAGGTTAGACAAAGAAAAAAGAATATAATCATCAGTGGATCAAAAATAGACTCTGAAGACCCAAAAACATTGAAAGAGGGAATGACTACTATATTAGAAAATCATCTTGGAGTCAAAACCAATATTAAAAGAGCACAAAAAATAGGAACAAAAACATGCTTAATTGAACTTGAAAGCGAAGAAGAAAAAACAACAATCTTAAGAAACAAATACAAACTTAAGAATGTGAAGATCGAAAACATATGGATTACAGAGGATCTCACAAAAGGAGAGAGAGAGAAAATGGAAGCTTTAAGAGATAAAGCAAGAGAAATGAGGGAAAATGGTCAAAATAGGATACAATAAAATCACAGTGGACGGCAAGGAATGGAGATGGTGATATAAAGAAGAAAAGGTGTTGGAAATAGCGTGTTCATAGTATCATGAAATCCTTAAACTCTGGACTTGCTATAAATACCTTGAAGATAGTTTCTATCACAGAACTTTGTTTAAAACCAAATGGCAACCTAGAACCAGAAAAATAATATTCTCCGCAAACTTGTCAGCTCAAAATAGGAAGCACATTCTTCCACCCTTAAAACGTAGACTTAAACTCTATGCTTATGCTGCCGAATATACCTTGCTAGTATGGGTGACAAAAACACATACTTAACACGTAAGTATATTTAGCTATAAATTAGTCAGTCATCAGATCATCACATCTGCAAGATATACAAAAAATATATAAGCTGCTCCTCGCCATCTGAACCCTCGAAAGGAACTTCCTTATGGTTGTTATCTTCCTTAAATTTGCCTGGAGGACTCTTGCCTGCAAACACCGGTTAACTTGTGTGAATGTGGGGTGGTATAAGATTCATCACACTTTCTTAGTTGACTTTTCCATTCAAATCGCTCTTTTCTGAAGGGACAAGGTTTATTTATTTGAACTAAATATGTTAAGTATAGCCAGTAAGCTTTTACTTATAAATATCATTGCAAATTTGAAACTAACTCCACTTATATTGATAACATATTACCCCTAAATAGAAAATAAAACATTCAGAAGTATGTAATATTGGAGAAGTGGTATAATGCTTGTTAGATAAATTCTTTCTTTTTTTGTGCACTACTACCCATTTTTACACAAAAATATCTATTTTAGCACTTAAATATTTATTTTGAGATAACCTTTTATCCAAACTTATATGTAGTACATAGATAAAACCAGAAATAAAATAATAAAAAAGCTTTATACAAGATATCATAAAACAATGGATGAAATAAAAGAAGTTCTTATTAATCGGATTCTTAAATAAAACTTATGAAGACATATTCACGTTAACAAAATACATTAGGAAATTTCCGCATATGAAACAAAATCCAATTTGGTAATGAAATCCTTTTGTATCTATAAAGCTATTTTTAGAGAACTCGTACCTACCAAAAACAGGTAGTTAATAGTATACATATCTGTTACACACTGTAATGCGTATGAATGATAACAAAACTAAGGAGTCCATATAAACCGTCCAGACTTTACGCGAGAATTATACATCTTATAGCAGAGTTGCCAAACTATCAGAGCTTACTTAAACCGATATACATATGGTTCCAATATACAGTGAAAAAGATCTGAACGACCCCTATAATATATACACGTGAACTAAGCGATATATATTTATGATACAGGGATAATTATGGGCTCCAAAATTTTTTTAAAAATTATGAAACTATACATGTTGACGAATCGACAGAGCCAATATTAGGGAATGGTCAAGTGAGCTCCGTATATCGGTGTCCACTTAACCACGGAGCTCACCTGAACCTGAATTTTAACATGGGCGGAGTCCACTTTATGCCGTAAATATATATATATATATATATATATATATATATATATATATATATATATATATATATATATACTTCTCCAAGAAATTAACGCACCAATTTGAAATATTAAAATATTTTATTATCGTTAATAAAAATTTCGATTGTAATGTTATATTTTGCAAGCTTCGTACACTCTATATTTATTGACTGTGTTTTATCGCTGTAGTTTTTTTTTGCAACAAAACAAAAAGAAGCAAAAAATGTACTAATTCTATAAATATACTAATTTCCAAGTGTTCACGAATTTTATTCGGCTACTGTTTAATTGTTGATTATTGTTAATTGCGTTTATTATGGAGCGTCAATCACGTAATTTAACCCGAGATGAATGTGCCCAAGCAGTGATACTGTCGGAAGAAGGTTGGAGTTACCGAAGAATTGGTCGTCGGTTTAATGTGTCCCTCACAGACTAGGACAAGGACGAAACCGGGTAACTGCCCCTATTCAAGATCGATTTTTAAGAATTTCTGCTCTTCCACAACGTTTTGTAACATATCGAACTCTACAAATTTAGCTTCGAGACGTGCATGCTATACACATTAGTACTGAAACTGTTCATCAACGACTTCGGGAATACAACTTAACACCTAGGATTGTCGCCCGAGGTCCTCTATTAACTGCAGAGCATCGTAGGGGGAGACTACATTTTGCCAGAGAACACGTTAATTGGTTAGAGGCTGACTGGGAACGAGTGCTATTTACTGATGAATCCCGATTTTGTTTGTACAATAACGACAAACGTGTTCGTGTGTTGCGACGACTCAAAGAACGATATGCTCAGTGTAACTTCTCACACACCATATTTTTTGGTGGAGGATCCGTTATGGTATGGGGTGGTATTTCTTTGACCGCACGAACGGACCTAGTGGTCATACAAAATGGAACTGTTACAGCGGAAAGGTACATATTGGAGATCCTGGAGCAACATGTAGTACCATTCGCTCCTTATATCGGTGAACATTTCTTACTAATTCAAGATAATGCCAGACCTCTCTGCACAGATCGTCAGAAATTATCTAGAAGAGGTAGAAATTAACACTATGGAAGGGCCAGCACATAGCCCGGACTTAAATCCGATTGAAAATATCTGGGATATACTTGGTAGGCGATTAAAAGCGACACCGCTCCAACTAAACAACTTACAGGAAGTGGGAGAGATGCTGATGCAGATTTGGAGAGAACTAGACCAAAGTGAAATACGGCAATTAATTTTAAGTATGGGCCAACGATGTGAGGCTGTTATACATAGTAGAGGTGGAAACACTCGTTATTAAGACTTTTTTCATATTTTAGTTTACTTTTCTTATCATTACTTTTTTTTAGAATTTTCTGTTTTATTTTTTTTTCTCCTGTACTTCAACATTTTCTGATAATTAGAAAAATTGTTATTATTACTAATAAAATGTAGAATAAATCTGGTGAAGTTTTATTTTTTATTCTTTGCCTGTTTACACATAAAATTGATTTATTGAAGTGGTGGGTTAATTTCTTGGAGAAGTGTATATATATATATATATATATATATATATATATATATATATATATATATATATATATATATATATTGTTATGATATGTAAAAACGAGAAAAATATTGGTTTGTTTAAAATATTTCAAAATTCAAAAACATTAAAATAATTCAGATAAGTAGGATAATACCCAACAAACATTTCGAAGAAGGAAAATATTTAAATTTTTGGATTACCTGTATTAAACAAAATGTAAGCTAAGCATAAAATTATTTCCTTTGTTATACTATACTTGAGTGACCCGCATAATTTTAAGTGAAATCCCAAAGACAATTGAACCGGGTTTTTCCAAATACATTAACGCAGCGATTAAAGACAATAGAAGAGGTTTTAGAAAGAGATTTTTGTTAGTTTTTAAGAATTATAGAAAAATATTATTTGTAAATAAGTTTTAGGAAATTTTATAATTATAGGTAAAAATTTGTTTGTTATCGGAATGAAAGAATGGGGAATTGTGACGAGTTTTGATTGGCGGAGATTAAAAAAGGTGGGAGGTATGTAGGAATGAAAGTTTAGCTAGATTTCGGAGTGAAGAAAGATAGTTAGTTGGTTTCCAAGGGTGCAAGGCGAACGGCCGTGGTTCTCGGGTAGTTTCCCAGAGGTAGGAAGCAGTAGCAGTGAAAGTTTGTGAGTTTTCGTGTAGTTAGTGTATCTGACAGAAGCTGATCCAGTAAAATATTGTAAGTCATATTTTTCTACTTATATTCCAAGAGTCACTGTTCAGGCCAACGAGAGATTCAGTTTATCGTAAAGAAAAGATATTCCAAGAGTCATTTTTCACTCAGGCCAACGAGAGATTCAGTTTATTGAGAGAAGAAGAAGCTAGCATAATTTGAACGATTCGTGCATTTGAAGGAGATCATTAAGGACGAGATACTTGCAGTAATTCATTGTAAGATTGCTGATTACTTAGGGAGCGGCCACGAGTAAATAGTATAGTCTACAAATAACAAGGATTTGGACCACTCATCATCAGAGAGAGATAGTTTTGTTTTTCTGCAGTTTTTTCTTTCATTGATAACACAATTTTTTTACACTTAATTTAGAAAGGATATAAATATTTTGATTAGGAGATTTACAGTAATACTTGGATTTTGAGATTTCAACTAATATTGTTTGTACCATTAATTTTGATTGTTCACGTACGTAGAACAAAATTTTGAGAGTTTCTAATTGACGTTTTTTGATTTAGAGGGATTGAGAGATTCTGGATGATAACATCTAGCTCAATGGAGAGACTCTGGAGATCCTTTTCAGAAACCTTCCTCGGAATGGAGTATTTGAGACCTAGATTCAATAAGTTGAGTTCATTTTTATCAAAGGTTACAGAAGATAAGTTTTTGAGCCTTGGGTGAAATTGAAAATTAGAGAATTTAGTTTTATTATTGTTACTGTTATTGTTTTGTGAATTAAATGCATTACTAGTGAGTTTATTGAGTTTAGATTTAAGTTTACTGAATTTAATGGAAGTTACACTGTCAATTTTGTCCTGCACATCATTCAAAAGGTTATTTAAGTTATCTAACTGTTTTTCAAAATTCATATATTTTTCCCCTAATTAAAAAAAATCCTTATCTAACATTGCTCGCCTTCTTTTGATCAACAACTAAGTAGCACATTCATATTTCAAATTTTAGATTTTTACAAACCGAATTTATTACTACTAAAATACATTTTGTTCAGGGTTATAGATGCTTCAAGCATAAAGGACCCCTATTATCTCTAATTGTTGATTAACTCCTTTTCTCCTTTAACCATCCCCTCCTTCTTCAGTCATTTTCTCTACTATTTCTCATCAAGTCTCTGAGGAGCTCAGCCTCTTCAATTTTAAATTAATCACATAGGTTATAACTCTGATTTCTTCAGCCTGTAAATTTTCAATTTACCAAACTTGTTTTCATTAATTTCTCACCATACTAACAGTCTTAAATAGTCATTTAAATACAAGGTCTTATATTAGCTTCAAATATTTACTATTAAAAATTTTTACCTGTCCTAGATGTGATAAACATAAAAGGATAATTTTCATATATATAAGCTAATCTAACATAAAATACACTTTTAGACCATATTCCATACGACAAAAAGCAACATAGGTTGCCTAATACACAGGTCATCCTCTCAAACATGACTTTAACACACCATTGGTGATTTCACATCGATTGTAACCCAAATTTTAAATCCCAACACCTATATTGCTGTTATTATTTTTAAAATCATCAAAAATAATTTTTGAATCTTTTGGCTGTAGTAATACTAGGTATAACTAATATAGTTCTATGTTACATTGACATTTTTGTTTTGACACCTTTCATAGGTATATTGTAAATCAGTTTCCAGCTGTTCTCCGGGCGTAGAGGTTTTCTTCCCGGCTCTGGAACTTTTTGCAATGTATGTTACCTGAAGTCATATTTAATTTAATAATTAACATCACAGTTTTTTAACAACAAGATGTATAATCTTTGATAACTATAAGTAATTTAAAGGGTTTTTACCCATGTATTTTTGGTGGCTCAGGCATTTTAACCTAGTAAGTATAGCCATTTTGCTTTTTTAACCACAGTCAAAATTTTATAATCACGTTTGTTTTAACTAAATGGTTTGTACTTATTTTAGGCAGATTTTAAACCCGATGATGGACTGTTTAGTCCGAAAACGTTTGTTTTTTTGATGTAGCCCTTTTCATCATCATCATCATCATCTTGGTGCTACAGCCCTTAGAGGGCCTCGACCTTCTCAAGCTTTCTACGCCATTCTGTTCTGTCCCTTGCTTGAATTTTCCAGTTGCCGACTCCGATCTTCTCCGCATCTTGTGTTACCCCATCCATCCACCTCAGCTTTGGTCTACCCCGTCGTCTCATTCCCACAGGTTGCGCTGTTAGAATCTTTTTTATCAAGTAGCCCTTTTAAGGGTTTTTAAATAAATATACCCACTTACAAAGATTAACCTCTTTTTTTGTAATAGAATACAATAAGATATAAAAATCAAATAGAGTAGCGTGGCGAAAGGGCCTAGTTATGTGTCTTCGATCCTATTAGTCCAATCGTGACGTACAGTACCTCAAATGATAGCATTTAACCAATAAAATACTACGACGTAGAAATCAAATACAGCAACACGTCAAAAAGAACCTTAGGTATATATATTTGCTCCTATATATGCTGTGTCAAAAGAGCCTTAGTTACGTATCTCCGGTCCTATAGGTCTAATCATGACATATAGAGCTTAAAATGATAGGATTTGACGGAGATAATACGATGGTGGAGACAAATTAAACATGGCGGCATGTAATAACACCGTAAACTGGCAGCAATAAAACGTATTCACCCACAGAGGTGTATGGCATATTACTTTGATGATATTATTATTATTTGTTATTATGACAGGATTTAGCGAATAGTATACGATTACGTCATACATCTCTTTGCATACCTCCACTTTTAGTTAACTACTGTACATATGATAAACGCGAAAAAGTCCAACGTTCACTGTTAAACATATGCCTCCCGTTAACTGCTCACATTTACTGTTCCTTGACGCTGTGACGTGAATGGGATAGGATTTAACAAACAGAATGACAGAAAACTAAAGAAGACAGTGTAACATACGTGGAATGCATCGTAGAACGTGAAATATTGGCGTAAAATTATATGATGACCATAGATGGTTCTTTAATACCCAGTAAACGACTCCCTTTGTTAAGGTACATAGGCTTGCATCTGTGCGGGAAAAAGTCGATCATTCGTTCGAATTTTGGTTCTAATATTGGTTATCTATCATACCCAAAGGGCACCATAAAATATTTAACGTTATAATATAACGGTATGAATGTATGACAAATATTTTGGTTTCGCACGGGAGCACGCCTATGTACCTTTACAAAGGGAGTTATGCATAACCTTTAAGTTGATCGTAATACATAACTGCAACAACACGAATGTTGACGACTTGCGTTAAATTTTTAAAAGACGAAGTTTTTAAAATTGTCGCGTATCACCGCCTTTTCTGTAAATGGGGTGAATATTGTTATCCATTTAATTTTTTTCCACAATTAGTTAAATAATTCCTGCTGGTAGTTGGTCTAAGCCTACTTCTTTTCTCCATTTAAGGTGTTTTATAGGTAATTCTACTTCCTCTGTATGGTGCCTTGTATATCTGTTTTGGTAATTTGCGGCTATTTCATCTCTTATAACCAAAATCAGTTGTTTCGGATATCTTTATAGCGTTTCCTTTTTTTAATGGATGAATATGCTGCCATTTTCATCGTCTGCTATTTCATATGGATCTACACGATCAAGAATTCCAAATCAAGAAAACACAAATAACACTCCGGATTATATTATATAACTAATAGTCGAAAAATGAAGAGCTGCTCACGAATTTATGTGCAGATGTTCTACTACAAAAAATACAAAACCAAAATCTAGATTAAAAAAGTCGCACTTATACTGAAACTTCACCCCATTATTGATTTCACAAGTGATAAAATGGGTCGACATAGAATCAGTTTTAATTATTACAACATTTAAACATAATAGTTGTATCTTGGTTAATTCAGGTGGAAAGAAAAATTAGACACAAGTGCTAAAACCACAAACGATTCTAGATTATAACGTTGTGAAAAAAGAGTTGATTTTAGTGAACAAATGGCTTTTTACAAAAGCCCATTACGCAAAATACTAAAGTGGTACCGGAAAGTGGCAGTTCAATAAATATTTAATACCGCAGTAGTCAATACTTAGTTGCTAAATAATAGAAAACGCGAAAAAAGCGACAACCTATCCTTGAGTTCAGACTGGAATTAGCGAAGGCGTTTGCAAATAAAGAAATGTTGAAACCCTGATGACTAATTACACCCAAAATACCATCTCAGGCAAAGCGATATAGATAATAAAAAGAGAAGGAAGTGTACAAGAGGTTACAAAATTTTAAGAATAAGCGTGACTAGTAGAAAGGCGGATAGAAAAATTAAAAAAGTTAAAACATACTGTGAAGAATGTGATGGCAAAACTGCAATATGTCTAGTGTGCTTCAATGAAGCACATTAAAAAGCAATTTTACTTATATAAATTATATAAATATATATAAACGTAAATTGATAGTTTCTAGTGGTATGTTTTTATTGTTAATTACGTATGTTAAAGTAAGTTGTAGTATTTGTAAAAAAATGGATGTAAATAATATTATGTGTTCGACATCTAAAAAAGTTAGACGTAAACATAAACGTAGATTGACCACTGCTGAATTACAATCATTGTTAGAAGCATCTGGCGAGGATGATGTAGATTAAATGAATGGTGTAAGTGACTCTGACGAAATATTTGCACAAAGTCGTTTAGAAAAATCCAGGATTGCGGTTTGGAAACAGACAACACAAACAGAATTTAAGACTTTTCTCAGGCTTATATTCCAAATGAGGACAATTAAGATGAACCTTCTAAATGACTACTGGAAAAGTATGGGTAACTTCTATAATAGTATTGACTTTACTAGACAATTACTCATAGCCCATATTAAGAAATAACCGAATAGACAATCCCCACTTGTCAAAGAAACTAAAAAAAAAACGTAAAGTGGTCAGTATTTACAGTCCTGAAGGAATATGTGTGACCAAGTGCAGAGATCAACAAGACATAATTACTATTTAATAAATGGGAATAAGCCACAATTAAAGGTTAAAGTACGTTTATTGGCATTTCAATTTCCAATTCGGAAATCGTTCTCAAAATACAAACGTATTTTCGTATTTTGCCGAAAAACCCTCAATTATTTTGCAGTAATTTATAAATGTTAATAGCTTCGTTTGTACATAATGACATTTAATATAACTAATTTAAATTGGGGCAGTTAATAAGTTATTAAAGTGTGGTATATTTCACATAGATCACAAAGTTATCCAATTTGTTTATCCCAAAGAGCGATTATCTAAACGACTGTACTTGCACAGATAGTCACTCTGTATACACACGTGTATTCTGTAAATCGAACTTGCTTTTATAAGAGTTTATTTTTTCAATGGAAAAATTTAGTAAGATAGGTCAAAATAGTACAATTCTTATTATTTGGTTGAGCTACCCTAGTTGTTGGTAACTGTTCAGTGGAAAACGGGAATCTTGAGTTCTTCCAGTTACTTGTTGCTAAATATTATTTGGACTTCCCGTGGTTTTAGTAAAGAACAAAAGACCGTACATGAAACTATTTAATTACTTTTATTTTACTGTTATAATATAGAAAAAAAGAAAACTTAATTGTTTGTAATAATACAACTAAAATATTACAAATATAAATTAACACTACATGTTGTTACATCTATGACTGGAAACGGAATAATAATGAATGAGGGTTGTTAGGTAGGCTCCCAAAAGGTGAGTACTTCTAAAAATAAATCCTAACGGTAATTTCTAATCTCCCTTAGCGATAAGTCGTCGCCAAACTAAGATATGCGGCGTTTCAAAGACGACAGGACTGTCGTCAGATCTTTTAAAGTTTTAACATAAGCCGCCCCCTTTGAACGCCATAAGGGGGATCAAAAATTCAAATGGACTAGTCAGCAAGTCAATATTAAGCCGAAATTATAAGTTTATCTAAACACAAAGAAAACTAAGGTTGATCTTCGTTCGGTAGCACACATAACTTCACAACCGGGCGTTTGTATACGTCAGAGTTTGTTTTTAGCGTTACACTACGCACAATTCCATCACTGCCGGAATGGATGTCAGTCACTCTACCTGAGGCCCATCTAAGAGTTTCCAGTCCATCTTCTTTAACAAGTACTAGGGAACCTATCTTGAGAAGGGAACTGCATTGTTTCTTCCACTTGACACGTTGCTGGAGAGAAGAGACGTATTCTTTCGACCATCGTGTCCAATAGCATTACACCATTTGCTGCACCTTTTGAAATCTACTCAATCTGTTCTCCATAACATCTAACAGATTGCGGTCAGGAACTGATGTGAGAGGTGATCCAACCAGAAAATGTGCGGGTGTGAGAGGAAGTAGGTCTGAGGGGTCATTAGACATAGGAAAAAGAGGTCTGGAATTGAGAATTGCTTCAATTTGAATCAAAACAGTGGAAAACTCCTCATAGGAGAGAACCGTATTGCTAATTACTCGTTTAAGATGGTATTTTACCGATTTTACCCCAGCTTCCCAGATACCACCAAAGTGAGGTGAACGCCGTGGAATACATTTCCAATTGATACCCTCAGAAGAGAGTGTGTCATGTAAGGCAGAATTGTTAGCCTTGAGAAAGTTGGAAAGTTCATTGTTAGCACATTTAAAGGTGCTCCCATTATCGGAAAGAATAAAAGCACATTTACCCCGTCGAGAAGTAAAACGTCTTAAAGCTGCTATAAAGCATTCTGTAGTCAGACTACTCAAAACCTATATATAAAAGTGTATAGCCTTTAAAAAGTGCTACATAACCCTTAATAATCTTGTAGTTTCTCGTAAGACGGTCCTTTAAAAGAAAAGGTCCCGCATAATCAAGTCCCGAGTGGGTAAAGATTCGTGAAGGAGTAAGACGTGAAGAAGGTAGATTACCCATTAAATAAGTTTCGAGTTTTGGAGCTGCCTTGAAACATGGGATGCAGTTTCTAACAACCTTTCTAACGACATAACGCCCATTGAGAGGCCAATATTTCTCTCGCAAGGAAGATAAAAGTAGCTGTGGACCAGCATGCTGTAATTTTATGTGTTCATGCCGTACAAGTATGTCTGTAAAATGATGTTTTTGTGGAAGTACAATGGGATGCTTTCTCTCGTATGAGATATCAGCGTTGTGAATTCTTCCACCAACTCGAATTATGTCATATTGATCAAGAAAAGGATTCAGGGTGAGAAGCTTGCTTTTATGATCGACCTTGCCATGTTTTTGAGATGTGTGAAATCGTTAGAGAAAGACTGATTTTGCACAATGCGAGTAAGACAAATCAGAGAACAGGCAATTTCGTCACATGTTAAATTGGTAAAGGTTCTTTTTGGCATGGTTAGCCTGGAATTTTTACAAAAACGTAATAAGTAGGCTACAATTCGTTGTAGTTTAGTCAAGGAAGAAATTTTGTAAATAATGTCGAGATTCATGCAAATTCTTGCAGATAGATTAACAGAAGATCGAAGTTCAGGAATTTTAACCTGTTTGAAGGGTTGATCAGGCCAGAGATTTTCAGACAATGAAAGCCATGGAGGGCCATGAAACCATAGATCGGAATTTTGTAGTGCCGTGGGTGAAATACCACGTGACAATAAATCTCCAGGATTTTCGTGTGTGTTTACATATCTCCAGGAATTAGAATTAGTCAAGGATTGAACCTGTGGTGAAATTCTGTTCGCAACGAAAGGTTTTAACAAGTTGGGAGGTGTATTAATCCATGCTAGAACGATGCTGGAATCACACCAACAAACAATTTCATCAAAATTAATTTGTAGTGATTGCTTTACTTTGTCCATCAATTTGGATAAGAGTAGGGCTCCACAAAGTTCAAGTCGGGGAACTGTAAGAATATGTTTCAAAGGAGCTACCCTGGTTTTGGCACAGAGTAAATGACAACTTATATTTCCCTGAGCATCTAACGAACGAATAAAAATACAAACACCATATGCTGCAGTAGACGCATCGGAAAATCCATGTAATTGTATGGATGTAAAATTGGAAACGGTATTATATCGAGGGAATTGTAATTTATTAAGGTTGACTAATTGGGATTGATAATTTGACCATTTTGTATGAATATCCATGGGTACAACTTCATCCCAGGAAATTTTTAGACGCCATGTCTTGTAGAATGATCTTAGCGGTTATTGTAACTGCTGCTAAGAGACCCCAGAGGATCAAATATCTTTGAAATTGCTGAAAGAATGTGTCTCTTAGTAATCTTAGAATTGTTTGTAGTAGATTGAACATTAAAGAAGAAAACATCTAATTTAGGATTCCAAAGCAGACCTAATGTTTTGACAGTTTCATCGGAACCTATGTCCAAAGGAGTGTTGTCGATTTTTAATTCGGTTGAGTTTGATTTCCATTTACTTAAATGAAAGCCATGTTTTGATAGTAATTCAGTGATTAAAGATTGAATATGTTTAAATTCGTCTAAGGTGGAAGCACCAGTATGGAGATCGTCCACGTAAAAATCGCGTAAAATTATACACGAGATATCAGGAAATTTGTCAGAGTAAATGTGAGCTACTTCTTGCACACATTGCGTTACTAAAAGCTGGCAGAAGCAGTGCCATAAGTTACAGTATTTAAAGTATAAGTCTCAATAGATGAATTTGGATCAGATCGCCACAATATTTTTTGTGAACAACGCTGATTTTCTTTTATAAGAATATGTCGATACATTTTAACGATATCAGCAGTTAACGCAAATTTGTGTTTTCGAAAACGTAAAATAATAGTGAAAAGATCGTCTTGTAGTGTAGGACCTACCATTAGTATATCGTTCAACGAAAAGCCAGTGTCAGATTTAGCAGATCCGTCAAATACGACTCGGATCTTGTTGCCCTTGTAAACGCAATGATGCAGAAGAAGGAAGTCTGGATGAGATACCAAATTTGAAGAAAGTTTAGTCATATGATTCAATGATGAGTATTCACTGATGAATTGAGTATAATCTCTTTTTAAAGTTAGGTTAGAGTTTAATTTCTTTTCCAGAGAGAAAAAACGTTTGGTAGCTAAAATCTCTGAATTACCAAGATTAGATAGAGGTAACTTTAAAGAAAGAGAGACAATGAATCTGCCTGTAGAATCAAAGGAAGTAGTTTCTTTAAAGTGTTTCTCACATTGAAGTTCTTCTTCAGAAAAGAACTTGGTTTTTGGAAATTCTTTGGAAATTCAAGTTCCCAGAATTTCTGTAACTGATTTTCGAGATTTCTGTTTCTAGAAAAGTGACAATTTGTTTTGTTATGAGAAAGCAAAGGTATAGGACCGGATACAATCCAGCCAAGCTTGGTTTTGTGGAAAGTAGGTTGACCATGTGATAGCTTAATTTGACTAACGCATAAAAGATCCCAAAATGTGTCTGCACTAATGACACAATGACTAAATTAGAGGGCATGTTTAGAGATTCCCTGTTTAGTGTGACAGAAGGCAGTCTACCAGTTATTTCAGGCATTACTAAAGAAGAAATTTTACGTGTAAAGTTGATTGTATTTGATTTGAAGGTAAGAGAAGTTTTAAGACGAACCACAGAATTTGTTTGATTTATGCCATAGACAGAAAAATCAATTTCAGTTGTGGGTAATTTTAAAGTGTTAAGTAAACGTTGAGTAATGAAATTACTTTCCGAACCACTGTCCAATAGTGCAGGAGCTTCATGCATGTTGCCTTTGGAGTCAAAGACCTTAATTAAAACAGAAGACAGTAAAATTTGCGTCGAACTAGCAAAATGGTTGTGAGTTGTTAAGGAGTTTGTAGTCTGATTGGAAGGTGTTTGAGAAGATGATGCTTCGAAATTTGGAGTGTTCTGAATAGAATTATGAAAATGCAAAAGAGTATGATGAGGTTTACCACATTTGCGACAGCCAGAAGATTTGCAGTTTTTAGTGGGATGTCCAGAACGTAAACAATTGATGCAACGTTTGAAACGTTTTGCTTCATTTAAGCAAGAGGTTGGCTGTAATTTACTAAAATTAGGGCAAGAATAAATAAGATGATTTTGTGAACATAACGAGAAATTTAAAGTGTTGCTATTATTGTTCGTAGATACAAAAGATTTTGCTTTGGTGCGAAGTTTTTTCGTCGTGATTATTAAGAGATTCCAGAACTCTACATCTTTTAAGAATTTTGTGAACTCACTTAATGTGGGCAAATTTGTAGCGTTGTCTTTCAATGAATGTTCCCATTCGCGGTGAGATGTGTTGTCCAATTTTGTAGTGACTAAGTAGATAATAAGAGGATCATAACCTGTAATGTCTATTTGTAAAGATTCAAGAGATCGTAGATGCCGTTGTAAACCATCTAATAGGGCTCGCAAATCATTATGTGAATTTCTAGAAATGTTGGGTAAATTAAAGAGCTTTTTGATGTGGTTATTAACCAGAAGTGGTTTATTTTCAAACCTTTCCCTTAAAAGTGACCATGCTGTGGCATATGTCGCATCAGAAATATCTAAATTGCGTATTGTGTCTGCAGCAATGCCCTTTAAGAATAGTCTCAAATAGTGAAATTTTTGAATTGATCACCGAATTGAAACAAATCAAATGTAAATCTCATGTAAAAAAATGAAATAATGGTAAAAGGAAAAGCACTAACCTTTGATATTTTGTATTTCCAAAGCAGCAAGCAACCAAATCGAAGGACCAAAAATGTTGGTAACTGTTTAGTGGAAAACGGGAATCTTGAGTTCTTCCAATTACTTGTTGCTAAATATTATTTGGACTTCCCGTAGTTTTAGTAAAGAACAAAAGACCGTACATGAAACTATTTAATTACTTTTATGTGACTGTTATAATATAGAAAAAAAGAAAACTTAATTGTTTGTAATAATACAACTAAAATATTACAAATATAAATTAACACTACATGTTGTTACATCTATGACTGGAAACGGAATAATAATGAATGAGGGTTGTTAGGTAGGCTCCCAAAAGGTGAGTACTTCTAAAAATAAATCCTAACGGTAATTTCTAATCTCCCTTAGCGATAAGTCGTCGCCAAACTAAGATATGCGGCGTTTCAAAGACGACAGGACCGTCGTCAGATCTTTTAAAGTTTTAACACTAGTAAAGAAAAGAAGGTTCTACGTGCCACAGATGCCGAGATATTAAATATTTTGCAAGCGTGCTTCAATTTAAAGTCCGAATTTAAAAAATGAACAAGTTCAGACAGTTCTTACCTTTGTGGTACTTTTCCGTGGCGGTAAATTACGAATACTATTATTTTAATGGGTTATAACATTTTACTCCTTTACTGTATCTGCCATCTATAACTTCGATCATATTGTAACATTTTTTTTTTATTATTAATATATTAAATATTTCTAATTCCTTTTACCCCCGTGCGATACGCCTATGATCGTGTATCGATAGCAAAATATTGTAGATACCCAGCTAAAATGGAATTCCCTAATTAGGAATGGTTTTTAATCCTTCCGTCATAATATTCATTATGAAAAGAGTATAATGCTTTCTGGTATTCGGTTTCTTTTCATAAATTGGTAATTTTCGTCGAAGGCCCGTTTCTTTTGACAAAAACTTAATCCCAAGTATTGTCTGTTTCTTATGTCCAATTGTTAATACCGATTATTTTACCTCAAACTTTCCAATAGTCGTCAAGGCCTTACCTTCTGAGAAACACATACTACTGTCCTATCATTCTTGAGTGGGGGAATATTTTCTTCTTCCTTTTTCAGGGACAGTTGGTGAAATTTTGAGTGGAACCAAGTTACTTCTCGGTGGGCTCTTGTTGAGTGAGGTAATATCTCGTGTTACTTGTTGGTGGGCCGTTGTTGAGTTAAGGCCAATAGTAGATAGACTAAGAGACTTCTGGCGCAACCCCTAAATTGCAACCCTAATATCGCAACCCCGGTCGTAAGTTCCAAACGGCTTAACGTAGGATGACGTACGAGGGCTTGTTGGAAAGGGGATGAAAAATGGGGTTGAACGCAGTATGTTCCGTGCGCATCGGAGCATGCCGAAAGGGCATTAGTGGGTATCTTTGTTTCTATTGGTCCGATTGGGGCGTACGAGGGCTCGATGGAATGGGGAGAAGGCAGGGAGACAAAAAACAAACATGGCGGCGTTGCCAAATGGGCGTTAAAACGTATCTTCGTTGCTATTGGCATGAGATTTTGACGTATGAGGTGTCAAAGCGTTGGATGTCACGTGACATTCGACACAGGACGTGACATTTGTCACAGAACGTGACATTTGACGCAGGACGTGAAATGTCACGTGAAATGATGTGACATTCGACGCAGGACGTGACATTTGACACAGAACGTGAAATGTCAAGTGACATTCGATGCAGGACGAGACATTTGACGCAGGACGTGTCATTTGATGTCACGTGAAATGACGTGACATTCGACGCAGGACGTGACATATATGTGACATTTGACGCAGAACGTGAAATGTAGGAATTACGTGACGTGAGACGTTTTGACGTAACAGTTATGTGTCAGTCAAGACATCGCTTGACATAAAACGTGACATTCAACATAGGACATATTCAATAGTACTATGAATTCCATCGAGTACATACATAGGGTTATGGAATTTCAACGTAAACTTGATCAGTTAAATAGAGACATTAAATCATATGAGAATATAAAACAAATTAAAAGACAATTAGATAGCCTGCATATTGAGGACAAAACGTGGAAACCAAAAGATTTGAATCTACAGCAGCAGCAGCAGCAACAGCAAGACACCTGGATTTACGCCTGCAGAAAACTGCCACCAGCTTCATATCCATTGAGACGTATTCAACCAATATCATGGACGTTAGCAACAACACCAGCGAGCATATGAAAAGTGAAATAGACAATGTCTTTGCAATGTCTTGTGTAATATTAGCATCTGTATTTATCCTAATTTTAAAAATTATTTTCGAAATTGTAAGGAGAAAATTTGAATCTTCTTGTAATATAAGACTCGATCAATAAAGATGTGATAAATAAAAAAAAAAGCGTTTAATTTCTAATATATTTATTTATACATAAAATTACAATGGCATTATGTTATTGGCAAACCAGTGACGTAGACGATCCACATTTCTTTCGGTGCATGAAAATAATCCAGAGGAATGACATGGGTTTGCAGTAGGGCCAACGTTTCCAGTAGCATGAGGTGTACCATCAAACTTGCAAACATCAATAATAATGGGAAAAACTCCAAAAACATGACGTTTCTTATCCAAATATTCTGCTTTTTGTTCTCCTCGAACGTAGATGTAATCTGCTGCATACAACAACTTGGATTCTAGTATTTCATTGATTTTGGACAATTCTACGTGTCCATCAGAGTATCGAATTCCAAGCAGTTTTTTCTCCACGTATGATGCAGTCTTCTTATCCTCACTACTGAGCGCAGTAAAAGGTTTCTGAGGTAAAAATATGTAATGACTTCGTTTAAAACCTATTTCAATGGTAAGTTCTTTGGGAACAAACCATCCGTCCACATTGAATCCCTGAATGTCTACGAATGCTACTCTCATGATGACTGCTCGTGTACTACTAACAAGTTATGCATCTAATGTAGACTTTTTACAATTTCATTGAGAGGGAAGTACTCCATTACGCAGTCGTGAATTATAATGCAATAAGCCTTGGTATTTTCGGGAAAACCATTATTCGCTTCAATATCGAGTTTTACGTCAACAGTGGATGCTTTCATGCTTTCTTCTTGCTTCGAACAATCGATGACGAACAATGTGTGTTGTGCGAAACCTGAGAAATCGAGCAGAGGACGCTTTTGTTGAGAATGTATGTAGCTATAATATATTCGCCTAACAGAAAAGTAGAATAACAAACTACGGACGCGTGATATATCCATTCCCAGTATCTAGAGATGCTGAAGATGTATATACTTGTTACAAAATCACTTATACTGTAACTGATTATATACAAAAGCGTATCAAGCGTAACGACAATCTCCACCTCTAAACAAAGACGCATAATTTGCAGTTTTTTAACAGATATGGACTCAATAATCCTTACGAATCACATTTATGTCTGTTGAATTTAATTATATAAATACAATTTTTACTTTTGATAGCTCTATATGTGTGTGTTGGTATTTTAACATAATAGTGTTGGTTTATAATTATAGTGTTATTTAAATAAACTTAGAACTGTGAACGTTTTTAAGGTGTTTGCTGTTTTCTCTCAACTTAAGTAAGTAAATTTAATATTATTTTAACTCTATTATAATAATTATTATGATGATAAAACATTTGCAAGTGTGAGTCCATAATTAAACAGATATATTAAAAAGGTCAATACTCACAATCTAATATTTACTTTCAAAGTTTTACAGAAGCGATCTGTTTCGAGGCTTAAAATATTTGCCTCATCCTCAGGCCCAGCAAAGAGTTTGTTTTGTTAAAAAACAATAATATAGATATCGCCAATAAGAAGTTTTCCGCTTACATCCAGGGTACTGTCTGTCTTCATCTTTTCATGACACCATCATTGTAGTGAGGTGATATGTTGATCATTATATATGTATGTAAATAAAAGGTCTTACAAGGTAAAGACCATTAGGTCTTTACCTTGTAAGAATCTGTGACAAAAACAACAAAAAAAAAAGGACATCCTACTGCATAATATGTGATTTTCCATCTTCCACAAGTTTTTAAAATATATGCAGTCCGGATGTGGCAGCTTATACTGTATGTATATTTGTATTTAACTACTTTTAATTTTATTACAAACCAGAAGATAATCCTACCTTTTTAATAATAAAAAACTTTGACAACAAAAACTAGAACATCCAAAAAGTATTTTAAGGATCAAAGACAACAACCTTTAGCAACAGTTACACAGTTAGAACACATTAATGCTCAACCATATTCCCAAGAGCCTTTTATTTACAACGTATATAATGATCAACATATCACCTCACTACAATAGATAGTGTCATAAAGGAAAACATGAAGACAGACAGTACTCTGGATGTAAGCGGAAAACTTCTTATTGTCGATATCTATATTATTGTTTTCTAACAAAACAAACTCTTTGCTTTGCCTGAGGATGAGGCAAATATTGTAAGCCTCGAAATTGGTCGCTTCTGTAACACCTTGAAAATAAAGATAATGATAGTGACTATTGACCTTTTTAATATATCTGTTCAATTATCTATTATCTATTATTTTATTAGAATATTAGCATGTAAATAATATTTTGCAGGTTTGTATATACAGTCATTAAAACAAATTAATATGTCGATGGGTCGACACGGATTCTGCCGATGAACTCGTAAACATACCTTTAACTCCCCCCCCAAAAAAGAGATCGAAAAAAGGCCAGTTAGCGAAGACGTTAAAGAAATAATTGTAAACGTGTATAAGCACGAGTTACAAGAAAATCCAGCGTTATTATTGTCCGCTGTTGAGAAACGAGTAGCCGATAAAGTTGGAGTATCGGCTAGTTCTGTGTTTAGAGTTATTAGAGAATATAAAACTACACACACATTAGTTGCACCAAAAAAATGTACCGCTCGTAAAGGCAAACTCGAATCTGTAGATGATTTTGACAAGGTAGCGATAAGAAGAATAGTGCATCAATTCTTTTTTAGAAATGAAATTCCCACGATAGATAGAGTTCTACAACAGGTCAACGACGACCTCGATCTACCTAATTTCAAACGTACTACTTTTTACAAGCTTTTGAAAAAACTTCAATTCAAATTTGAAAAACGTGGCAGGAACAGTATGCTTACAGACAGAGATGACCTTGTAATCTGGAGAAGAGAATTTTTAAGGCAGATAAAAGATCATAGGAATGGCAATCGTAAAATATATTATTTAGATGAGACTTGGATTAACGCCGGTCATACTAAATCAAAAACATGGATTGATAAGTCAGTCACCTCATCAAGACAAGCATTTTTGGATGGACTCTCGACAGGTCTGAAAAATCCGTCAGGTAATATTTTTTGTTGAACATTGAAATTGATAAATAATATTTGAATTTTTAGGTAAAGAAAAACGTTTGATTATTTGTCACATAGGCAGCGAAGACAGATTTGTTCCTGACGCTCTATGGAGTTTTGAATCAAAGAAAAGTGGAGATTACCATGAGGAAATGGATGGAAAAGGTTTTGAGAGTTGGTTTGAAAAAACGTTACCCAAATTGGAAGCAAATTCTGTGATTGTAATGGACAATGCATCGTACCATTCCAGAAAATCTGAAAAGATCCCCACCACATCTTCCAGAAAAGCGGATATCCAAGAATGGCTACATCTAAAAAGCATCCCCTTTGACGACTCACTTCTCAAAGTGCAACTCTTAGCTCTTGTTAATCAACATATAAAACAGTATGATAAATACATCATCGACGAAATGGCGAAAAGTAAAAAAAAAAATCGTTTTAAGATTGCCACCATATCACTGTGAATTGAATCCCATAGAACTGATATGGGCAGATATAAAAAATTATGTAGCAGTTAAAAATACAACTTTTAAGTTTGCCAACATGAAAAAATTATTTGATGAAGCTCTATCCACCATAACTCCACAAAAATGGAAAAATTGTGTACAGCATATTACCCAAAAGGTGGAACCAAAAATGTGGGAGTTAGATAATTTAGTAGAAGCAAGAGTAGATTCAATTATAATAAACCCTGACGATGATAGTACATCTAGTTCCTCAGAATAATATTTTGCACTAAGTTTAAGTATTTGTGGATTAGGCCTACCGGGGAAACCACATAAAAAACACACCATTATCACTCTACCTCTATGGTGGTGTGGAAATGAGTTCTCTTCTTCTTGATGTGCCTATCGGTGACGAATGTTGGCGATCATCACGGCAATCTTTACCTTATCTCCCACAGCGCGGAAAGCTGCATGAATGTTGTGTTGAACCAGGTTCTGAGGTTCTTCAACCAGGACGTTCTTCTTCCTGGACCCCGTTGCCCAAATATTTTTCCTAGCAGGATAGTTTGTAAGGACATATCTGGATTTATTTCGCATAATGTGTCTAAAGTACTGTAACTTTCGAGATTTGATGGGGGTAAGTACCCCTTGGTTCTTCTTTATTCTTCTGAGGACATCCTCATTGATGACTCGGTCAGTCCACGGGATTTTAAGTATTCTCCGATATAGCCACATCTCAAATGCTTCCAATTTTCTGCACATATCTTCGTTCAAGGTCCACGATTCAACACCATAAAAAATAACAGAGAAGACGTAGCATCGAAGCATTCTTACTGTTATACCAAGAGAGGGGTTGTGGCTCCTGAAGAAGGCCATCATCCGGTTGAAGGTGGATCTAGCTTTTGATGTAGAAATGAGTAGCAATGATAAATAAAATATAAGAAATTATTCGAAATTACATAAACAAAATGGAATATTTTAAAAACGAAAAACTGTAACCCATTTTACTCATTGTACCTATGTAGTTTTCCAGTACTTATTTTTCGTAATTTGATATTACTTATATGTAATAGCAAAAAGTTTTTTCATCATTTTTAAAGAAAACCTTTCGTTTTACATCCGCAAAGTATTTTCGTTTGTGCGTTGTCGCCTATGCAATACTTGAGGACGATCTATCGATGGATTCATATATAGTTTTGTCTCCTGAATCAAAATCTGAAAACGGCATTTTGATATTTCGAGCCATCTTCAACATAACCGGCATCAAAGTCAAAAATAATGACGTTACAATTCTTCTAAATATACATTCGTTTTTGCTGACACAAATAAATGTTAAATCAAAATCGAAACGTCGACTTAATAAATTTTATTTAATAATGTTAACGTAAAGTCTATCTACCCAATAATATATGTATAAGTATTTTCCCTAACTTTTACACAAGAAGACGTCTCTTTATATATCATTAATGATAATATTATTACTTATTTCCAAATATTGGTCTTAAAGCGTAAAATTTATAAAAAAAAACTTTCTATTTTTTGACTTTTGATTAATACCACAATTAACTAATGATGTGTGAATGACAGTTTATAAAAACTAATATACTTTTTTGGAAGATTAATCATTGATTACTATTATTTTAACAGTAATCCTAAAAATTATAAATTAATTCATTTCAAATTCAGATGTATAGACTGCTAGAATTCTAATACAACCCTGTACAATTATATAAACATCAGGTTTCGCGTGTTCTGTGCATGTTTTTGTTGATCGCAACTTTTCTGTTAAATGAATATGGTATAGGATAGAATTCGGTATAATTGAAATAGGCCTCATTGTAGTCAGTTTTGCTAAAATTAAACTGCATTCTCTCGTTCGGCCAATATTCTCCATTTAAAGATAATCTGATACTTCGTATGTGGATATTGTCAAATAAGGTGGGATCGGCGTCGCTTTTGTCACGTTTATTGGTTTGAAAGAAAACAATGACATAACGAGGTCTTTCCACTGCATTGCTAGTTTTTACAGTCCAAACTTCACGTCTAGCGCCTTTGGTAAGTGCTGGTAATTCATGCAATTCCCACTTTCTAAAAGGAATAACTATAGGTTGATCTTGTTGAATGGATTTCATAAGTTCCAATTTAATATCATCATTGGGAAATATGTGCTTGACTCTGAGCTCAATATTGGTAATGTTAATCTTAACAGTTGTAACATGACCTGGAGTTTTTTCTTTGACAATTATGCAATCGTTGTCATTTCGAGCTCGAACTAGTCTTATTGTTTGACGACCACACGTAATCATAGGATAATTATTGAAAATGTTGAAAACATGCTTAAGAGGCATCTGTATGTTGAATGAATGATCGGCAGCGTGTAGAATTGGATCCTTAGGTTAATTCCACCCCGCCATTGCCATATGACTGGAATCTTCTTGAGTATAACATGTCATAGCACGTACAGCGCTTACGATACCAGGATCCCGCACTGTTTCCATCTCCCTTGCGCTTTCGCTGTACGTACACGAATCGAAAAGAAAAGCACCCACATTATTTGCTAGTTTGACTTCACCATTGCCGTTTATTGCGAGCTATCCTTTAATGCATAACAAGGTTTCACTCATTGCAAAAAACGAGTCAACTTGATTGATGCTAAATTCTACAATGTCATTACAGTTGAATGATTTGAAGAATGGTGCATATGTTCGGTATTCGGACTTTCGAATCGATTCGTCAAACATCGGCTTACGATAAATATTAAATATTGGAGGCATTATGCTGTTTGAACGGGATCGTTTTCCATACATGGTTGTCATTTTTTCAACTTAAAACCAAGTGATTGTAAAAACAATTTGTTTGCAAACGTAAGATGTTGCTGCTTAGATGAGGACGTACGATGTTGTCGCTCAGACGGCTGCACAACTAATGGTGTACTATGGGCAGTAGATTGTCTTATTACTAATCCCATTTCCCACGTGATCTAAGCTCCAACACCAATGTGCTCTGTTCTCCTCGAAAGTTTACAGGGCGTCCGTCTTGATCGACAGCCAACACAGTGATATTGGTAATTTCTCGTTGCGGTACAACAGGTAAATACAACAAATTGTGTGGAGTTTCGTCAATTGCGTACCCAGGATTTGATTGTATGACAAATTCGTAGATCGTGTGAGCAGGTCTGTTACCATCGATGGCTCCGGTACTAATGTTGCATTCAAAACGTATGCTAGATACTTTAATAATAGGTCGATCTGAAGAATGTGTCTGTCCTGGAGTGAGAATTGCAGGAGAAAATCCCAATACTGTACCAAGACTGTCAGGGTGCGTAAACGAAATCTTATATTTGCTGAAAATTTGACATTGCAACGTGTTGTGGTTAGGTTTCAGACTAAATATCGTGTCAGGCTTAAGCACATTATCAGCACCCAATTTCTTTTGTATATATTCTTTAATATCGGCAATTTCATAACATCCATCTGGGAAATCAAAGTGTTGTAAGTGGTTTGTGTCATCGTAGTAATAAAACTTGTTATTTTCAATGTTTGGTATACTGTTGTAGGAATGGAAAGCACGAAGAGCTATTTCATAATCTTTGTTCGGATCCAACACGATCGGTGTGGGAGGTTGAAATGAGAAGTTGATGAGAGTTGATGTAATTGGTGCTGTCTACTCTCAACAACTGCGACATGATGACTGACTCACGTCAATCTAGTAATAGGTTATTATATTAGAAAAAACAACATTTACTTTAATAGTTTTATTTGTTCCAAAACAAGTTTACATAAATGACATTTAGCTTGAGAATCAGGTGGACCATCCCAGTGAGTCTTCCAATCAGGTCTGTTGTAATGTACATAGCAGGGAAGTAGTATCTGCAAGTTAAATTCTCCTCGATAGTCTTCAGGCAATTTATGCCATATACTTAACAATTCTGAAGGTCGTACAGTTCGTATAAGATAATCGAGCGGTATGTATTTTAGTTCTTCCTCACTGAATTCTGTAAAATATTTTTTGCGAAACATATGGTCCATAAGCAAGTTCGTACTTTTAGTAGGCTCCATTATATAAAAACTTTAAGCATAAATGCCCACAAATAATTTGATTGTACGTTTGATACTGATGGTTATTATAGGAAATGTTGGCACCACCCAGATACTTAACAAGTTCTTTGGTCGGCTTCAAATTACCAAATGAATCGAAATACTCTACGTCGCTGTTTATCTTTCTATATGCTACCCAATGTGTCCCGTTATGTGTGGATACATCCAAGTTTACTATTGCACATTCTCGTTGTCGAGGTCCGTCTCTAGGCAGAGCGTCATTCATGAAAACGCCTCGAAAATGTGGTATTTTAAGTATTTTCGCATAATGTGCAATCTCCACATCATATAGCGGACGATTGGGTAGCTTTATTGGAAGTTTTTTTTTCAAATACAAGCCGAATCCACCTCTAGGTTTCTTACGTAGGTACAGACCCGAACCTATGTGTTCCATTGCTTTATTATGACGTATATCTTCCTCCAATTTCTTTTGGGCATTCTTTGCGTCGACTACTGTCTTGGCCACTCCGGCAGCACCCCCCGCTAAGGCCCCCAAAGCGGAAAGACCTGCAAATAGAGGTATAAGAGGTAGGAAACCGCCGGATTTTAGTGGAAGTTCTCGAGGAGCATCAACTTCTTTACGACCACCAAGTCTTTTGATTATGGATTTTGCTATTCGTACAGCAGTCAAAGCAGTATCTGTTAACGATGCTCCTCTCTTCAGGGACTTTGCAATTTTTGAGACAACATCTCGATTGAATGAATAACGTCCCCGTCGTCCACGACGAGAACATCCCATTCCCAACTTTCTTTTTGTCTTCATTCCGCCAGTTACAATTAAAGCAGCACTTTTTTCACCAATGCTAGCGTCTTTCGACTTGAAGCGCTCCCAGGCTCTATCTTCCAATTCTTTATCGGCCTTGTGACGTTCTTCGAGAGATGAATGCTGTGAATAAGCGATATCGTGTCGTTTGCAAGCTGCGTCTAATGGGTTAATTCCTGGATCTCCACGTGCAAGACGTTTTTGTAGTTTTGTTCCGGGACCGCAGTACTGATAACCGGGAATATGCAGCTCAATTGGCAGTTTATTAATTAGAGAGTTAACGAGACCTCCTCCTTCAACGACCAACATTGGACTGATACCATGCAAGTGGTGACATCTATAATATATTGTCGTACATATGCACTACACTTGTCACACGATGAAGATCGTTCAGCAAGAACAGACGCTACCAATTGATAATCTGGACATTGTCCAGAAAGTGACAGTCAGTAAACATGGTAAATTACTACCAAACTCGTTTAGAGCCATTATTTGCGGTCCAAGTGGATGCGGGAAAACGAATGTCATGCTATCTCTTCTATTCAATCCGAATGGCGCCAAGTTTAAAAATGTCTATGTTTATTCGAAATCCCTCTTTCAACCGAAATACCAACTACTGCAAGATGTAATAGCACAAGTTAAAGGTGTAGGATATTACCCGTTTAAAGACAACGAAGAAATTATTAGTCCCAGCGACGCTAAACCCCACTCTGTGTTTTTATTTGACGATGTTGCATGTGATGGTCAGCAAAAGATTCGCGAGTATTATTCCATGTGCAGACATAAAGATATCGATGCCGCTTATTTATGTCAAACATATTCAAAAATACCAAAGCAGCTAATTAGAGACAACTGTAACATGATTGTACTATTCAAGCAAGATGAGATAAATTTGAAGCATGTATTTGATGAGCACGTATCACCAGACATGTCATTTGATGAATTTAAAAAAATTTGTTCTGAATGTTGGTGTGATAGTTATGGTACTTTGGTAATTATAAAAGATTTTGCTCTCAACAATGGCCGATATCGCAAAGGATTTGATAAATATATAAAATTATAAGGTGATTTGTTAGTCGTTAACAACATGTCAGATGATGCGGTTGCTATTGCCCTTCGCAAGAAGAAAGTCGCCGAATTGGCTAGATCAATTCGCAAAAAATATTTGGCATTGAAATTAGGTCGAACAGAACAAGACGAGTCCCTAAATAAACTGTTTAAACCACTCTCGAAGCCTCTCAAAGATATTGCACAATCATCAAAAACGTTACATCATGCTATCACTAACAAGTTTGAACAAGTTAAAAAAGAAGAGATGAAAAAGGAGGAGGAGGAGGAGGAGAATGACGATGTATTTCTTGACGCACCTGATCAAGCGATTCCTCATGAAAACATTATTCAAGAACCAATCTCTGACGAGATTTCGATGGATGCCGCCGACGAATATATGAATCAATATCCTCCAATAAGTCACAAGTATGTAAAAGAATATTTGAAAAAAGACGATAGAATTGATAAAAACTATGGTCCATTTTACGATTCTATTAGTGGTTGGATAATGGGAAAACGTCGAATAAACTTTGACAAACGCAATGGAGACATAATAATAATTCGAGAACGTAATTTAGAAGAACGTAGGTTAGGTGGTACGCCAGGTCTATATCAACTTTTATTTTATGCCAACCCCGACCAGTATAATGATGAGGATTTACAAAAGTACAAAACACTGTTGAAAAACACAGAAATTCATCTGGATACCTTGGGACGTCTTAAAGGTTCCAGCGGAGAAAAATACCATTCTATTATTAAACCTCTATTCAAACCATCTGATGCAGCAATGAAAAAGCATGCACCACCTGCAACTCGATCCAAAAAAGAACTCGAACACAGAACGAAAACAACAACACGATCATCTTCATCTACGGCCAAAGGAACGGGATTGGATGACTCAGAATTAACATACAACACTGCACCCATGGAGTATATTTATTGGGATGATCCAAATGAGTTAGTTGAACGTCTTAAACTATTGGTGGCTTCGAAAGACGCTGGGAACACATCTCTCGATAACGAAATCGTAGCCATCATCAATGAACTAAGAGAAGCCAATATAATAGAGTAACTGGGAATGTCATTATCGTTTCCACTATGAGTGTCGACAAATTCGGTCATCACTCTCGTTATAGTAGTAGTAGTAATGCCCAAAAGGTGGCGCGAGTCACATTTCCACATACGTCTGACGGAAATATTAATGCCGAAAATGTTAAAATATCTAATGTCAAGGATCCATCAGAGAGTGGCGATGCTGCAACGAAAAAATACGTTGATGGACAAATCAATGAGTTGCGTAACCTACACTACCCATTAATTCAAACACATGGTGTGCTCTTGCAGCAAAAAACTGATGACATACAAGATTTAGCCATTGGCCTTAACGATGCGAGAAAGGAGCTTCATAAAACTACAGTTCCACTTCTCGAGCAAAAATTGAAAAAAATAATCAGAGATGATCTGAATGCACTGAAAAAGGATACGAATAAATACGTTGATGAACAAATTAATGGGTTGCGTAACCTGCATCATCCATTAATTCAAACACATGGTGTGCTATTACAGCAAAAAACTAATGACATACAGGATTTAGCCATTGGCCTTAACGATGTAAGAAAGGAGCTTCATAAAACTACAGTTCCACATCTCGAGCAAAAATTGAAAAAAATAATCAAAGATGATATGAATGCACTGAAAAAGGATACAGAGAACAATCTAAAATCTGCTGCAGAAACAGTTGCAAAGCATTCTATGTATGATATACAGATGGAACAGTGGATAAAACAAGTGGAACAATCATTAAAAAGCGTAGTAGATAGCATTCATTCATGGGATATAGACAAACGTCTTACAGTAGTTGAAGGTGCGTTAAAAAAATAATAATGTCTAAAGAACAGCTGATAAACGAATTGCATAAACCGGCACGAAAAAACTATCCTCGTCGACGAACAATAATCAAAGGAATCGATGACTTGTGGCAAATGGATTTGGCTGAAATGCGTCCTTATGCACATCAAAATAAAAATTACAAACTAATACTAGTTGTAATTGATTGTTTTTCAAAATTTGTGTGGACACGACCTCTAAAAACGAAGACTGGCGAGGAAATTACTCGGGCATTTTCGGATATTCTCGCACATACTCGACGACATCCGAAGAACCTACAATCTGATCAGGGAACCGAATTTTACAACAGAACATTTCAAAATTTAATGAAAAAACACGAGATTAATCATTACAGCACCTACACGATCAAAAAAGCAGCCATTTACGAGCTTACGAGTTATTAGAACGTTGAAAGCAAAGTTGTACAAGTATTTCAGTTTACATGGATCGTACAAATGGTTAGATGCTCTACACATAATTACAGAGGAATACAACAACGCAAAACACAGTAAAACAGGATACAATCCGTCTCAGGTTAACAAATCCAACGAAAAAACTATTTTAAACAAAAGTTATACTTATTTAAAGATTGCAGGTCCACGAAAGTTTAAAGTTGGCGACATTGTACGTGTATCAAAGGCAAAACATTTCTTCGAAAAGGCATACACGCCCAATTGGACTACTGAATTATTTAGAATTGTACAAGTTAAGATAACAAATCCTATAACGTATTTGCTCGAAGAAATGCAAGGTGCGCCGATTAGTGGCGGTTTTTACGAAGAAGAATTGCAGAAAACATCAAACCCTGACATATACCTGGTCGAAAAAGTACTCAGACGAAAAGGCAAAAAGATGTACGTGAAATGGTTAGGAATGGACAGCAAACACAACAGCTGGATAAATAACTCGAATATAGTTTGAGGATCTATATTTCGATACGCCGCGTAGACATACATTTTTGTGAAAAGACCTATAATTAACCACAAGAAGTGGGAGAAGACAATGGTATATATGTAGGACAAACTAAGATAATAGGTTCAGTTTACATCCACCTCGTTAACGACATTCGAAACACACACAGTAGTACCATGAGCTCTCAAGATAGCGGATACAACAGCCAACCTAATAATTTCGATGATGATGATGGCAGTGAATTTAGCATGGAATTTAACTACGATGAAGATAGTCAACCACCTAGTCCTGGTGCCGAATTAGATCGAGTATTTGCTAAATATGAAGCAGCTGCCACAAACGAGCAATATTGTTTATTGGAAACTACATATCCAATCAGCAGCTCTCTCCACATAAAAATTGGTCTATCTCCAGCTCTAGATTTTCTACCATCCATCATTCTGTGCCAACGTGATGATTTTAGAAGAATCAGTTTAAGTATAAGCGAGTGGAACGTCATAATTGTGTGGTTAAGAGAAAAAATGAGTGACTTTTTCCATGCGACCTATGTGGATGGGTATGTTCCAATCGAATTTATGAATGGTGATTTTTGCAAACTAAGACAATTGGTAAAAGACAATGTAAAGTTGCTGACCATTGAAAAATTTGGAGTCGACTATTATTTACGTGAAGATGACGTCTACCTCATTTTAAACGCAAACTACAGAATACTGTACCATAGAGTGGCATTGTTACAGAGTTTACAATTCCAGAAATACTATATAAATATTTCAACTTTCATTAAGCAAAATTTTTGTGCTAAAGACTCTGTACATGGACCAGTTGCAGCCTTCGCAGCATATATCGATATTTGTCCAAACACTTTGTTAAGTTTAGCTCTAAAGGAATATGTATATTATTATGAACATAGACATGTAAATCATTTAACTGAATAAATATATAATTTATTAGATATGTTGTCTTTTATTCTATTATAAATAAAACCAAAATGAAAGATTATACGAGTTTTATTATTATTAATAAAAACTACATTATAAAATTCTAAAAAAAGTTCTACAGTACTATTTAAAACTACAATGTACAAAAAACTTTGAGATAAGTGATCTTTTCTCTTTTTTGTGTTCTTATGAGTAGCCATATACTACAAGAAAAAGAAAATTATTTATAATAAATGTTAATCGACAAGATAATGTCCCCACGGAAGCGTATTAAATGATTTTGGTATTAAGTACCTCTTATCGTCATAAGGACTTAGAGCCGTTTTGGATTGCTCGATGCTAAATACAGAATGTTGGTATGACCGAATACATCTTTGGCTCGCGGTTTGAATTTTGAATTCTTTAAGACATTTTTCATAGTCTTCGTACGTAATTTTATTTCGAACGACGTTATATTTCACTCCTTTTGCCTTTTTTGTTATTCCCAAATTTCCCAAGTCACATTCAATTCTCTCTTTGTTTAGTTGTTTTCTTTCTAGGCGCTGTCTCTCTTTGTCCCTCTCGTCGTCAGTTATTTGCAGTTTAAATGTGTACATTTTTGATCGTAATCCAATAAAATGTGTAATTATTTTCCCATTTGCCTCTTCCTTCATTAATCCTGGGATTTTTGTATTTAACCGGTCTATCTCATATGAGTTGTTTTCGGCATAGTCGGAGGTATCAAATTTATTTGGATGCGCTCTTATAACCTCTCTATATGCATCTGAACATTGCAATTCATAAATAAAGCTGTCTGTGTCCATGTACAACAATGAACAGTTTTCCTCTCCCATCGTTGGAAGCATAAAGTTGTAGTGAAAATCATACATACATACTTTTGATATATCTAGGATTGCTGCGCCTATATACAGGGGTTTATTAAAGCATATTTCTGATTTCTTAAGTTCGATAGCTACCAAATTTTCGCTAAAGATCGTACGACTGTAAAACCGACTACTCGCAATCAAATTTTTGGCTCCGTACCTTCCATGCCATTTTTTACATAATTTTACAATACGATGACGTCTTTGATTCTGTAAAGTCTTTCCGAACACCGCATTATTCATTAGCTTGTACAGATTTTTCTCAAAACTGTACAACTAACAACAACAGCTAACGGGTTAAAATTAACCTGTTAGCCACTGCCTGTTTAAGAGTTCTATAATGTATAATATATTTGGTTTTGTGATATAAGGTTGGTATTAACTTTGGCAATTTTGAACCGGGCGGAATGCGGTGTTCGGCAGCAAATGGAAAATCTTTATGTTTGTCGTGTAATTCGCGTGGATACTCCAAGTCAACTTGGAAAAAATAGCCCTCCTTTGCATCATCCTGTATTAACATAATATCTATATGGCCTTCAGGAAGATTACCAACACCAAATTTGGTAACATCTTCGATCCACTTGAACCCTCCATATGGAAGCAATTGTAACATTGCCCAGCCATAAAGATTGTTCACATCTAAATAGAGGATGTACTTTGAGGGCCGTGTGGAATCATAAGACGAAATGTTATTGTTGTTGGCCTCAGAATATCTGTTGCTACAAACAGATATTCCGCCTCTGATTGCTTTTTCCATAAACAAGATCATATCCACATCTTTTAGCAATTCTAATTTACATTGTGTGTATCTCAACATACAATCCCATGTGTATCCTGGCATAGTATAATACCATGCTGGATCTAATTTATATGTGTCTCGACATTTTTGTCGGAACTGTTCAAACACATCAGCCAGCAGCAGAATATCTGTTTTCAAATACAAATCGCTGTATTCTCCCAAATTTTTACAATTAAATTTCTTCCAAACATTTTGGGCATGAGCATACTTCGCTTCACTAATGTATTCATTATTTAACTTACTATAAAAATGGTTAATTGTGGGTAAAGAAGTTTCATCCAATTTTTCCAAACTATCAATATAATCATAACAAAATACTCCTTTACAAGTTAACAAATTAAATGTATCATTATCTAATTGACTAAATTTTCTTTTCAAAATCTTCTTTTCAGATGTATCTAAAAGAGATGCCAATTCATCGAGTGAAGCTCCCATAAATCTAAGTGAATCAATAAATCGTAATTTAATTTGATGTTCGTCAGATTGTAATGTAAATGAAATATATTTTTCTTTATTAATGGGAAGTAAGCTCAAGTGCCCATGCTTGCAAAGATCTATAATCATAAAATGCGAATCGTAGCCACTAAAATTATGAAATACAATTGGGACAACAAACAATTTTTTAAAGTTCAAATTACATGCTTGGTGCGCAAATCCCCGTACTTGTCCCGTAAAATGATCGTGATCTACAACAACTGTATCTGTAGCCAAAAAGCGTTTCTCACAAATATGGCAAACAGTTGCTCCATTTGTGTTGGGTTTTTCGACCATAGGTACAATTGTCTTTATTTTGGAATTTACAAATTTGGAAATTTCGGTCATTTCTTTTGCGAACCACTCCATGCAATTTTCACTATAACTATTAAAATAAGATAAACTATCATCGTAAGCACATTTCAAATAATAACCTGCACTAAAAGGTACATGTTTCCTTCTATACCTGCGAGAACCAAAATATGCATTATTTCAAACAAACAGCGGTCAAACGTATTTATTATACAATGATGATTCTTATATTGAATTTAATGAAGCTGGAGATGTCTTAAACCGTGGACCCATGAATTATCTCTTACCAGGACTACCAGATACAATAACATCAGCATTCCGCTATACTGATGGGTTTATTTACTTTTTTCAGAACAACACCTATTATAAGTACAGCGAATACACACGTAAAGTTGTAGCAGCAGGAACGTTTAGCTGGGAACTTTTTGGAATACCCTGCCCCAACGACGGGCTATTAAAACAATTAAGAACTTTGTTAAACAAAATTGTAACTATATACGAATAAAAAATGCTCTGTTTATGATTTTGTTTTATTTAAAGTCCATTACTCTATATGTATGTTGAGCGATATCTTACGTCGAATGTCACGACAATTCACGTGACATTTGACGCAGGACGTGACATTTATGAGACATCTTACGTTCTGCGTCAAATGTTACATAAATGTCACGTCCTGCGTCGAATGTCACGTCAATTCACGTTCTGCGTCGAATATCACGTCAATTCACGTTCTGCGTCGAATGTCACGTCAATTCACGTGACATTTTACGTTCTATGTCAAATGCCACATAAATGTCACGTCCTGCGTCAAATGTCACGTCCTGCGTCGAATGTCACTTGACATTTCACGTTCTGTGTCAAATGTCACGTCCTGCGTCGAATGTCACGTGACATCCAACGCTTTGACACCTCATACGTCAAAATCCGACCAATAGCAACGAAGATACGTTTTAACGCCCATTTGGCAACGCCGCCATCTTTGTTTTTTGTCTCCCTGCCTTCTCCCCGTTCCATTGAGCCCTCGTACGCCCCGATCGGACCAATAGAAACGAAGATACCCCATAATGATCTTTCGGCATGCTCCGATGCGCACGGCACATACTGCGTTCAACCCCATTTTTCATCCCCTTTCCAACGAGCCCTCGTACGCCCCAATCGGACCAATAGAAACGAAGATACCCCATAATGCCCTTTCGGCATGCTTCGATGCGCACGGAACATACTGCGTTCAACCCCATTTTTCATCCCCTTTCCAACGAGCCCTCGTACGTCATCCTATGTTAAGCCGTTTGGAACTTACGACCGGGGGTTGCAATTTAGGGGTTGCGCCAGAAGTCTCTTAGTCTATCTACTGCCAATATCTCGTGTTACGCTTTGCTCACTTTATTTCTTATTGTATCGTCTTTGTGAATTATTTTCTAAGTGTGTATACACTTTATATTTGAGTTTTCTTTCCTTAGACTATATTAAATTATATATAGTTCCACACTACCTTTAATGGTTATTAAATTCAGTGTTCAGTACCAGAAAAGTATTAAATTCAGTGAATTAAGCTGCCTTCGTCAAGATCTACTGTAAGTAATTTTATCTACAATTATCTGGGCGAGTAATATGGTATGGTACCATATCACCTGCCATTATCTGGACTTATCATCTAAATCTTCACCTGAAGATTGCCGATTTTTGAATGTAATTGAACCATTCAAGAAATTTCTATAAATATTACCTATGAACATACAAGTCTCAGTTTTTTATTAAATAATAGTGCGAGATAGTTAATTGACTTAGCCAAGTGCGGTTTGGTTTATGTTTTCATTCTTGTAACCTTTTTGTTTTTTTTTTGTAAATTTAAAGTTAAGTAATTTTTGCTATCTTTTGTAGTTCCTATAATTTTTGTTCATTATCTTTCCTATGATATCTCGAGATACGCCAAACTATATTTGTATATGATTGCCTTATACATCTTGGTAAAGGTATTTTTTTATTACATTATAGCTTAATTTTATACATATATAACACCATTTCATAGTTGTGTATTTTATTACCTGGGTTGCATTTAGCAGCATCATAATTTTGTGTTTAATATATTGTTATTGTTTTATGCATGTATTTTATTTGTCGGCTCCTAACAAGTTCCCTGATAAAATAATAGCTCTGAACAATTACTATCTTTAAATATTACTATGCTTTTGAACTGTAGAAAGATCAGGCTGATTAAGTTTCGTAGGTATACTTTTTCCAAAGTCAATTTTCCAAGTGGCGGCTTTTGAGCTTCTTTGATGCAAATGCCGACCATTGGCGTGGAAATTAAGAAAAGGGATCAGTTCATCAAACGCATATTTCAAGAAAAATCATAATTTTTATTAATTTTTACATAATTATATTCAGGAAAATTTTTTTTACAGAACAATTTTTTAAACAAATTCAAAATATCACCTTTTGTGCTCCAAAAAATATTTTTTAGGTTTTTGGGTGACTCTAAATAAGATCTATGTCATTTTTCTCAAAAGTTAATAGTTTTGGAGATATAGGCGATTTAAAATCCGAAAAATGCGATACCTAATATGCATTTTCGAGGCTTGAAAAATATGTAAATGAGTATTTTTGAGATTCAAGAGTATTTAAACTAAAGTCTCGACATTGATTTTGGTGAGAAATTGGGGTAATATTTTCCGTAGCAGAAAAAGGAGATCTTTTGAATTTGAATTGTTTCCGGCAAAAATGTCCGGCACCCTTCAACCTTCGATTTGTTTAAACGCGGTATTTTTGAATAGGAATCTTCAAAGGACAGAATCAGTTTTTTTTTTCAAATGTGAGCGGGCTCACAACATCTAATAAATAACAAATTAATTCTTTCAAATTAAAGCTTGTTAATTTTAGTGATTTATAAGAATATTGGACTTATTATTTAGTTTTTACATAAACCATAATATTTTTTTACAATTATCTGTAAATAATGGTTCATTCTGTCAGAAAATTTTAAAAGATTGTCTATCCAGCAAGGACAGAAAATCTCAAAATATTGTCTGTCCAGCAAGGACCACGAGGAGGTATGAGCCTTCCTTGCCAGGAAAGGAAAGGGTTAGGTATGTTAGTAAGAATATAAAGTTAGTTTTTTTTTCATTTTGTTTTTATTATTTTTTTTTTTTTTTGTTTTTATATTTTTTTTTGTTTTTTGTTTTTTTTTGTTCTGACTCTATACAGTGTGTCGCATTTAAGATGAAGATACCCCTATATTTCGGCTATTAGAATAAATACCAATTTGAAATTTTGCACAGTCATACAGGTTGTCAATTCACATTTTTTAAGATAATCAACTGAAATTTAATTTTTAAACACGGCCTACTGTTAATGCACAAACAGGGTGAATCTTCAATATTTTGCTTCGAGTTAGAGATATCGGAAAAAGTTATTTGGAAAAGATGTTCCAAATATTATTATAACCCCACATAACAAAGTTTTATGTCAAAATTCGCACTTTTACTTTTTTCAATAATTGAAGAGCTTATTTCCAGTGTCTTAAATCCAAAATTTCGATTTTTTTAATTTTCTTTTTTTAAACTTTATAGATTTCTTCAAGTCTAAAATAAAGTTATATGTACCAAAACAACTTCTTATTTGCCATTTAAAAGTGCATATGAAAATTGTAAAATTGTATAATTTGTATGTTAAATTTGTATGAAAATCTGTAATTTCATGGATTTCATTATATGGATTTAAGACACTTTGGAAATAAGCTCTTCAATTGTAGTCAGGATTCTAAAACGGACAGTTGGCTGTCCCGAGATGCATCTTTAGACAGCCAATTGTAGATTTAGGATCGAGATTACAAATAATACTGAAAAACTAAAATTGCGAATTTTGTCATGAATTTTGGAATGTGCGGTTACAATAAGTGGAATAACTTTTCCAAATAAGTTTTTCCGATTTCTCTAACGCGAAGCAAAATATCGAAAATTTACCCTGTTTGTGGATTCGCAGTAAGCCGCGTTTAAAATTTAAATTTCAGATAACTAACTATCTTAAAAATATGTGCACTATCAACATGTATGACTGCAAAATTTCTAATCTGTATGTATTTTGATAGCTGATATATAGAGGTGTCTTCATCTTAAATGCGACACACTGTATAATAATGAATACTAGTGTTCAAGATGCATCGCGATAGCTGTAAAGAAATTAATTAGAAGGACTAAAAAGAATCGTCAGAGTCTTCTGAAGTCGAATCGTTCCCAGGTTGTATAACTATTGGTGCTATTGCCGGTAAAACAGGATATTCATTTTCTATTTTTACAACATGAGCTTCGCAACTTTTCCACACATCGCTATTAATGCCACTAATTACTTCTCGAATATTCTCAATGGCCACTGCGCTTAATGTTGGTGACTGATTATATTTTCGCAATCGTTTTTTTACGGTACCCCAAACCATTTCAATTGGATTAAAAATGCAATAGTATGGAGGTAATCGCAAAAGAGTATGGCCGTGCCTGCTGCAAATGGTGTCAATAACGTATTCGTTTTTGAAATTCCGACTTTTGATCATTCTAATTAATTCTTTTTTTACTGGAATCTTTTTAGGAACAGTGATATTTTTAAGTTCCATAAATTTTAAAATTTCGTCCTTTTTCGTGTTATTATTAGGTATTTTATTTAATATGCGGGAATGATACGACGCATTATCCATAACAATCACTGAATTCGGCGGAATATTGGGCAAGAGTTGTTCAACAAACCACTTTTCAAATAAATCGGCTGTCATATCTTCGTGATAATCGGCAGAAGACTTTGTTATATTTTTGGCCGACAATAGCAATGCATTAGATACAAAACCATCTTTGCTTCCGGCATGAAGAATAATAACACGTTTTCCTCGTGAACAGGGTGTATTTAATGCACACTTGTTTGTGTTGTCAACCCAGCCGTACTTGACAACATCATGCGTATCGAACCAGGTTTCATCTAAATAGATTATGTTTCTGTTTGAATTACGATACTGTTTTATTTTACTCAAATACTCTCGTCGAAGTTCAACAATACGCCGAGATTCCATTATTACCATTCGATTATCTAATTTCTTATATTTAAATCCACAACTTATCAAAATCTCGCGCAGTGTTTCCAAAGATGTATAATTATATTCAGGGAAATCTCTCAATTTTTCACGAATCAGTTCTAAAGTAGGCACTCTATTTTCTTTGTAAAAATTGTAAACTGTTCGCTGAATAACGTCTTTTGCAGCAGTGTCAATCCTACCCAATTTTTTATTTGGTCGCTTTCGTTTTAAGGAATGATCTGTAACAATGCCTAATTTAATAATTGTATATATCGTCTTATACCCGATTTTTGTTAATACATGAATTCTCGAAACAATTGCATTATCAGCCATCAAAATATTTTCTTTTTTCAAACACTCATACATATTTAAAACTATTCTTTGGGATTGTACGTGCAAATCTTTATTTTTTAATTCGGGGCTGTCATTAACATAATTGTCATTATCTATTGATAACACAGAAGTTGATGCATCTTGATCATTCGTATCAAATGGTCTCCAAAATGCCATCCTAGAAAAATATAATATTACTTACCTTATTATCCGCCTCTGATAGCTGCTTGCAAAATGAACTATTTAGGGTGTCATATAGCCAGACAAACAGGTGTTCCATCAAGATTTATTGCGATGCGCTTCGCTGTTGCCAAGTTTAAAATTATTGAATGTAACTTTAATACCATAATTAATATATCTGCAATTTTTCATGTTTCCAGGTAAGGTATAAAATCAATAAAATTTGGAAAAAAATAATACAATTCTTGAAACCGTTTTTCAGAACTTGGATTCTTAAAAGTTGTCTGATTTCTTAAAAGTCGATCATTATATCTATAAGAGTATTACCGCTAAATTCACCAACATGGCAACGTCGATATAGACCGAACATCGAAATCACCTCGAAATTCTGTCCAGACTACAATGTTGCCGATATTCGAAAATTACTTAGAGTATAAGTTATATATACAAAGTTCACAGTTGCTTTAATTCATTAGTGAAGAGTCCATGGAAATATTAGTACCTAGTTAATTAATTTATATAGATATATTTTTTGAGAATATGTTCATATTATTTTTTAAGAGTGTCGTTCGTTGACTAGCAATTGAATAATAACGAATAGAGAATAGAGAATATTTTTTAAATATAACCTTAGGAATTTTAGGAAATATGTCTGACAACCTTGATTTGAAAGGCGGTCTCTTTGAAATCAGAGTGAGGCATATTTATGTTGGAAAATTATTAGTGGATGTACTATAAGTAAGTGTAATACTTAATATCTTTATTATTTGTTTATATATTGCGTTGACCAGATTTATTTGATAATTTACTGTTGGTATCTTTCCTTGGGTTTGATCTCTGAACCTAAATATCTTTTCTTATCTCTTTTCTTTTCTAAGGTTTTCTTAATTTTCTCCTTAACCCCAAAAAATTGAGTGGCGCCCTGTTTCTATCTTCTCTTATCTTTGGTAATTTTACCCATCTATCTTTTTGTTTATTTCTGTATCTTTTCTAATATCTCTTATCCTATCTTTACCTATTTCTTCCGTTGGATCCATTCCCGGTTCCAAAAGCTAGTTTCGAACCCACGACTCGCTCTCCACCAACCATCTGGCTGCCGTTCGCAGTGTCTCCATTGGTTATCTTTCTAGCACCACCCAAAAAAGATTTCCGAGGTTACAATATATTATAGATCTTAATTCAAAATCCTTTCAATTTTTAGATCTTAGTATTAATAAACAATGAAAATATGATTTTAAGAATTAAATGCTATCTTAGTTCTTATTGGTTAAATAAGGTTCTGTTTTTGTCTCCAGCTTTTCATGAAGATTACTTATAAGCCATTAAGATTGCAAATTACAAAATTCTTGTACATAGAAGTATTGGACAAGTATTTGGACAAGTACAAAGTGATTTGCTTAATATTTAGCACACCTTAAAAACCCATTAATTTCCATAACTTGAAGTAGCTATATTATCTGCCGTTGGGCAAAAAATAAAATTATTAACATTTATAAATTACTAAAAACATAATATTTTAGAGTTTAGGGTTTTTTGCAATTACCTCACTCAATTATTTATATATTTTAATTTGGTATCCCTCAACATAAAAAACCTTTTATGGTCTACAACTTTTATTTGAATCATTTTTCTTTAGAATGTAAAACAACGTTTTACAAGCAAAATTTTTTTTGTATCTTTTAAGATTGTTTAAAAAAAGAACAAAGAATAATCAACTGTACATCTTTACGAATTTTCATCAGCTACCTCTCATACTATTTAGAATTTAAATAACTGTAGAAGATTTTTGAAAACTATTTACCGAGGTTCTGTGAAATACTTTCTTGTTGCATAGTTAAGTTAAATATTATTTTTTATGTATATTATGTATATAAAAAGATGTAATATTAATTACATTTTTAATTAACTAATATTTATTGTTTATTGTACAAATTATGTAAAATGTGTATACACCTTTTGTACAAAAAAACGTTTTTTGAGAACGATTTCCGGAATGGAAATTAAAATGTCAAACATAAGTTAATTAAAAATGTGATTCTTATCACAATTACAACCAACTGAGGCGTAATCCCATAAAAACATAATATTTACCTAAAACTATTCACCGATAGCTTGGATTAAAGAGGTTGTAAATTGAAATTTATGTAAAATATTCCCCTACACAATTCTCTGGGAACAATATCTACGTTAAATAAATAAAACATCTAAACAAAGAAAAAACCAGTTAAGACCGCAACTTTTTAGCAGGTAGTATCAATGTCGTTCTTTAAACTTGACCAAAACGGATCGATATTTATGTATCTAGATATTGTTTTAAGTATTAATATCGGCAACATCTATTGGCTTTAAAATGATAGCAAATACAGTGATTTTAAATGATCCATGTTAAAACGTAGGTTTGATGTAAAAAATTAAATATATAAAAAAATTGGAATATTTAAAAACCGACAACGGTGCTAAGCCAACAGAGGTGCACTAAACGAACATACACGACTTATATATAGAAAATAATAGATTTTCTTGGTGATGCTAAATTACTGCAACGTGAAAGGAGTTTAAAATGATGTCGGGATGTATATATACATATAAATAAATAAATATATATATATATATATATATATATATATATATATATATATATATATATATACTTCTAGCGGTTAATGTGGGCTCCGTACTAAAACGGTATTATACTAACTCCAGGAGAATATACGCCGTGTATATTATTATCTGAGTAGCGCTTTATGTAGACTCCGACCAACACGTCGGATCAAGTGGACTCCGTAACTGGATAAAACATTTTTGGGATCCGTATACAGGTTTTAGCGTACACAACTAAGCTCCTGCGATGTTGCCAGTAGTTGTATTAGTCGTAGATTTTCAAATTTTAGAGCAGGTACAGTTTAGAACTTAAAATTTATTTAAATATCCACCAGGTTAGTCATCGAGGAATTCCAAGAATATTTGGCTACTGTTTTTAAATATAATATAAATTGTTAATATAATTTTATTTTATTTTTATGTTTAATAAGCACTTTGATAATTTAAATTACTTGCTCTAATTATTTTCAAACTTTAGTATCCATTATAAACTTATTAATGCTAATATATAGCATTATTTTATAGCATTCTAATATTTTAGCTATGGATTAAATCCGAATAGCGTTTTGATATTACTTTACTTTCTCGGAGACATTATATTGTAACACAAGGATCTTATTAAATTACCAAAACCTTCCTTTCATATTTTATTCACTTATAAGCGGCAGCACTAACATCAGTAAGATAATAAAGCGTACCTATAGTTCTGGGCAGCTTAATAGAAAACTTGAATGTAGCAATTTTATTGGTTTCGGGACTGCTAACTGGATTGGAAAAGCAGGATATCAACATTAAGTTAATGCATATAGGAATTGTTGCTTGACGTTTGAAATATCAAATACCAGAAGGCACGACGGTAGCAGTCTGAGAAAGCAAAGCAAAACAACTTAACTATTATTAGACAATATCATATTTCCTAATAAACTAATATTCACTTTATAACGAGACAAAAAGATATCGAAACAGTATGTACATACCAACGGGTTTCCTATGTCGGCATCCAGCAAAATTGTTGTAATATTGATACGGGAAACAAAAACCTTGAGAGAGAAATTGGCCCCAAGAAACTCTGCCTTAATAAACAGTCGAATAAAATACAGATTCTCGATTTAAATAGTTAAAAAATTAAAGAACAATTTATTAAAATAGAAACAGTGCCGATTTACGATGTAATCCATTAACGGCCCAAGGTACAAAGCAGCTCCTAGTTATGCTGATGATTACATCTATAAATATGTAAACGACATACTGAACAAAGTCCAGAGAGCACGAAAAAAGTTTCAAGTAAAATCAACGAAGTGAAAACCAAATACCAGCGCATAAACATAAGAGACCGTCAGTAAATCTAGATACAACGTTTAAAGTCAACAATTTCAATTTCGAAAGTATGGAAGACATTAAATATCTTAGAACAATAATCGCAGTTGGTAATACTACCACTGAAGGAGTTTAGAGCATAATACAAGCTTTAGACCTATTTTTATGTACGGATGCGAATCATTACAATGACTAAAACAAATAAAAAAAGACTTCAAATATTGATAGATAATTGATAGGGAATAAGCACATCTATAGATAAGAATGAACAGATCATACAAGGTGGATAGCAAGGATTTCGGATTGGAGCCCAATAGGAAGGAGAAAAAGAGGTAGACCCCGAAGATCATGGAGGGGTGAAGTGGACGAGGCCATTGAAAGACGAGACCTTGAGAGATGGAGAATGGCAGAAGAGAAAGGACTGGAGACGTTGGCTGAAAGAAGGAAGGCGGCGACAGCTGTAAAAATCCTTATATAGATAGATAGATAGAATGAATAACATATCTTAGATAAATAAGCGGAACAAAAGAAACTGTGTGTAAACTTGAAATTTCAGAAATAATAATTAAATGAATTAATGTAAATCGTAGGAAAAGAAATAAGAGGAGCCATGACACAGTGAAAAACTAGAAATCTTATGGAAAAATACAATAAACTATTACATTTGCTCTTTAGCACCGTGAGAAGATCAAAATACAAATCTGCATACATAATTATATTAAAGAAAAGTTAATAAAAACTTCTGTTCGTCAGCAGCCAGAGAAATTACACATTATAATATATTGAATAATGCTTTTAACATAAAAAAACGGTGTTATAGTCAATAACAAGAAAACCAAATAAAAGTTCATTAACAGACAAAAGGTATGATATAGAATGGAGCATTAATGTAACAATAAAACCATATACTTTTGAAGGATTGGAGCTATTTAGATATCGCTGATAACTTTGTCACATAAAAGATAAAAGCGAAAATGCATGTAGCAAACCATAGACATATAGTACAAATAGACTGAATACTGTCATACATTCACGTTTCCGCAATGCGACAGAGAAAACTGACGAAAAGCAATATCTATATCTTTTTCTAATGGGACGGGTTTATCGACCACGTGACCTTCTCATTGGTCATTTAGGTCACGCGTTCGATAAACCTGGCAAATTAAAAAGAGATGCAGGGACTGCTTTTCGCCAGTTTTCTTTGTCGCACTGGGGAAACGGACCTGTATTGCAACAGTCAGTCTATTTGTATTTTATGTATATGTAGCAAACTGATATCCTCATATCACTATTAAATCTACAAAAAGAAGAAACTGCAATATAAACAAAATTTGTTTAGTACGTGTCTAGAAAAGAACTCTAAAAAACAAATTGGAGATAGAAACGTCAACTACATGTGTAATATAAAAATCAAATTTATTCTTTTAACCAAAATGTTCACACCAAGTTTTAATGTATTTAAATATCCGGTAGCTCAAACTACTTGTATGCTATAATAGTATTCAGTAATCCATCTCAATATGTCTGACTTTATTTTTTTTTTATTTTTTGGATAGAATGAAAGAAATATGCCACAATATTTATTATGTACTACATATTTTATTTGACGCTTTAATGTTCAAATAGGAGTTCGTTCTTAAAAATGTACAATATTATTTTTACAAGGTATTACGTATAAAATGTTATTTATGTTTTTACTTTATCTAGTTGGTCATAATAATCAATTAGTTCGCGGTTGTTTCGCACTCTGTATTGATTTGTAATATTATCGATAACAGGTTTATATATTTCTCTAATAATTCTTCTTTCTGCGATGCCCAATCGGCTCTATTTTGTTTTTTCGTCGTCCATGTTTCATGTTTTAATTCTCCCCGTATAATTAGCCCATTAACAGAGAGTCATTCCATCCAATAAGAGTGGAGGCTGCTCAGTGATCAAAGACAATCATTCCATCCAGTAAGGATGAAGACTGCTTAGTCATCAAAGACAGTCGTTCTATCCAGTAGGGGTGAAGGCTGCCTAGTCGTCGAAGAGACAAGTGCTATCTGCCAAACAAGAGAGTCGTGTCTTGGTTAAGGGGTAGCTGCCCTTTGCGCTATCGCCGATTCTTTTGTGGTTGCTGTATGTCAAGGGGTAAGGTCAGCCTACATATCTGTTGCTAAAATTACTTCGCTGCTGTAACGAGTACCATGTACTGGTATATGAATTTTGTTACGAATTTATCTTATGTGCCAAACTCTAATAAATCTTTTACCGCGAATTAAAAAACATGTTTTAACCTTTACGTTTATCTAAATAAATATTTACTATATTGTATAATAGTTGTTTATTATGTTTGTTTTACTATTTGTATCTCTATAGGTATAATTTAGAATATAATATTATTTGTCTTATATACAAAATCATACGATTTGCGTTACATTGATATTTATGTGGCAATTAGCTATAGAGTCATTAGTCTTTCCTGTCATATCATATTTTCCTTAATCAACAAACCATAATCAAGCGGTTTAGTTTGTGTAATACAATATCCCAATTCGTCTCATAATATTTAGTTTTCAAAACAGCTGTTACGCTAATAATTCGTTCACCTTTGTTAAAGGGTTTGGGTTAGAACTACTTTTTCTTGGCTACGCAATTTTAGTTTTTAAATTACAGTATTTATTGATATGTTATTGATAGGGTATGCAAGTGTTGAGGAATAGTTTGGGATTGATATATGAGGTTGTGAAATATTAGGTATTGTTGATAACTGGGTAGTTGTTATATTTTTATCTGTGTATGTAGTTTGAGAACTTGGGAATAATGTTAAGGGTGATATTTGAGATGGAGTTAATATTGGTATAGTTAATTAAGTAGGTATAGTCGAGGATTGTAAGGAAAAGGACTTCGCTGAAGATGCTGATGTGATCAGGACGTCATGTGCGGAAGAGTATTAACTACTGTATTTATAGTAGTAGTTGGCACTGTTGTTGTAAAGTTCTGATTTGGATTTGTACAGAATGACCAATTTGCTACAAAATGGTCAGATTTTTTACAATAGTAACACATCTGTTTTCTGAAGATAAGAAAATACGATTAGATGTTTGATCGTGGTTTCTGACAATTGAGGGAGGAATTAATGTAGCTTTCAAAGGAAAGATAAATGTATGTCTTGGAAAACTCAATATATATCTATATACTGGGTTTGTTGTACCTCTTCGTAAAAAATTAATTGGAGGTAATAAATTGAGGCCTAATTTTTTAAGTTCATATTCTATGAAAGTGTGATAAATACTAGGACAAACATTAGAGATCAGCAATCTTCCATTTGGTGTAATTAAGCGTCGAGCATAAATTATTTGATGATTGATAGTTATTCTTTCGTTGTCAGCCTTCATGACAGTTTTTTCTAATTCTTCACTAGCTAGGTAAATACAAATACGGTGATTTGAAATTCGTGATGAAAAAATGTATATATCTTGGTTCTATAATTTTTCACAGTGCAAGTAGATATTGGAATTTTGGAATTGAATTGATTAACGCTACAGAATATGAAGAAGTTTTATATGATGTCAATAACGTTTGGGGCCTCGACGCCACTGGACTATTAACATCATCCATTTTCGTTGTTTAATGACATCAGGTGATATAAATAATATGAACTTGTTTTGAAGTAAGTATCTAATTAGATAAAATTTCTTACCGATTTGCTTCATTGTTATTCTCCATTGTTATTTACGGTATCACAACAATTTATTACACTTTTAATATTAACTGGATATAAATAAAAGCACAACAACTAGGTGCGATTAGACTGGTAATTAAATAAATCTAGCTTCGACGAAGGTTCAAATCTTTGTCTCTTATTATTTTCTTTTCAAATATTCGGAGTTCTTCCTCACTTGCTTTAGTCATTTGCTATTACTCGTATCCATGTATTAAAATAGGTTTGAAATTAGTAGCAATATTATTTCTCCGAGAAAGTGAAGAATATCTATTTGCTATCCAGATTTAATCCATAGAATAAATATTGGAATGCTATAAAATAATGCTATTAGCACCAAAAAAATTTGCTGATAATCAGTAAAAAACTAAATAAATGTCCTTTAACATGCAAAAAAAGATGATATAGAGTAAAGCATAATGTTACAATAAACCCATATCATTTTAAAACATTGCAGTATTTAGTATATCGTAGATAACGTTCTCACATAAGAAATAAAAATGAATATTTAGGTAGCTAACTGATGTATATATTATAACCCTTATAACACTTTTAAATCCAGAAGTCTAATAGGAATCTATAAAATCAGGATATATAAGAAGATAATTAAATCAGTGCTACTGTGTGGATATGTGACGAGAACACTGTCAAAACAATGTAAGTAAAACTCAAGTAGTAATTAGATCAGGATTGCTAGAAATGTCATCAGAAGTATTTTCCAACCTATATAGGTCCGAGTACTAACCAATACCAAACGGAACTAATGCCAAGGTCAAACACATATACAAAGGTAGCAACGTCGTACAAGAAACTAAATCTCAACGCCAAAGTTGCGCTGGCTATATCCAAAGGCTCTCTAATAACTGCATTGTCAAGCTAAATTGGGAGAATCGAGAAAAAAAATGCCCTTAGGACGTCCACGAATGAAGGAGGGAAGTAACATATGGTCAGATTTAGGAATAATGAGACTACCTACATCTTATCAACACATCCCTGTTCAATCACATGCTATCCTACCTACAATCAACAACTTATTTGTTAGGGATTATCAAATCAATTACAAGTAATCAAATGAACTAGACTTAAAAAAGTTATCCCAGGAAAGGCACTTCAGAAATAGGGAAATAAATTTTTACAACGTCATTTACGTGGCTAAGTTTTTAATAGTAATGAGGAGACAAAAAGAAGAAAAGGTAAAAGAACCTTGTTGCGTTCTGACTATATGATGACGATGACCTTTATATAACATATAAGGAGAAAGAGAGACGAATGTCTATGTTCAATCTAGAACTCGCTGCTTTTTCTCCATTTCGAATTGGGTTTGTATATGTATTACTATAGAAAATAAACGGAAGAGAACTATAAATATGAAATTTTATATTTTATTTAATTTTATTAAATATTTTTAATGTAAAATCAATAAATAAATTATATATACAAAAAGATTATATAAATCCCTAATATTCACACATTAAAATATGCCCGATAGAAGTATGTCTTCTAAAAATACAAAAAAGTAGTTATTCATAACTCAGGTGGCTTTACAAAAGGTAAACGAATGAGCATAAAAGCACAGCTGTTTTTAAAACTTAATATTATTAGACAAATTGTGGATATCCATTACCGCTTGTCTATAAAATGAATCAGAAGACTATGCTAAAATATGATACGGCAGGAAAAACGGCAATGTAAAGCAAATATGATGATTTTGTCACAGCATAAGAATATTGCCTCGTACTGTTATATAGCAATTTGTTGTCACAAGTTTATAGTTTTTCGAAAAATGAACTCAGATTTAAATATTTAAACGTCAAATAAAATATAAAAACCTATTTAACCTTATTCCCAGCATTATTCTTAAACACTGACATAACGTCACAAGAAAATAATTTTAAAAAATCATTGCGAAATTCAAAATTTATATTTATACCGGTATCTCAGAAAATAATAATATTTGTATAAAGTACAGTCATATTTTGAGATAAAATCTTCAATTCAGAGCAAAAAACTGAGCACACAAATATTTATTATTTTATGTACTATGTTGTAAAATAAGTATACTCAAAACAAATAAATATTATCTACCAAGTGCTCTACTCCAGTTTAATATCTTCTTCTTCTGTCTGACCATCTTTTCCTCGGTCGTCCCAATGATCTCCTTCCATTTGGCGATTTGTCTCTTGCTATTCGTACTATTCTATTTTCTGTCATTCTTTCGAAGTGTTGATTCCATTCCGCTTTTTTCTTTTGGTCCACGCGTTTATTTCCTCTAAACCACATCTCGCTCGTATTTCTTCACTTCTTACTCTTTCTCTTAGAGTTTAGTTTGTTATTTTTCGTAAGACTTTCATTTCTGTTGTTTCTAGCAGTCTTTGTGTTTTCGCCGTATCTGCTCTTGTTTCCGCTATGTACGTCATTATCGGTCTTATTGTTAATTTTTATATTCTCAGTTTAATATCAGTTTAATATCAATGCATAAAATATTATAAAAATTTCGTCATAGTTGTAAATTTATATTAGATAAAACCAAATGTAGAGCATATAGTGAAATCTGAATATCTTAGAATAACTATAACGAACGAGAACATTATTGATAAGGAAAAGCCAGGCCCATCGCTAAGAAAGTGAGAAAGCAATTGGCAAAAGCAAAGGGTACTTTGTACTAAAGTAGCCGAACTCTAAAGCATAAGCATGTCATTTTCTACTCTTTTAGTAAGTGATGGATCCGACCGTTACTTGATAAAAATTCATATTATCTAACAATAAAAGATGTATGCGTTTACACGTTATAGTTTGTAACTGAATAAGTTAAGGACGGAAGGATTGTTTGTCTCAAGTGGCCATTCAGAATTATGTCTTTATTTTTTAATTTGCTAATTTCCATAGATTCTACTTTTCATAGAATCTAAAGGTAGCTTCAGGGCTTTATTATAAATATACTTTTTTAGGAATGAAAATACGTAAATAGAACCTGGAATATGCATGTAACGTAACCTTTGATCTCTGAGATAAACCCAACTCCTGAACAATGGCGCCGATATATGTAGTTAAAATTTTGTACACCTATTTTAACCGTTTATTTCCTTATTATCCATATATGAGTTGTGACCGATATTACAAACTCATTTATTTTTCACAAAGAGACTCTATATATATTAACTACATTTATTACTATACAAATCTGATCGAAATATTGTCTAAAAGTAACAGTATGTAAAATTAAAATTTTTAATGAAAAGTAAAAGATTAGCCATATTTTATAGGGTTTAAAGATCGGCCAAATCGGTCTTTTTAATGCCAACTATCCTAATTATGTCTATAAATATTAGAGAAGGGAATATCCAGAGATAAAGATAGGTACTTTACTTTACTTAACTTTATCAGACATATGCGGTTAACACAAATGTGACGTATTTCTAGTGCAGGAAACACATTGAGGGCCAAACATAGGCAAACAAGAAAAGAAAAACTTAAAATGAGAGGGGACAAAACCAGTCAGCTAAGGGAATCTTTCAACGGTGTTGAGCTTGGATCTGCTATCTACGTATATACCTAATGAACAATATTACGGCTCCTGACTAAAGATCTGAGCACAAAATTAATTCTAAAATTTGGATCAAAAATTCAACAATGGCTTGTATTGTCCGGGTATGCTTACACAACAGAAAATTTTTCTTATCATTCAATGGTAAAAATAACAGATGGAAAACGCAGAAGAACGGTCTCCTTTGAGGTAGCGTAATGGTACCTACACTGTATAATATTTACACAACCCATACCAGTAAATACTAGGACTTTTATTATGCAGACGATACATCTATAGTGTTGCACAACCAAAAACTTTTGTTGCTGAAGTATAGAAAAATCTAAATCATACTTTAAACACAATAAAAATAGACTATGAATCAATTTTAAGCCAAACCTCAGAAAAAGTCAGATGTCCTACTTTAATGTCCCTAACAGAGATGCTTTTAAAAATCTAAACATCCAATAGTGTCATGAAATTTTTAAACTCTGGACTTGCTATAAATACCTTGAAGATAGTTTGTATCACACTTTGTCATTCATAGAACATTGTTTAAAACTAAAAGGCAAACTGAGGACCAGAAAAATAATCTCTGCAAACTTGTCAGCTAAAAATGAGAAGCATCCTTTCATCCATAAAACGTAGACGCTTGCACTCTATGCTTCTGCTACCGAATAAACCTTGCAAGTATGGATGACACCAACACATATTTAACACGTAGATTTAGCTATAAATTAGACAGCCAAATTCAGCGAATATTAAGACACACACACACACACACACACACACACACACATCCATACATAAGCTCTACAATATCGTAGCTATCAATTCACCTAATATCCGAAGATAAGTAGCTAGACTGCTAGAGAATAAAAGATACAAAGTCTAGAATCGCAACATCCACTCAACGAATACCAGCTTAATTTATGACTAAAATCGAGAAAAAACTGACCAAAGATTATTGCAAATTTGACACTAACTCCACGTTTATTGATTACATATTACCCCTAAATAGCAGATAAAATATTTAGAAGTATGTAATATTGGTGAACTGGTACATTCTTCTTATATAAATTAAGCATTCTTCCCTCTTTTGTGCACTACTACCAATTTTTACATAAAAATATCTATTTTTGCACTTAAATATTTATTTTAAGATAACCTATCCAGAATTATATGTAGTACACAGATAAAACCAGAAATAAAATAATAAAGAAGCTGTATACAAGATATCGTAAAACAATGGATTAACTAAAAGTTCTTATTAATCGTATTCTTAAATAAAACGTATAAAGACATATTCATGTTAACAAAATACATTAGGAAATATTCGCATATGAAAAAACACGTCCAACTTGGTAATGAAATCCTTTTGTATTTATAAAGCTATTTTTAGAATAGCAGGTACCTACCAAAAACAGGTATTTGGTATTATACATATCTATTACATATTGTCAATATGATCGCCAACATTTATAACGGATAGACACATCAAGAAGAAGAAGATTACATATTTTAATGCGTATGAAAAGGAGTCCGTATGAACCGTTTAAAATATATAAAATATATATATCAAGAACGCTGGCCTAAGTGCATAGTTGCCAAACTATCAGAGCTTACTTAAACCGATATACTTATAGTTCCAATATACAGTGAAAAAGATCTGAACGACCCCTATAATATATACACGTGAACTAAGCGAAATACATTTATGATACAGGGGTACTTATGAGCTCCAAAATTTTTTTAAGAATTATGAAACTATACATCTTAACGAATCGACAGAGCCAATATTATGGAATGGACAAGTGAGCTCCGTATATCGGTGTCCACTTGACCACGGAGCTCACTTGAACCTGAATTTTAACATGGGCGGAGTTCACTTTATGCCGTAGATATATATATATATATATATATATATATATATATATATATATATATATATATATATATATATATATATATATTCTTCTTAAAGTGCCCTCTCCACAATGGAGGTTGGCTACTACAATTTTAAACTCTTCTCTATCTTCAGCTGTTCTTATTAGCTGTTCAAAATTTAGCCCTGTCCATTGTCGGATGTTTCTGAGCCACGATAGTCTTTTCCTTCCTAGGCCTCTCTTTCCTTCGATTTTTCCTTTCACTATAAGTTGGGCATATTGGTACTTATTATTTTTCAGTATGTGGCCTAGGTATGATGTTTTTCTAACTTTTACTGTGCTAAAAAGTTCTCTTTCCTTGCCTATTCTGTGCAGCACTTCTTCGTTTGAGGTATGCGATGTCCATGAAATTTTGAGTATTCTCCGGTAGATCCACATTTCAAAGGACTTGGATCTTGGGGTATTTTACCTGTATCATAAATGCGATTGAATAAAAGGACAAATATTTCGATATTTTAAATCATGAATGTGTTGCTTGTGTGAGTCCATATCAAATAGGTAAAGAAATAATAATAAGACTTACTCACAATCAATTTAATTTAACAATCTGACGACCGGTTTCGCTTTCTATAATTTGCAAAGCATCTTCAGGTCGAGATACAAAGTTAAACTAATGCTGCAATAAAATAAACCCAATTAGGGTGGTGTCTCATAAAGATAAAATAAACAAATAAATAAATTAGTTCATACAAATTATAGTAATTATGCCAATATTACATGTCTGTGGTTTTCAAAATGAATAATTTGAATATATAAAAGGTAGTAACAGACAAGGTAAGGCCCACAATTGGTATAAAGTAGCAATCTTTTGTTGTAATAAATTAATAAATGAGCAAATAAATAAAACAAAACAAAACAAACATTACTTACATGCCGGTACTCTATTAATTGATGGATGGTAGGTCATGGTTGCAAAATGGTCATTTTTGCAACCATGACCTACCATCCATCAATTAATAGAGTACCGGCATGTAAGTAATGTTTGTTTTGTTTTGTTTTATTTATTTGCTCATTTATTAATTTATTACAACAAAAGATTGCTACTTTATACCAATTGTGGGCCTTACCTTGTCTGTTACTACCTTTTATATATTCAAATTATTCATTTTGAAAACCACAGACGTGTAATATTGGCATAATTACTATAATTTGTATGAACTAATTTATTTATTTGTTTATTTTATCTTTATGAGACACCACCCTAATTGGGTTTATTTTATTGCAGCATTAGTTTAACTTTGTATCTCGACCTGAAGATGCTTTGCAAATTATAGAAAGCGAAACCGGTCGTCAGATTGTTAAATTAAATTGATTGTGAGTAAGTCTTATTATTATTTCTTTACCTATTTCGATATTTTCTTCGCTGATTAATTTGAACGTTTCTGGGTATATTCCGTCTGGACCTGGGCTTTTATTTGTTTTGAGATGATTAATTGCATTTATGATTTCAGATTTCAGAATTGTTGGCCCTTCGTTGTTATTTTTCAATCTTGGTTCTTCTCGTATGTCGTGAAAAAGAATTTTAATATAGTTTTCCCATTCTTTCAGTTTATTTTCCGTTGATTCTAGCAGTTTGTCATCCGTGTTCAGCATGGTGTGAAAAGTCGTTCTCTTGGTAGTCGATGTAAACTCTTTTACCTTTTTATGTAAATTAAAAAAATCGTGCCTTTGTTGCAGTTCTTCTATTTCAACGCATTTTGTTTCCAGCCATTTCTCTTTTGCTTCGGTTATTTTTTTTTTCGAATTATTCTATTTAGTCTTTTGTATTCTCCGTCCTTGTCATTTTTTCCTTTAGATTCTCTTCGTTTGTTCATTAATTGTAAAATCTCTTCTGTCATCCATTCCTGTTTGTTATTTCTAGGTGTTACTTTTAGATGTTTTTCCATTACATTGTTCATTTGTTCTTTAATAGTTTTCCACAGAACGTTTATGTCATCGTACTCGCTAATTCTATTGTGGTCGATATTTCCTAAATTTTTGTTTAATTCTTTATTTACTGTCTGACGTATGGTGTCGTTTTTCAATAATTGGATGTTTAATAGTTGGTGTTGAGGTTTTTGTTTCTTTATTAGTTTCCATCTTGCGCGAACTTTTGCAACAACAGGATTATGATCGGAATTGATGTCAGTTCCAGGATATGTTTTTGCACTGATGATTGCATTGTGATATCTTTTGTTGACCAATATGTAATCTATTTGGTTACGGATTACTCTGTTTTCATTGTGTTGTGGTGAAGTCCAAGTGTACAATCTGCGAGGGTGTAATTTAAACCATGTATTTGTCGCTACCATGTTGTGTTGTTGGCAGAATTCGGTCATTCTCTCTCCCCTGTCGTTCCTTGCTCCAAGTCCAAAGTCTACGATCAATCCAGAAACTTTTCCTCTACCTAACTTAGCATTAAAGTCACCTAAGATAAATGTTAGGTCTCGTTTTTTGGTCATCTTTATAAGTTTTTCTACGTCAGCATACCACGCTTCTAGCTCTTCTATGGGTTTATCGGCCGTAGGGGCATAAGTTTTAATGATGTTAATATTTACTGGCTTTCCGGATAGTTGAATAAGAAGACATCGGTCCGAAAATGGCACAAAGTTTGTGACAGCATTGTTATATTTGTCTTCTAAAATTACTCCAACCCCGTTACGATGAACCGGATCGTTATTACCCGAGTAATAGAAAGTTTTGTTCATGGTTTTAACTTTACCCGAACCTGGCCATCTAACTTCACTCAAACCCAATATTTGCAACCCTAAACGTTTCATTTCGTGGCATGCATTTGCTAGTTTTCCTGTTTCGAACAGACTTCTAACGTTCCATGTTGCAATCTTAAAGTTTGTATTTAAAATATTTAGGCTATTCCTCCCGGGGATTCTTTGCACCCCTTGATCATCTAAGATCTGCCGGGGACTAGGGGCCATTTCTGTTTGTGCTTTCATTGTAGTTTTCTTGGGAAATATATACCAGAGTGGTTTCCCGTTGCCTTCTCTGGTTTGTATTTTAGCCGATCCTCTGGACACAGACGCTATTTGCAGCCGCCCACTCTGGGTCAGACGCTGCGTGCTAGTTTGATCCCTACCACTTACCAGCTCATTCGCCCGAAGCCGTTGGTCAGCAAGTGGGAGATCGCTTATACCGGCAATCGCTCGGTAAAATTTTCGCCATATCTGGCTACCCTCACTTAGTTTAGCATGCAGACCAATGCAGTTGCCCGGGGTGTGGCACGTGGAGCCATAAGTGAGAGTTAGCTGTCTTATGAGGACCAGTTATCAAGTCGATAAAAGGTCGAGAGGTCGTTCCGATAAAAGGTGCTACCTCTATAACACAACTCTACACCCCATTTATATATACCATATCTTAACCACCATATGTTAACAAGAACAGTATACTATAATACAACACTTCTATTCTATCGCTGATGTACAATATCTCGAAACATGAAGCCAGAGAAAAAGAAAAAACGAGAACTTTAACAATCTTCATACATCACATTTCGATGTAAAATCTTTTCCAAAAGGAACCGCATGGTTCCCCAGCAATGGTAATCGTTACATTTTATTACCAACCTCTTATAATTAGATAATGACAATCATTAGAACTGAAGAAGTGCAGAAATACTGCACGAAACGTTTTCTATTAAAAGATTGAAATAGTTTTTTCATTTTTTATTTCTCTTGACCGAGATCCTCCTTTACAATGAGATTTTAATCTCACTCACATTAAATTTAGTACGGTCGTACTCCCTTCAATATATATATATATATATATATATATATATATATATATATATATATATATATATATATATATATATATATATATATATATATATATATACATATATATATATATATATATATATATATATATATATATATATATATATATATATATATATATATTCGATTAAATCAAACCGAGTTGCGTTCTGCCAAGAGTACATCCATTTACGAGACGTAATCGTTAATGACGGTAACGTGAATCCAAACTAATTGGGTAGGATGATCATATTACCGTGTTCATTCACGGGTAGTCTATGGTACATGCATAATACGTACAAGATGTGATGACATACGTTCGCGCCTATGGTCGTTTTGGAGAGAAACGCTGCTGGATGTATTACATTTAATGACAGAAAAGAGGATTGTCACATGCATATATTTTGGTTTGGTTAATCAACAAAATTCATATTATGAGACACCCTGAAAAATATGATCTTTTACATCTGATCATTCAGGGAAAGATCCAAGGTAATCGTGGTCCTGGTAGAAGAAGAACATCATGGCTGAAAAATCTAAGGCAATGGTATGGAAAATCAACTACATCGTTATTTAGATCTGCTTTCAATAAAGTCACGATAGCGAATATGGTAGCCAACATGATATCCAACGATCGATAACGGTCATGGAACTAGAAGAAGAAGAATCAACAAAATTACACCCGATCAAATTGACCTAATCATCTCAGCAGAAATTCCTAATAAGGACCTTGACCTAGACTTATTTGACGTCGTTAACAAAAGTATGATTTATGGTCCATGTGGCGCATTCATTAAAAATTCAACATACATTTCTGATGGGAAATGCACGAAACGATACCCAAAAAATTGGTTTCTGATACCATCACTGGCAATGACAGATACCCACTGTATCGTCGACGATCAGTTGATGGTGGCGGCAAATCCATTGTTCTGCAAGTAAAAAACGTTGATGTCGAAGTCGGTAATCGTTGGATTGTGCCCTATTCACCGTTGCTCTCAAAGACCTTCTAAGCACACAATAATGTTGAGTATTACAATTCACTAAAGTCGATCAAATACGTTTGCAGATATGTCAACAAAGGAAGCGATATGTCAGTCTTCGGAGTAGGAAATGTAGGCGCACCGCTCGATGAAATCAACGTATACCAACTTGAACGCTACATTATCAGCAATGAAGTACTGCATTTTACTCATTGTGGAAAGACTCTACTTTATTCAGAAGTACCGAAATTCTACACATGAAATGCATCATCTAAAAAGTTTCAACGTCGCAAACAACGTAAAGCAGTTGACAGAATCCCGAATTGTATTCTAGTGACGCAATGGGTCGTCTGTATATAATGTTTCTATTTGCAATGGCTGTTAATCAATGTACATGGACCGACATCCTTCCAAGATTTAAACTAGTCAATGGTCAGATGTCCGCTACTTATCGCCAAGCTGGACAGGAACTAAATCTTATGAATGATGCCACATTGGGACACTGTACTCGCTGATGCATCGAAAACTGCTCGACCACAGCTAATACGCACATTATTTGCCATAATATTGACAACCTGCTTCCCATCTAATCTAAAAGATTTTTGGGAAAAATACGAGAACTGCATGAGTGAAGATATTTTACATCGATTGCGCACTGCGAATCAAAATCCGGATATTCAATTCAAACCAATTGTGTATATTAAGGCATTGATTTTGATTGAAGACATATGTTTGGCAGTAGCTAACAAGGCACTGGTGGAACTGGGAATGTCTGCTCCGAACCGACCAATGAACTACCTTTTCGATCGTGATTTACAACGAGAAACACATTTTAATTCCAACGAATCGGGGACCTTTATTGAGACAAATCTTCCATAGTTAATTCCAGAACAACGCACTGCGTATGACAGAATTATGCGTGCAATCACAGAACAAAGCGGTGAATTATTTTTCATAGATGCGCCCGGTGGTACAGGCAAGACGTTTCTTCCTTCACCAATTTTGGCAATCATACGATCACAAAATATTTCACTGGCCATTGCATCATGTGAAATTGCGGCAACTCTTTTGGATGATGTCCGAACAGCGGATTCAGCATTAAAACTGTCGTTGAATTTGCAAAACACTAAGGCACCGACATGCAACATCAGCAAAAACTCTGGAATGGAAGTACTCCAAACATGTCAAATTATGATATAAGACAAATGTACAATGTCTCAAAAAACGTTGAACAAGAAAGCATTGGAAGCGCTTGATAGTACACTGCGAGATTTGAGAGAAAACGCACGGATCTTCGGTGTCGCACTCATATTGTCTGCTGTTTTTTGACAAACACTGCCAGTTATATCACGATGAAGTTTGAAATGAAAATCAAGATTCTTGTACAACTTCAACGGGATTCATCGGCTGGAAATTTTTCAAAACAATGGATGTTGGATATTGCGAATACAAATTGATGATTTTACGCAATGTATCACCTTGCCAGCAAACTTCTCTAAGATCACAGTAAGCATGGACGAATTGGTGCAAAAAGTTTTCCCAAACATTGCATAGAACTACAAAACTAATCAGTGGCTCAGTACGCGTGCTACATTAGCGGCCAAAAACATCGATGCCAATACCATCAACTTCACCATTCAGAATGGAATATGTAAGTCATGTAAGTCAATCGATGCCGTGGTGCATCAAGATGAAGTTGTCAAGTATTAAACTGAATTCTTGAATTCGCTTGACAGGCATGTCTAGCACGTTCTTACATTGAAAATTTGCGCACGAATAATTTTTCTTCCAAACTTACATCCACCATGACTTTGCAACGGAACCAGATTCTCAGTCAAGAAAATGATGAACAATGTTATCGAGGCAATTGACTAAAAAATTCAAAGGTGAAGACGTATTGTTGCCACCTATCCCAATGATCCCGACAGGTATGCCATTTGAATTCAAACGTTTGCAGTTCTTGTACAAAGTACAAGGAAAATCGTTGAAAGACTGTCGATTAAATTTGGAGACATCATTCTTCTCATATGGGCAGCTCTATGTGGTCTGCTCACGCGTTGGAAAACTTTTTGATTGATTCGTTTACGCACCAGAAGGAAAAACAAAAAATATTGCGTATCCCAGCTCTTCAGTAAATATAAAATGAAAACGAAAGGCTGTAATGCCACAATTTTTTCGAATTAAACAAAATCAGTAAAATGATTCAAAAAGGATTGAATATTTGTATAATGTCTTTCAACACGCGCAGGGTACAGCTAATATATTTTAGCTAGTATATTTAGTAAAAATTTTATCTAATCTTAGATTGAGTTAAGTAGTGGTGTCTGAATTATATTTATCTAAGTAAAGTAGTTAATCTAGTTTTTTTCTAGTAAAGCTTACTTCTGATTGACAACTCAGAAATTGATAATAAAATAATTATACATAAAATTAAACTATTTTGAGGTTATGGAGGTATATTTATATTTTTAAAGCCATCTAATCCATATGCTAGAATTCAATAGGGAAATTGGCTTGTGAATCATATATAAGTTTTTGGTTTTGAATTTTAAGTACGTGAAAATACAAGCATAAAGTATGTATCTGGTAAAAGAAGGAGAAAATAAAAACATTTTGTAGAGAGGGTAGAACGATGCTTTGATGGATAAAAAGAAGGGTCTTAAATAATTACTAGTAAAAGGGGTTTGGGTGATGGAAATATTCAGATTGAAAATTACTGATTATTATTATATTATTATTCTCTCTTATAAAAGGGAAACGTTATTGTATTTGCACTTGTCCTTTTCTTTTTCCTGCGTCTCTGATTAAACTAAAGTTAAAACTTCAAAAGTAATCTACATAAAAAAGTATATTAAATTTAATAATTGAGACCAAATTAAGAAATTTAGTTTGTATTTTCACCGTGTCTAAGTACACGCTAACTTGTACGCAAATCGAAAAGTTAGATACACGCGAACGAAACGTTATCAAGCCAGTGACGTCATTGTTGAGCGTGAGATGTGACTGTACTTTTGGTACACATTAATTGTCCCATTTTTTGTGTGTTAAGTGTTCGTTTGATGGACAAATATTTGTGATTAAGGGAAGGAAATCAAACTATTGAGATATCACAAACTTAATTGTAATAAATCAATATATATATAAAAATATATATTCAGGCTAACAAAATATATATTTGGTTGACATGAAATGTACAAAATATTTTTAAAACAATTTTTATAAGTAAGATAATTATTATACTGCGTTAGGCTTTCACGGCCATCGTCTAACTTATTAAACTGTTTGTTCGGGCTGTTAGGCCGTTATCTTCTGAGATTAGTTTTCGACGTTTCGCCAACACTAGGGGTTGGCATCTTCTGGAGATGTTAATGCTTCGCTTGTAAGCAGAAACTGGCGCCGCGTTGTACTACGGAGGCAATATTTATATTTCCCACTCGCCTCCCATCCACTGGTTTCGGCTTGAGGGGACGTGTCGATGTTTATTGTAGCTCTTCTTTCTTCGTGTTTGGCGGGAAGGGCGTTTGTGGATTTTAATATTGGTATCCATGTCTTATTAATTTTCAGTCCTTCTTCTATCCGATTGAAATTATTTGGGTGCTTGTATATTTCCACCGCTTCCCGATACAACCGTGGGTATAGTCGCCTCGTATTTCGGTGAGACTGTGTAAGAATATATTTATCTATAATAAAAGCAGGCAATAAAAATTAAAATAAAAGTACTCTACCAGGAGTAGTTATTAACTGCAAAATTATCAATGACTGAGATGTATTATAATACAAAGTTTTAATATTCCCATCGATATTTACATTCAGATGTGCCTGGTATTACGTTTGAAAAGATGTACAGTCGCCCAGATAAAGTTATCATCGATGCATTCTGTGCCTAAAATAATAATATTTGCCTGAGCGACCGAAACCATAAAGTAGTTTATCCAAGTAAATTTCGTTTCGACCGTCCAGTGGTTTACACTTGGGTAGGTAGATATAATATTTTACTTTATTTTTAAACGAAATATTGTTTATTTGGATGAAACCTGGTATGGTACTCATAACACCGTGAAAAAAAGTTGGACCACTAATAACAAACAGTGTTCTAATTCAGTACCGCCCAATAAAGGACAGAATTATAATTTTACACTGCGGTGTAGAAAATGGATGCATCGACGATGTATTATTAATATCTGCAAAAAAAAATGAAAGACGTAAATCTAGATTATCATGAGGATATGGAGGGTTCAAGTATAAAAAAGTTTAACTCAGGAACCATAGATGTAAACGTTCAATGTTTTTTTGAAAAAAAAAACAGAAGTTAGTTTTTATAAAACTCACAAAGAATGGAAGTACGTGAAAATATGTAAAAGAACAGTAAACTTTATAATTTTACGAAGATACTTTTAAAATGTGGCACCCGTGGTGTGATAATAATTCTGCAGCTGAAAAGCCAGTAGAACCCTCTAATCAATTGGAATATTTACAAAGCTGTGTAGTAAAATGTAAGCGACATTTTCAATATCTCTCTGATGATCCCAAACATATGCTGAAACATGTTTATAAAGGATTGTGTTCTAAATTGTCTAAATAAGAAACAATTGTAAAAACATGTTTATCAGATTAATTACTATTTAACTAGGAATAAGCCACAATTAAAGATAAAAAATACGTTTATTGACGTTTCAATTTCCACTTCGGAAATCGTATATTTTTCTTATATATATATATATATATATATATATATATATATATATATATATATATATATATATATATATATATATTATATCAATGGTATTCCGGGTTTGACTCCGCGTTAAATGTTGTTGGTTTTGATAAAAACCATTTTGACGACGTTTCGGCAAGATCTCACTTGCCATTTTCAAGTCTCTCTGGATGGTCTGCTTCTTGTCGATGTTCGAGTGGAAGTTCCTCTTTCACTCGAACATCGACACTTCAACACTTGATGATGATTTCTTAAAACCCATAATTTTAAGTAAAAAACTATAGACAAGCGCCAAACACTAATGGAAAGTACTAGAATAATTATTTCTTAAAGAGACATTTCTATCAGATAGATAATTGAGTATCAAAAAATGAAACGAAATCTTGTTTATTTAGATAAGACTTGGTGTGATACTCATGACAAGGCAAAGAATTATAATTTTACACTGCGGTGGAGAAAATAGATAGATCGATTATGTATTATTAATATCTGCAACAAAAAGTAAAGACGCGTCTTTAGATTATCATGAGGATATGAAAAGTTTAATTTTTGAATCATGGTTTGAAGAATCCCTTCTTCCGAGATTACCTAAATATAGTGTGATTATCATGGAAAACGTATCATATCATTCAAGATTAATGAGAAAATTCCAAATAGTACTTGAAACAAATTACAAATTCAAGTATTTTTATTTGAGAGAGATTTGTACTTTGAGGCATCATATAGTAAACAACAATGGGGAACTTGCATAAAAATTAAATTTTAAAAATATTACTGATAAACGTTATTTAATGCTGTTAAGAGAACCCCAGTTTACAAAAAAACTCATATTTTATAATTATGAAATAAATATAAGCAATTAAAACTGCAGCGGTTGTGACGTCACACCGTCCGTTGGTCATCCCTATAAACGGGTAAAAACGATAAGTATTGCAACGCTGCTACTGCAAAGGTATTGCCTAACCTCCTTTTTACCTATGGATGGGTATTGTATAATAGGGAACTTACCTAAAATTTTAAATTCGAAAAAAATGCCTTAAATCATAACAAAACATAATTTAAAATATAATATCAAACAAAAAAAGTTGTTTTTGTCTTTAGTTTGGCCCCTAAAAACGATTAAAATCGAGGGAAAATTCAAATTATAGCAGCCAGTCCAAAACGCGGCCTCATTGGTCGTGACGTCATATAGTCCGAATGTTCAAAGATTGCTATTGGCACTATTAATTCATTACGTTTGACTGACATTCGTTTACTTGTTATAGTAATTTTATGGTGTATTTCAGTTTTATAAATCTTTAGATAGTTGCTGTGAACTATAATATTTAATAATATTTCAGTGTTTTTGTTCAGATATATTTTTTAAAATGACCGAAGAGGGTTTTTCCAAAGGCCAGTCTGATAACTTGCCCATTGTAAATATGTTTATGGTAGCCACATATTTTCAAAACGGTGAAAATTTTTTCCTGGGAGAAGTTCGGGGAGTTAAAGCAGATAAGTAAGTACATATACTCCTATTACATTAATTTTATTGTGATTATTATTCTCATAATAAGTATTTAATGATAAAACTTAGTACTTTATATTAAGTAGGGTCAATATTATATGTTTATGCTATTGTACTGAAATTTAAACAAATTAACTTATTCATCGTTTGCATTTAGATCTGGCAGATAATCATATGGAGATGCAGCTGTAGGATGGGTTCAAGTAAAAAGAAATAACATGATCTGTACTGTAAGGGCAAAAATAACACCTGAACATAATGTCAAGAAAAAACAGTATGCTGTAAGTTGTGAAATTAATGAAGAAACCGAGGAAGTACTTGATCTATCTAAAGTGTTATGATTGTGCTGCTTCATTAGGTAAGTAGGTATTTTTATAAACAGATATGTATTTTTAATATTTTGAATTAAGAGCATTCTTGAAACATAAATTCTGATCAGAGACAAACATCAGCTGAATTAAATTTTATACTGCATTTTGCAGTAAATATGAAGGAATAGACACTCTTTCATGGAAATTTATTTTAGCCCATTTTAATTCCGATAGGTAGTATCTAAATATACAGCCTTTATAATATATATATATATATATATATATATATATATATATATATATATATATATATTATATATATATATACATATATATATATATATATATATATATATATATATATATATATATTATGTAAAATTATAAGTATACATGTATGTATATTATGTATATTACAATATACTGCAAGATTAACAAGTCTTGATTTTTCGAGTCACGCTAAATAGAATTTTAAATAGACCCATGCAAAACATCATACAGAGCGATAAAAAATATTCACTTCAAAATGTTTAAATTGTAAACGGTTTTGATTTCTATATTAATATTTATTACAAAATATAATATTAGTTTTTTCGAAAATATATAGTACTTAATACATGTGGCTACAAAGCTTAATATAGGATATACTAATAAAATATGACATGTTGCATACAAAGAAATAAAGTCAAAAATACAATATGAAGTTTAAGTTTAATAAACTGTTTTTAATTTTTTTTTTTAATATTTTTTGCTATTTTTAAAGAGATGTTATCCTGAAATTAGACTGACCTACAAATTAACTAAGCAGTTAATATGGAGTCACAATATTTGTCCTCATATATTGTGACATAATATTGGTCCTCAGCCAGGACATTTTTTTTCTACCTATGCTGCATCTTTCTTGAATCTTTCCCTGCATTATTAATTTTAGGAGTTCATATTTGTCACCACCTGCTGTTATAAGTATGACCCAAGTATTGCAGTTTTCTTATTTTGATGGAATCCAGTATCTCCCTGCTTGATCTCTATTTCTTTTAGTGCTTCTTCATGGGTTATTCTGTCTATCCAGGAAATTCTTCAATATGTCCACATTTTAAATGCTTTCTATCTCATTGTAATATGGAACATAAAGGATAGCAAATACATACTATGAAATGATATTAATTTTGGGTATAATTGATAAGTATAGCATTTATTTTGTTTTAGGTGGGTGTAAGCATTCCATAGCACTCTTGATGTGGGCTTCACAGAAGGAGTGAAGAACCTTTTTCAAATTAAATTGCTTGTTACTGGGCAAAGAGTAAACTTTCCAAAGTTGGAACTTCAGTTAAATACCTAACTTTGAAGGATTTTGGAGCACAAGAAGAACTGAGCTCAGATGAAGAAAGCTCACTCTTTTTACAGGAAGTTGTGAACCAAGGATTAGAACATAATGTTGAGAGTCAACTATTGAAACACTTCAAGCCTAACAGAATTTTACAACATCTTGGACTACATCAATTGATGTTAAATTTTGTTAGCAGAAATGATTTTTCCGAAATGGCACTGATTTTTTCAGAATTTCTAGAATTCTGCAGCAATAACCATTGAACAGTCTAATTACAGTTTATGGTTTGACCTGCGATATGCAATAATAACTGAATCAAAGATTTATGATGCAGCACACTGAAAAAATCAGATGGTTCCCTGGTTAACCAAATACTTGGTGTAACCAAACTTCCTGCTACAGAAGCCATGTCTCGAGGGAAGAGGCTTGAGGATTCTGTAAGTAAAGCTTTAGAAAAAAAATTAAAGATAAAACTCAGTCATATTGGGTTACAATTAGATCACAGGCATCCAATATTTGGGGCTTCTCCAGATGCTATATCTGAAGAATTTGTAGTTGAAATAAAATGTCCTCAATCTGAGAAATCTATTTGTAACTATTTAACAAAAAATATGGAAATTACAGCAAAATACAAAGCTCAAGTGCAGCTACAGATGTTTCTATATAAGAAACAAAAAGCATTATGTTGTGTTGCAGATCCTGATTATGAGGAAAATTTAAAATTTTTTTGATATATGGGTACTATATGATGAAGAATACATAAAGATGTTAATGGATGCTGCAGAAAACTTCTGGCAATATAATATATTTACACATTTATGTAACTCATTCAAAAAATGATAATATATTTATATACAGCACGATCAGTTTCACTTTGTATTTAACATTTGGATGCGAACTGGTGTTTACATTAAGTTTTTCCAAATTTTTTAAATTTCATTTTGGTAACATCTCGCCAAGTATTTGCTCTTTTTTGCTCTTTTTTAAAATCTTCCTTAAATTTAATCAGTTACCAACATCTGTAAAAAAATGTACTAGTCTCAATAATTTCAAAATGTTACTTATAAAATATAAAATATAAAATATATGTATCAAACATTTATAATGTACTTTCTTTATATTTATATTGTATGTATATTAGGTTTTCTATTTAAATAAAGATCCATCTATCTATATGATATATAAATATATAAAGTATAATGTGAGTATGTACCTATAATTAAGGCATGATTAATAAAAGCACTTGCACGACTATATTAGTTTAATTTGTTTTTATTAAATCACTTTTATTGTGTTTGACCTTGACCAATCCCTAGATAGATGCATTTGGGAATCTGGTGTAATTGTGAAATAAAACAAAATAAATGTTACTTGCATACATTTATTGCTTATATTTTATTGAACATAATATATATTGCAAATATTAATAAGATGAAATATCAGGTTTTTACTAATTATTTTCTTAAAGACATTTTAAAACTAAATAACTACCTACAAAGTATAAAAGTAAAACCTACAAAAAGTTACCGTCCTGAAATTATTCCTGATTGCAAGTTGATTAATCCACACACTATTTTGATAATATTACCTGAATAACACAACAATTTATTACCAATACATGCATGTGGTGCTAAAAATGAAAATTATCTCATTCTATGAATAACTCTTTCCACATGAATTCTCAAGCTAGCTATTTGTTTGGTCTCAAATACCTCTTCTTTACTAGGTTTTATATATACAGACACACTCAGGGGCCTAATCAGGACACAACCTTTAGACGTAAGTAAATGGTCAATATGTTTAAATCCCCTATCTGCCATAACAGCAACATTTGGAGGTAAAATATTTAAAAAAAACCACTATGTTCTGCAATGACAGCATCAGATGTACGACCCCCAAATGCTGTAGAGATATAATCTATGATACCATCAGGTGTGCAACATATTAAATATTTAAGTGTATTACATTTTTTATACTCTGACCATGTTAAAGAATGTTTTACTGCATCTGTTGGTTTCTCTATTTCTAAACAATCAATTATACAATAAACATTACAATATCGAGCTCGAACAGCTATTGGTAAATTTGACTTCACAAATGAAACCTGAGGTTGTATTATACATTTTCTTAAATATTTACTTATAATTGGAACAGATTTCAAAAATATTTTTGAAGCATAACTTTCAGTTATGCCAAAATCATCTGCTAGAGCTATAAAAGAAAGTCCAGTCCTGATTTTTTTAGTGTTAAAAATATATACATAGAATTTACCTTGCAATATTTTTCTAGCAATTGAAATGTATAGTATGCATGTTCTGGTAATCCCATATACAATCTAGGTCTGTTTTGTAACTTTGTGATTGTACAATTTATTGTCAGATTTTTAAATTCAGTTCTCTTTTCATCATTAAGTTTTTTCATTTCACTGGGCGTTAAAGTATACCACTACTTACACTAACATTTTCATGATCACTACTTTGTATGATTGAAGTAGTTTCAGAAATATTGGTCACATAACTTGTTAATAGTTTGCTATAGCTGCTTCATCTCTATGTTGACTGAAATACTTTTGATTGGCGATAACCCTACTGTAATTTCACACTGTACACCTGAACATCTTGTTACATTGAACACTTTTAGTCCTAAGACTAGAACAGGTTTGTGAAGAGGCATCTCTTTTTGAAACTTCAATGTCATTTGTTTCCAGCTGAATTTCCATAGGGTGAATGGTCTTACTACTACATGCAGCTATCTCCAAATTCTCCTGAATACAAAATGAATCTTGTGGCACCAAATTCTCTTAGTACCTGCAGCAGTGGGATGATTTTCAAACGATCTTTTTCTATTTTTCTGGCAATCAAATATATGAGGCACTACATTAGTTTTCATTTTTTTCTGACCACCCATTAACTTTTATTTAACATAGTTATTCATGTCTTCTTCAAGCTAGAATAAATAACTAAATAAGCCATATAAAAAAATATGTATTATTATGAATAAATATAGTAACAATAAAAACCATAAGGTTATTTGTAATTCAAGGGTAATACTATACTTAGTAAATATTACTGCATTTTGGAGCAAAGAAATAAACATAATAGCTAAGTACGTCCAATGAGGACTTAGATATTTAGATGATTAGATATAGTCTATATATCAGTATATATATAGTATATATAGTCTATATATATATATATATATATATATATATATATATATATATACAGTGTAGGTAAAATTTTAAGGTCGGTATGGTAAAATTTAACAGTATATCTAACGCAGATATAAAATCATATTTTCAGCGAATTAGACAAAGATAACAATCATATTTCCCCTTCGTCTCCCCTCCTAAAATTCTTTTAACACTCATTGACCATTGCCCATTAGTGAGACGATTAGTTCCGATCAGATATTCTCTGGTTCCGATCCTAATATACCTAAAAAACTAGAGGTGGCTCCTCTCGTTTTTTTAATTTTTATCGGAACCGTTTTTCGTAAACTGTAACTAGTTGATTGTTTACCAGTATTCAAATTAGCGAGTACACAAACATATCGATACATTTTTGGCAAAGTAACGTAAGTCACCAAAAACGATTTGTAGAAAAAACAATTTTTTAATTCAACCTGCTTAAACTTATTTAAATTATGACTGAAAAAACTTGTCCTAAAAAAGGTTTAAAGTAAATCTAGGTTTACTACACTCTTTCAGTACCTTTTTAACAGTAATAGCATTAGTTTAATTGAAAAACATTATTTTCGCCAAAAATGTCACTTACGTTACTTTGCCAAAAATGTATCGATATTGGCTATTATCGTTTATGTGTATAAATATTGAAATAAAAGAACCTAACGAAGGATATATTTATTGTAACTTGAAAAATAAATTAAATAATACAAATGGTACTTAAATACTTACATTTACATTACACATTATTAAATCGCGAATCGTCTAAATTGACATTTAAAAACATAAGTTTTTCCACCTTTCTTGTTAATCGCGTTCTTCTTTTATTTAAAATTATACCAGATGTTAAACATGTGTTCAGAAGGAAAAGATTTTGTTACAATACTACAACATTTTATGAATATAGTGGTTAAGTTACGATATACATGGCGATGGTTTTTTCACCACGGTAATGGACAGTTCCAATCTCCGCTCGAAATTGTTTGTGGGTAATATCTCATCAGACAATTACATGTCGACTTCTTTTATACCTCTCGATACAGGTGTATGTTTAGATGAGTCATGTCCAATTAATTCATCAAAAATACACCATGGACTTAAGTCATCTTTATCAGTTTCTTTTTCTTGGACTGATTGATTTTCAAGATTTACTAAACTTTTCGTTTCATCCGTTTTCCATAGTTAAAGAACCAGCTTTTAAAAAGTTTGCAGGGTGGATTCCTGGATATAAACCGCCAACAAGAAAAACTTTGTCAGGTTCATTACTTCAGGAATGTTATGTCAAAAGTGAGCAAATTATTAGATCACAAGTTGTTAAAGAAGTAGAAAATATCTGTATTACTACTGACCTCTGGACATCTGGAGAGTTACTTCGCATTAACAGGACAATATTTAACCGAAAATTTAGTATTCAAAACTTTTTTATTAGGCTGCTGCCATTTTTCTGGAAACCATAATCCAGAAAACAGCGATTACTGAAATTATTAATCAGTGGCGTCTAAAACGAAAAGTAAATTTTGCAGTAACTGATAATTCCTCAAATATGGTCAAAGTTATTAAATATGTTTTGTTTTATGATGATTGTGATTTATGATGATGATTAAATTTATTGGTGGGGGACGCACTTAAATGCTGTCGTGTACAAATAGATAAAATAAAAAGTCCTTTTTTCGACAATTCTGCAAAAAAACACATTTCAAAAAAGTACCTTATCTTCAGAAAGGCTTTTAAAGTATTAATTACAACAGAACACAGTTCCCAAACGGCCAATCCAAGACGTGGAAACTAGGTAGAACTTCACCTATTACATGTTAAAAAGAATGACCGAGTTAGAAGAGGCAACCCGTTCCACATTGGTATTAAATAATACAGACTTAGACTTAAACCTAATCTAAATAAAGAACACTGGATTATTTGTTCTCAACTTTCCCAAATTTTACGGCCGTTTAAAGAAATAACAAGTACAATGAGTGACCAAAAATACTTGAATGCTAGTTCAGTGATTGTTATGGTACGCTGCCTGCAAGAATCTTGCAATAAAATTTTAGCAAACGGCATACTTACATCCATAGTATCCGACATAGTACAATTACTAATATCGGGTTTAGCAAAAAGATTTAGAGGGATAGAACAGAGTGGCACATTGTCATTATGTACATTTATGGATTCACGATTTAAAGTGCAGAACAAAACAAAAAGTTAAGAAGCTGGTTACTTCTATAATTAACGAACAAGAAGATTGTACTATTGAAAATCAACCAGTACAAGAAAAAGAAACCAATAAATATGACTTAAGTCCATGGTGTATTTTTGATCAATTAATTGGAGATGACTCATCTACACGTACACCTGCATCGAGAGTCCATTACAAGAAAAACTTATGTTTTTATGTCAATTTAGACTATTCGCGATTTAATAATAACGTGTAATGTAAATGTAAGTCCGATTTACTATTTGTATTGTTTAGTTTATTTTTCAAGTTATAATAAATATATCATTAGGTAGTTTCTTTCACTTCAAAAGATATACACATAAACGATAATAGCCGTTATGTTTGTTTATGTAGGCACTCTCTTACTTGAAACTACTTTTAAACAATCATAGTTACTTGTTTATGAAAATTAAAATTTTTAATGCTTTTAAATGCTTTTTAGCATTTAAAAATGCTTAAATGCTTTTTAGCATTTAAAAAAATTTAAATTTTTTTGGAATCCTGAGAAAACTAACAAATATTTTTGAAAAATTTAAATGCAGAATGAAAGATTACATTATTACCGAGGGCCGAAAGTCCCTTAGAATAAACAAAAAGTTTTTTTAATGAGATATTTAAAATTAAAAATCACACTAAATTTTGTTTTTTTTTTTCATCCCTATAACTTATTAAAATAAACATTATAGAAGTTTTCAGGGACTTTCGGCTCTCGGTAATAATGTATTGTTTCATTCTGCGTTTAAATTTTTCAAAAATATTTATTAGTTTTCTCAGGATTCGAAAAAAATGAATGCTTTTAAGAAACATTGGCCCGAAATTTTGCTCCTACGCTCTTAACGATAAACTAGCACGACCCACCTCTACTTCTCGTTACTCGATCTTTTGACCAAACGACTATCTAGACTAGACGTTGCCAAAGAATTAGTGTATGAATATTTTTTAATGTGGAGTTATTGTATGCATGTTTAATTGTTTATTATTTCATATTGGGAAATTATTTTGATGTTTAGATTTTTAGTTCGGAAATCGTACTTAAAATACGAAACATTAATAAATTTTATTTATATAAAACGATTTCCGAAATGGAAATCAAAATGTTATATTACAATTATTGTAAAGAAAACTTGTGACATATTCCCAATAAAAAAACAGTAACCTGCCATTTAAATCAATTTCGCCCAAATTTGATTATCTTGAGCATTTTATCTTCTTGATAGAACATTGTTCAAATGCAAAAAAGACAACAGGTCAAATAAAACCGATAAGTTTGGCAACGTTGAACTTCCCCTTTTTTATTATTTCTAGGCATGAAGGTTCGGTGATATAAAGGGCGTACCTAATATACCTCTCTTTTTAAACAGCTGTTTCTCACTCCATCTCACGTAAGGTCCATACCGACCATAAAATTTTTCCTACACTGTATATATATATATATATATATATATATATATATATATATATATATATATAGTCTATATATCATCTAATGATATAGTCTATAATGATATTTAGATGATTAGATATAGTCTGATTTTTATACTCACATTAAAATGATCCTCACATACGTGGGCTTTAGTTTTCTGTAAAATATCTTTCTCATTTTTGCTACATGCATTCAACCCAATTCAATCATTTTAAATGACGGTTTTTATCTTCAGGCACCGGAATAAATATCTTTCCGGGCGTTTTATAAGTTGTATTGGAACACATGGGAACCATACAATATTTGTAATATTGATTTTGTGTTGCTTCCATTATTATTATTGATATTATTAAAGCACACCTAATAAAAACAAAATATCCACAAATGCACAACAAAATCTAAACTTCAAAACAATGTTTTTACAGTTGACAGTTTGTGGCAACAGTGATGCCAGTTCGTTGTTCTCTTGTCTTGGAACTAGCAGCGTGACGTCATATCGTCCTTCGTGTTGTTAGAACTTTAAATGTTCATTGTAAATTAAATATTGCGATTTGAGGGTTGATATTTGGTATGCGGTGTTTCTATATGTAGACAAATATAAATAAAATATATAAATAAATAAAAAAAAAATTGTCAAGTTCCCTATTGTTGGAGATTGTTTATAGTAGACAGTACCAGAAGGTATATGTTGTTGATAACTGTACTCGTAGTAATGGGCATACCGTGCTTGGGCTTCCTCCTTACTATTGTAAATTGAACCCAATAGAGTTAATATGGACTCTTGAAGCAAATAGAAGAAGAAAAAACGTGACTCCTTAGTTTTTTGTCTACTGCTCTCCAGTTAATTAGAAGAGAAGTCACAAAGATCACAGCAACCAACTACAAAAATGTAATCAAAGATATAATCGCAGTGGAAAATGACTACCTATATTAAATATTTACCAGCAATAACCAAATTAACTATAAATATAGAAGATACAACTGATACTAGTGATAACAGTGATTCTGAGTAGATTAGTAAGTTCTTATTTCCAACTAGGTGTTAGTTGAAACCTTTATTTTTATTGTAATTGTAGATATTCTCGTTTTGCTTATATATCTTTGAAAATAGAGTACAAATATACTTCATGATAGAACAAAAACGTACAACATATCGTTAGGTTAAAATGACAGGGTTCAAACTAACAAAATCGCATATTTGGAGTTATTAGTGTGAAAAGGTTCCAACTGATCTTCCCTATCTTTTGATCTAACAACAGCGCTGGCTAACAACGCAATTCTGACTCATTACAATGCCAAGGTTCCATCCGTGAACATAAATAAAACAAAACTAGAATGACATTCTACAAATCGACAAATCGAGGCGACACATGAAACCTTGTCACTCAACCAATAATTAAGATTTGTAGTTGTGTTATTAAAACGTTTGTAAACTAAAATACTTTTACATAAAAAAATGGTTAAATGTATGTGATAATTACTTTTATTAACAATTTTTTACAGGTATGATTGTTTAAAATAAGTTCTGTTTAGCGAGTCTATTAGTAATATCACTCCCTAGATATATCACAGAAGTTAACAACACCAATATTTTTTATTTAAACTTAATAGAAAATGAAACTTTTTCTTAAATAAAATTAAATAAAAATAAATACTTTTATTTAATTTAAAATTAGATATCTACGCTACTGCTCAATAAAGCAGTGACCAGTCTAACATTGTTGCCGTTTTCTAGGATTTTGATCGCTCTGATTCCTATAAATTTTCTCACGAAATTACGTGTCGACTATAGTACTGTGAAGTTTCACAGTACTACCCACAGAGTATCAAATCAACAGTAATAAAATTATTATATAATTAACCTTGTTTTACAAATGCCTTTTATACGCCTTCTTACCCACCAAAATAAATACAAATATATTGAACTTGTAACACTCGTAATATTTAGGATCTTTTCAGTCATCTTAATATTTCAGCCACTCTTAATCACACATTTTTGTCTCTTATCTTCTTCATATTGTTTTAGTCCACATTCCATAATAAATTGAAATTAACACTAAACAAATAAAAACAATAAGAAAACTCTACTAATTAATATTCTAAAGTGTTCATACAACGTGATTTCGTGAACAACAATTATAGAAACTCACTCTACTCACTGCACAGCGTACACGCAGCACAAATTAGCGTGTAAAATACCAAAAATACAGTAGAATAGCGCACGCTAAATAATCACGTCACTGACTTGGTGACGTTTGGTTCGCGTGTATCCAAATTTTCGGTTTGCGTACAAGTTAGCGCGTTACCCAGACACAGCGTTTTATTTTTATATTCGTTTGTGTATAAGCACCTATATAAAAAATATTTGTTAAACTGTTGTGTCTTTGCTGTTTTTAATACGTAGTCCTTTTAAATACCTTTAAATGCATTTTACTTCCCCAATTGTTTGTTTATTTTTATTATAGGGAAGATTGGCATGGTCTTGATGGTATGGTCACACAAAAGAACCCAGATGAGAATGTGAACCATCTTCCATCAGCAACTACTTGTATAGTTGATGGCGTTAATGGTGGAGATCACTCGAACCCAAACAAAAGGTTAGAATTTAATACATTGGCAGATATTATATTTATATTTTTTTAAATACATTTTGAGATTAGAACAGACATAGGCTCAGAATGTATTAAATTAAATTAATTTAATCAATTTAATTTAATCCTTTAAAATTTAAACAATCATTTAAAAAATGGAAAATTGTGTACTTAGTTTTTTAGTGTTAAACATATTACTAATACATATTATGCATTATGATTTTTAAAATCTTAAAAAATAATAAAACTAGATTGGGCTATATTGAAAATACTCGCTTTTTAACAAATTAAACTATGAATCTCATAGTTAGCGTAATGATAAAGATTATTTGACATTTTCATTATTTATTAACATAATGTATCCATGTCCAACCTTCTTCACTAACTTTTCAGTCTTGCAAAGTATTTTCGAGTGATATCTAATTTTTTTGGTATCTAAAATGAACTGAAGGCTGTTTTATCGGTGGACCAAAACCTAGGGACTGTTATTTACTGACAAAATGTCTCGAAATTTGGACACAATATTCGAAATTATGTTGCTTTTAAAATGATGGTTTTACTTTTTTTTGAAATTTCTGTTGAATAATTGGATTATACTGTTTAACGTTCTATTATCACCAAACTTTTTACGCCCATCACTTGAAAGAGTTTTTTTTTCACCTTTCTGTGTCCAGTAATAATCGAGAAAAGCGTGTTCCAACTTTGAAGAAAATTGTTAAAAAATACTAAAATCTAATAGTGAAACGTATTACTCATCATTGTCGCTTAGTTTCACCGTTATCGCCTTCGTGGCGTCAAATCTCATGAACGTACGGTCAGTTAGTTCGTGTTAAAACTAATTTGAATGGAAAGTAATGCATTTGTTGTCATTAAATTAGCCGTTGGCCGGCGCCACTGAGTAAAGATAGTCTCGCGTAAGCAGTGTAAAAATGTAAGTGATACGCCCATTTCAAATCACAGTGTGCTTGAACTGCTAAAACAGCCTTAATGTATGTTTATACGTGATCATAATTTAAAGTAATATTTGTTTAAAACAAAATGAACAAAAATCAAAAATAAACAGACAGAAATCGTACATGGTAAAAGATTATCTTCTTGTATGAGTTATAACTTAAAAATACCAGTTGAGGATGAGTTTGGCGAATGACGTCAGTTTGGTGAGTAATTCCTCTCTAGTATTTAGCAAATTGTTGAAACTATCAACTCCGAAGAATTATAGAGTTATGATAATCAGAATTTGTATCCCAGTATTCATGAATTTAGGTTACTGGCACAGCAGCCTAAGTCATTAGATAATAACAGTAACATTAATGAAATACTCTACTCCAAAATGTTAAAAGAGTTTATTGTAACTTGTGGTCACATTATCTTGACCTTTATAAATCCTTCCCTTAGATCATCCAAAATTACAGATTTAATAAAAATCAGTACAGTTGTTCCAATACCAAAAGTTAATAATACGTTAAAGCCGATGAATTTAGACCAATTACTATTCGTCCGTCCATTGAGAAATTCTTAGAGTTGTCAGTCTATGATCAAGTCATGGATCACATTGATAAAAACGAAATCTTAATTTAATAAATAATTCAGTCAGGTTTTCGTAAAAAGTATTCCTGTGAGGCTGCACCACAACTTTCACATTTAACTCTGAATTGGACAATGATAATTATATAATGGTAACATTCTTTGATTTAAAAAGAGCTTTTGAAACTATTGATCGTAATATACTTACTTCTCAATAAATTAGAAAGCTAAGGTGTTAAAGGAAATGTTCATGAATGGTTTCAAAATTATATATTGGGTAGAAAGCAACAAGTGAGGATTGATCATATTACTTCTTCTGAAATTAGTGTTAATATTGGGGTACCTCAAGTTAGTGTCCTAGGAAGCTTAAAATAGAATATAAATGCTTTATTGTCACTGAAAATTGTATAATATTATGGACAAAAAGTAAAAAAAAAATAACAATAACAATTAAAATTTACTAAAATTACATACTTAAATCGTCAATATCACAGAATCACAAAATAAAAGATAATAAAGTATACATTCCATTGCAAATTTTTGTTGCTTAAATGTATTGTATTTAAATGGCATAAACTTGTTTTGTTAAATATGATTTCTTTAATTTGTATGCTGATGAAACTATACTTGTATGTTTTGATTCAAACTTAGAGAATGCTTACCTATTTAGAATGAATTCGGCATTACAGTCTGTTAATAAATATTTAAAGAGCAACAAACTAAAGTTAAATATTTTAAAGCCGAAGGCTGTGATAATAACAATTAAATATAAATACTCAAATATTTATTCACAATTTTTGTTGGGAATAAGCCACAATTTTACTTTAAAATTAAGATTATTTAACGTTTCGATTTTCACTTCGGAAATCATTCTCAAAACACAAAACATTAATAAATATTTTGTATTGACGAAACGACAAATACAGTTAATTTTAAAGTAAAATTGTGACTTATTTCCAACAAAAATAGTAAATTGCGTTAAGATGCTACAAAAAATAGCTTTAGAACAATATCAAATACATATTGATAAATACTATTAATCTTCAAATTGACAATGATAAACTAGAAATCATCACAACAATTAAGTTTCAATTGGATAATTTATTATCTTTTAATGAGAATTTTAATTATATATTAAAAAGGGTTTGTAAAAAATTATACTTTTTTTTTAAAGAATATCTATCTAAAACGTTTTCTATTATATTATAATCTATTATAAGTTTTATTGTCGTCTGCAATACATTAAATCAATGCGACTTAGAAACAAAATTTAAACTTTTAACATAATATAAAAATGTCTGGGTGTTTTTGTGTTCAATTTATTAAGTTTATTTTATTTATATACAAAATAAATTCTTTAATTTTTGTCTTTTGCAAAAACATCGACAACACGAGCATTTAAGTCTGCCATTGTGGAAATCAACTCATTTTCTATGCTTAACGTGGCAAGTGAATTTAATATGTTCTGCATTGTATTTCTCAGTAAAGAGTTAAACCTTTTCAATGTAGAAAAATATCGTTTACTTTCGACACTTGCCATTGGAATTGTAAAGATTAATTTTAATAACATGACAGTTTCACTAAAACATTCAGGTCAGGTTTATATTGATAAGAAGTGCTAAGATTGACAACGCACTTCCAGCATTATGAAAATCTTTTCCGCCATAAATATCACACAATTCACTTTTAACTTTTTCTTTCTGAAAAAAGTTATAGTTTCGCGTATCGGTATCAAAACCATCGGTAGGAAAGGTCTTTTTCATATTAGTTGAATTTTTCAGAAAAAAATTTGAAGCCAAAAGATGTTCTGTAAAATGAAACCTGTCTTCGGCCTGATTAATCAGGATATCACACATTTCTTTTGTTTATGCAGAAAATTATACTGACTGATGCGCTTCTTTTTTGGTGACGGTGGACGATCTAAGTTACGAATATTTGAAATGCCTTTGTCAAAACTGTTCAAAATCCGTTTATTTTACCAGCATCCAAAGACCAAGATTAAAATTCTTTAAAAAGATTTCACAGTAGGGCATTATTTGAGCGAAAAATGTTAACAAATAAATGAAATTTGCATTATTTAAATTTCCTAGCAACGCCTCTGTTTGGTTTATAGTGGTAAAATCATTTCCGCTGCTTCTACATATCCCAGCAACGCCTCTGTTTAGTTTATTGTGGTAAAATCATTCCCGCTGCTCTCTAATTTACTCTCTAGACAATGTTTTAGAAGCTCTTTGTTTTCAAAAATTGTTCTTACAGTTCATGTGTTAAAATTTCATGTTGTTGCTGATGCTCTTGGAATCCTTTTTCACTATGTCGTCTAGCATGCTAGTTCTTTTTGCTGATCTGAAAAGTTAAGGCGGAAATGCATGTAAATTGGCAAAAAAGTTGGCTACATTTACATGAACACAAACACTTTACTCCAATATTAAATAGAATTGATATTCATAATAGTGTACATAAAGTGCGTAATGAAAATATTTTCTTATAATATTTTGAACGCCACCTTCCCTTCATGACATTATTTCCGCTTCATCATAACTTTGACCTACTAGCTGATTTACAGAAATATTAAGCAATTCCAACTCTTTTCCAATTTTTGTGACTATGTCACTGCCACTATTTGAAACAGGTTCTAAAAATTTCCAAAAACGTTCGTAGATTTGACCATTCCGCTCATATCTTAAAATAATAACACGTTGCTGATGGGTAGTGACAACAGTAGATTCATCACAGTGATGGATACAAACCGATTCTCTGAAACCTGTTTAATCCTGGCAAACGGTTACAATAGTATCGAATATGTCATTTTGAACTGATTTTGTCGTACCTTTAAAAATACCGTATTATATACCGTTTATATAATTCTCTTTTTAGTTTCATTGAAAATTTTTTGTCACACAATACAGCAATCGCCTTCTTCAATTTCATCCATCCCACCCTAACTATAATGGATTTTTAATTCCGATCCTATGTACTTAAACTTTGTGTTTCACTTTGCTTGATGAAAACTTTATGTTTTCACAATCATTTTATCATCCAAAGGTATCATATTTATTATTCATAGTATTAATTTAGTCTTTAAGTGAATATTCCAAATACTCTGTTATCTGATCCAACTCTTATGAGAATAAATAAGGTATATTATTTTCTCATGAAATTTGTCAGTCTCTCCTACACATGTCCCAGCACTAGTTGTTACTTCCTCATTCATGTCTCTCATAACCTTCACATACTTTCTGGGAACTCATTTCTTAATGAGCGCCCACCACAGAACCATTCGAGGAACTCTATATCCTTTCTCAAGATCAATAGATACTATATGAGCGTTTATTTCTATACTTTTCATTGTGTGACTAATGAGTGTAGTGACTAAAAGTATGTAGTTGCATCCTCTGAGCCCAATATTCTCAAACGAAGAAAAATATCGTGATACCGCTTGATTGAAGCCTGTTACAGCGAGGTTTATGGCACTGCAACATATGTGCGCAATGAAATGCACGATGTACTGTTTGAATGCGTAGCTATGAGAATGATGTATTTGTGATCACTATAACAATAAACAGGATAAACGTTTACAAACCTCCGATAGTTAAAAAAATTAAAATATAATCAAAATAGGAAACAACCAACCTATGGTCTATGTGGAAGCTTTCAACAGCCATATTATTCCGTGAGGATATGTTGATAATGACAACAACGGAGAAAAACTACTGGAATGGGCTGAGGACAACAACTTCCACCTCATTTATACATAGTTCCAAAGATAAACACACTTTTTTCTTTAGAAGATAGCGCAAAGAATATAATACTGATATTTGATAGGTTTCGAGCAACTCCCAGATAGTTCCCGAATCGGAGCCCCCTTACTTACCTCACAGCCAGCATCGTCCCGTTATAATCGAAATAGAATCATGTGTACCCATTGTTGAATTCACACCAAGACCACGCTACAACACACCAAAGAACTTGACGCGTGCATCTGTTTCATTGATTCAACGGTCAATAATTATACCCGCTTATTAAGTCTGGTACTTAACTAAAACACATACATCCCCCGTTTTTCGAAAGGAATAATTCCGTGACTGAACGGAAGAGGGTCAGCGACTTTATCAGGAGTTTGTGGACTCGACCTGAATTAATAGTAGTAATAATAAGAAGTAGTAATAATAAACTGTGGAGAATCTTAATTTCTACCGCTTTTGCCGGTAGGAATGGGAATTGTTACGCAGGCTGGGATGCTGGGCGGGGCCGTTAGAGAGGAACGTCTGAATAAGAACACTATCTTATCAACAATAGTCGTCTCTAGTTCCCTTCCCCTTTACAAAGTCCATGTAATATCCACAAAAAAGCTCGAAAATAGCTTAAGACAAATACTCCTACTTTGGAGTGTCCAAGAGGCTTTTCACTGAATGATCTTGTAACAAAAATGCTTTGTGCTGTTGCACGCCAATGTAACAAAACCTGTAGAATAATACAAAGGATAACGTATAATTTAAGCTGGCTAGCAGAAGATGCCGGAGAGTGACTACTTGACACTCAAAGGAGAATTCGGCCAATTTGCATGCCCTACAGAGACCGTAGAATTAGAAAATGAATGACAAGTTAGTAAAAAAAAATCTATAGGTATATAAATAAGATAAATAAAAATGATTATAGAAGTTGCTCCAAAACGTGAGTGGGCGCCAGGAAGTATTTACAGAAACTTTCCAAGATATCTTGTAAAGCTAGTTGCTGAAATAGAAAAGGATCTAGGTATGAATTGAAATATTTAGTTTTCACCAAAACTTTAATTCCTAGCCAAATATGTACAATCTAAATTTATCTTATATACCCACCACCAATTATGTACAGTTAATCTAGTTATATACAAAAAAAATACCCTGGTTACACACAACTGATCCTTGATAATCGGATTTTGTAAATTATAAAATATAAGAATAAATTTAGTGACAATGACAATTGATCTGAATTTACAAATAGTAAGATAAAGAAAAGATTTTAATGGTTTAACAAGTAATAAGGACACTATCTTGACGAGATAAATGTCCAAACGTTTAAATATATAATGATAATAAAATCTAAAAAAAAAGATAACTCTCTGATTAAATGTGTACACAAGAAACCATACAAGTGAGTTAGAAGGGAGGACTGAAAAACCTCTACCTGTAGTTGACAATTTGTATTTAAATATTATTCAGTAAATTATTAAAAAAATAACGACTCTTATTATTAGATGAAATACTAGAAGTTAAATATACAAAAAAAATTATACAAAAAATATTATAGGTAAAAAAAAATAAATCTAAGAAATAAACTTAATCCAGATTTACTATATTTTAAGGGAGATAATTCCCGCTGGTTTCCTAAAATTTGGTTCGTAATCGGAAGGTCAGATCTGGACCTCTGGGGAGCAGCTACGGCAAGGAAAAAAACAGGCCTGGAACCAGGTATAACCAGACTAGGTTTCAACTTAATAGGTACTTATTCAAAATTATTCAAAAAAAAAAACCAAAATCAAATTCTTTCCCCGACTTCTGTTTGACTCCCAAAGGTAGGCTAAAAAAACAGTTCTTTTAGAGTTATTTCTTATTCTTTACAGAGTAGAAGAAAAAACACAAGGTTTATGAACCTTGAAAGGTTTTATAAATGTTACTTATGAATTGTGAGAGCAAAAAAAAAACTTAATGGTTTTATAGATAATTTGACCGTCGTATGGTTTGACAATTTAAATGGATTAATTATATCGACAATTTTAATGAAAAGCATATGATACGAATATATTTTATAATATAAAGAGCGATATAAGACAGAATATTTTAACGATACTCTTAATAGCAATTTTACCGATAGATAATTATGTTTTAATCAATTAACACTTTCTATTTAGATGTTGAATATTTCTTAATGACGGATGGAAAAAAGTTCAGATAAGTATATCGAATTCAAACGTGACAATACAGGATCTCAAAATGGCTGATGACTTTTTTTATTTTCGTTTTATTTATAACTTGGATACTTACGGCTCACAGTGGCTATAAACCAAACAGGACACTTCAAACAAAAAAAAAAACCCCAACTAAAACTTCCAATTACTTCTTCATAAAAAAAACTGTTAAATTCCAAAAGCCACGCCACGTCTGGCCCCTACCATGGACTCAAGTTTCTGCCACCAAAGTTCAAACAGAAGTGCGCTTCGGGTACTCTATTTGAGCTAGCTAAACTATGATTTCAAACTTGGACGCTTGGTGTCGCTGTTTCATACCAACTTAAATTTTAAGATTCAGAAAATCATTAAGAGGATTGAGATTTTAAAATGTATTTAAAAAATGTTTACGGAATGTTATAGTAACGTTCTCGTTACAATCTAAACGACTCCCTCAGTCAAATTAAAAAGTAGAACGCGGCAGGTTTTGATGCAATATATTCTTAGTTTCTGATTTACAGTTGTCCAAAAACACGACATTATACCCCGTCGTCGACACTGTTATACCAGTCGAACAGGTCGCATTCAGCGGCGGGCATAGCTGTATTGACCAAGTACTTTAATAACATAGACTTGAAAAGACAGTCGTAACGTTTATAGATCTCACGGCTGCATACGACACTGAGTGAAGAGAAGCTACAAGCTAACCAGCCTGAAATAGAATCTTATAAATATCTGAAATATTTTCTATCGTACCCGAATTAGAACCTCCGTTACATATTAAACTGGGATGGATTAAAAATTTCGTTAAAGCATTAGATAAAGAAGAAGATGCGTTTAAATACCTTAAACAAATTTTTCCTAAGCTAAGTGACGCGAAGCTTACAGAAGGGATATTTATTGGACCACAAATAAAAAAATACTAAGGGATCAACAGTTTGATGAAAAATTAAGTGATGTTGAGTTAGCTGCGTGGATTTCTTTCAAAAGAATTGTTTTCGAGTTTTTGGGAAACAAAAAAGCAGAAAATTACCAAAATGTTGTAGAAGAACTATTTAAAAATTACTGCAAAATGGGCTATCGCATGTCTCTAAAAATACAATTTCTGCACTCCCATTTAAATTTTTTCCCGGAAAATTTGGGTGCGGTCAGCGACGAGCAAGGTGAAAGGTTCCACCAGGATATTCTCACAATGGAGCAACGCTATCAGGGAAGATGGGATGAATGATGGGAGATTACTGTTGGTCCGTCATGAGAGAAAGTGATACAGAGTATAAAAAGAAACCAGCGTTTGCAAAGACTTTGTGTACAAAAGACTTACTATAGTTTTTGTTTCTAGTTCTGGACTTATTTATATATAGTATACAAGAATTTTTATAATAAATACCATTATTTGATACATTCTATAACTCAAAATATATACGTGGTAAGAAATTTTGGTGTTTGAATTCGCAATCAGGATGCTTTAAACCCCCCAGTACAGCGATTTTAACATCAGTCGAAACTTTTTTTTAATTTGTTGACTAGTGTAATTAGCGGGGAAGTTTCTTGAGGAGATAGGTGTTAACAAATGCAGTAGGAATAAGGTATAATGTGATTGTTTTTTAATTAAACGTGATGTTGTATATTATTTAATTTATTAAAAATTATTTCTATTTATTCAAGAGATATATTTTAGAAATGTGCGTTAATTTATTGAAATTTTTTTATTAAAGTGACAGTTGTATGACAATGAATGAAATTAGATTTCCAATTATGTGGGTGAGCTATTCCTTTAAGTTGTAATTATCAAATTGCTGTGGTACAGTTGAATTTGATTACTGTTTATTGGCAGATAATTGTAAGTCTAACTGGTAAGCAGGTTTTGTATGTTTTCAATAAAATTGATAGTGTGTAAATTAATTTATTAATTAAGCTAAGTATACTTTCGACATAATAAATGTCATCATCAAAGCTATCCTAAAATAACGTTAAGTTAAGTAAATTTTTTATATAAAATACAATGATAGAAAAAACTTACGTCAATTAGGCAATAAATACTTCATAGAAGGAAAATTGTGGACAAACGACATATTAAAAATCAAAGATCGGGCTCTGTAGGCCACAGATCTTGGGTCTAACCCTTATACATATGTATAATTCACATTAAAAAGTTTTTTATAAAACATGGTTACCACATACAGTAACGACAACAGCTATCTTTGACTTACATTTTTGAAGTAAAATAAAAATGAAATAGGAAGCTCGGATATACGGAAATAAATCCGAGAGCAACCTCTGTATTTAAATTATTAATTAAAAATTGAAAATGTCTAAAATGACGTCTGAAGGTTATTGATTATTACTTTTAGCTACTGTAGAATTTTAAATTTAAATATTTTAAATTGATTAGTTAACGTGAAGATTTAAAATATACATTTATCAATATTATCAAAAAACAAAACTTTAAAGTTTGACCAAGTAGAAGAAAGTAGATGAAAACCAACCAAGGAGAAGTATCATTTGCTAAGTTAAGAGTTCAATAGCTATTATTGATTATCAGTATTATTAATAAAATAAATAATGAAGAAGAAAATATCAAACATTCTCTATGTAGATGAAATCAATGAAAGAAAATTTAAGAAATTCTCTCTTTTAAATCTCTTTTAAAAATAAAGGTCAAAGCTTGATCAAATGGTGGTTAATTTTATACTAAGTGTATTATTAAAGAAACTTCTTAAATATTGGATCAAACTTACAATTTAAGTTAATTTGAGTGTTGACACAGTTCTGAGGATTCCTTTTCATTTCTCTACTGATTTCAAGATCTTCTAGTAAATTCATTTTTATATAATTATTATTGGGTATACTGTGTAGGATCTTGCTATCTCTATGAGGACTAAAGCCATGCTTTGAAGCATGTATATGATTCCCAAAACTAGATTTATCAATCTTAGACAGATGTTCTTTAATGCGTATATCCAAAGGTCGCATTGTTCTACCCACATAGGTCACCGGGCATTCACCACAGGATAATTTATAAATACCACTTTTTGACGATTTGTTGATTTTGTCTTTAGTGTGGGAAAAAATAGATTTAATATTTTCTTTAACTTTGAAAGAAAGTTTTAGATTAGGGATGTTTTTTAAGATTCTGGCTATATTATCTGAGGAATAATCTATGTACGATATTGATCGATAAATAACTGTCGAGTTAGAAATGTTATGGACAGTGTTGTATGCTAGTGATCTATTCCTTTTATTCCTTAATTTGTTGAGTATGTTATCAAACAAAGTAGTTGTTTAATAATTTCTAATTCTGATTTAAAATTTGAATCTGACAGAGGTAAGCTAAGTAAACGATGGATATAGCAATAAAAGGAGGCCATTTTCTGTTGAAAAGGATGGAGGATGGAAGGAAACCTAACACCCCTATGAGACCAGTGGTTAGTTTTTATAACACACCAGTTGTTACATTGTCCAAATTCATCAATTCTATATTACAATCCTCAATATCTGTTCAACCCACTTTTTCTGTCAAAAACTCTACAGACTTAGTAAATAAATTGTCAGTTTTAAATTTACCTAGAGTCTTCTTTCTTGTTTCCTTTGATGTAAGTAATTTGTTTACAAATGTACCTAGAGATGAAACCATTTCCATAGTTGAGAAATTACTTATTAAAAACAACATTAATAGAGATACAATTTTTCACATATTGGGTTTACTTAAATTTTGTCTTTCACAAGATTTCTTTTCTTTCAACAATATTATTTATAAACAGGCACAAGGATTGGCAATGGGCAATCCCTTATCACCTTTGCTGGCAGATCTATTTCTGAAGAACCTGGAGATTAATATCTTTGACAATCTTTCTCTGAATCAAAACTCGTTTCAAAAAGTTTTATATTGGTTCAGATATGTGGATGATGTGTTAGCTATCATAGATGGAAATTCCTCAGATGCAGACGATATCCTAGTTTCACTTAACAACTTACATCCAGCTATAAAATTCACCTTAGAAACAGAATCCAACAATTCTATTAATTTTCTAGACTTAACATTAACTAGAATAGATAACAAATTAAATTTTTCAGTCTTCAGAAAACCAACTCAGACTGATCATACCATCTCTAGATCTTCTAATCATCCTTTTCAACAGAAAATGGCCTCCTTTTATTGCTATATCCATCGTTTACTTAGCTTGCCTCTGTCAGATTCAAATTTTAAATCAGAATTAGAAATTATTAAACAACTTGCTTATAGCAACGGTTACACCCCTACTTTGGTTGATAACATACTAAACAAATTAAGGAATAAAAGGAATAGATCACTAGCATACAACACTGTCCATAACATTTCTAACTCGACAGTTATTTATCGATCAATATCGTACTTGGGTTATCCCTCAGATAATATAGCCAGAATCTTAAAAAACATCCCTAATCTAAAACTTTCTTTCAAAGTTAAAGAAAATATCAAATCTATTTTTTCCCACACTAAAGACAAAATCAACAAATCGTCAAAAAGTGGTATTTATAAATTATCCTGTGGTGAATGCCCGGTGACCTATGTGGGTAGAACAATGCGACCTTTGGATATACGCATTAAAGAACATCTGTCTAAGATTGATAAATCTAGTTTTGGGAATCATATACATGCTTCAAAGCATGGCTTTAGTCCTCATAGAGATAGCAAGATCCTACACAGTATACCCAATAATAATTATATAAAAATGAATTTACTAGAAGATCTTGAAATCAGTAGAGAAATGAAAAGGAATCCTCAGAACTGTGTCAACACTCAAATTAACTTAAATTGTAAGTTTGATCCAATCTTTAAGAAGTTTCTTTAATAATACACTTAGTATAAAATTAACCATCATTTGATCAAGCTTTGACCTTTATTTTTAAAAGAGATTTAAAAGAGAGAATTTCTTAAATTTTCTTTCATTGATTTCATCTACATAGAGAATGTTTGATATTTTCTTCTTCATTATTTATTTTATTAATAATACTGATAATCAATAATAGCTATTGAACTCTTAACTTAGCAAATGATACTTCTCCTTGGTTGGTTTTCATCTACTTTCTTCTACTTGGTCAAACTTTAAAGTTTTGTTTTTTGATAATATTGATAAATGTATATTTTAAATCTTCACGTTAACTAATCAATTTAAAATATTTAAATTTAAAATTCTACAGTAGCTAAAAGTAATAATCAATAACCTTCAGACGTCATTTTAGACATTTTCAATTTTTAATTAATAATTTAAATACAGAGGTCGCTCTCGGATTTATTTCCGTATATCCGAGCTTCCTATTTCATTTTCATTTTACTTCAAAAATTTAAGTCAAAGATAGCTGTTGTCGTTACTGTATGTGGTAACCATGTTTTTTAAAAAACTTTTTAATGTGAATTATACATATGTATAAGGGTTAGACCCAAGATCTGTGGCCTACAGAGCCCGATCTTTGATTTTTAATATGTCGTTTGTCCACAATTTTCCTTCTATGAAGTATTTATTGCCTAATTGACGTAAGTTTTTTCTATCATTGTATTTTATATAAAAAATTTACTTAACTTAACGTTATTTTAGGATAGCTCTGATGATGACATTTATTATGTCGAAAGTATACTTAGCTTAATTAATAAATTAATTTACACACTATCAATTTTATTGAAAACATACAAAACCTGCTTACCAGTTAGACCTATTTAGAAGTGTGTACAAGTCTTACAGTCTTTTTCAATTCAAGATAATTGTAATGTCTAGACTATTTTAAAACTATTTACTAATTTAAAACTAAAAAAATTAAGGAAACTTAGGGACAAACAGAACACAATTAAAAGGACAAAACAGACATTAAATTTAAAATAGGGGACTTATTGGCACTACATCACTTAGTAGGAGAGGAACTGGAGAAACTGAGTTTTTTTTGTTGTCCACTAGATTTTTAGAGGTAAATTTGACAAGCTAATATAGGTAGGATGGCCAATAGTTCCATAAAAATATCCTCCGGGATCGATCACAGTGAAAAATTTCCAACTCAGGAAACTTCCAAAAGGACAAAAGAGAAAAATAAATCCAAAAAGGTTAATACACAATCTTGGAAATGGAGAAAGAAAACGGGTACATGGCATATAAGCCACAATCGATACACAAACAATCCAGTCTCAAACTAATATTTCCAAAAGAACAAAAAAATCGCAACAGTCTTTCAGAGAAACAAAAAAGTTACGACAGTCCTCTAAAGGAACAGAAACATCACTACAATCTTCCAAAGGAACAGAAAAATTATTACAGTCCGTCTTCAATAATCAAAAAATTCGTGATTTTTTGTGTCATATTTAAGGTCTTGCCGACTACTAGTCACACTAATGTCAATCCATACTTTTTTAACCTTATGACTTGACCAAAGTTTGGTCTTAATAGCAGATTTTCTATTTTGTGCTAGAAACTCTGCTTTTTCTACTATTTCGTTAACTATCTCTACCTTAAAGTCCTTATTTATTACGGAATTGATTCTGATATTACTCTAACGAAACTAAAATTGTTATATATTTAATACTATAAAAATGTATATTTATTAGTACTAATAAACAAGACACATGTAGATTCAACTAACTTGTTTATTGGCAGAACTATGACTGACTGATTGACATAAGACAGAGTATCTAAAACATAAATGGTCTCTTTAACTAAGGGTCCTTTCATAACATTCTTCCCCGCTTAAAAAAAGTAAAAAAAAAATTAAATAAACAAATCTTACAAATCTAATTTGGTAGGAGCTTTAATTACTCTACCTGAACGAGTAGCATTAACTTTGGGAGTAGTAGAAAGTCTGACCTTACTTTGATCAAAGATCCTTAGTGTTTTTATTAAAATGATTGGATTCCTTCTTATAATTACTAATCGGACTCTACTGCTTTATTTGTTATTGCTACTTCTCTAGACATTTCGTTATTAGGGTTTACATATGTAACTGATTGTTGCCCAAGATCGTTTACAACTTTTTCAGTAGTAGAAACTATCGGTTTCTGTTCGATAGTTATCTTCCTCATATTTACATTTACAAATATCACTAGCAGTTACAAAATTTATATTTTCCCCTATTTGTACTATGTTGACGCACTTAAACTCGTACTATCTTCCCACTAGACCATAACTTGGTTAATTTATTCTTCTGGTAATAGGGTGGTGCCTTTATTTGTATGGTCCTATTGACTTGGCAAAACTGGATAAATTCAGTAGAACTAAAGTGTGATCCATTATCTGAAACCAATTCAACCGGTAACCCAAACACAGCAAACACTTCTTTTAATTTAGTAATTGTTTCAGGAACATTTGTACCCCTGTCCACCACATTAACATCAATCTATTTAGATTTTTGTCTACTACTATTAAACTGTGATTATGCGTAAGATTGCGTATAAAAATGATTGGGAACATTTGGCCAAGGCAAAAATGTACTACAATTAAAAAAGTTTAGCCTTTCTTGACAAATAGGTACTGCAACAACTAATAAAATTTTCAATATCATCTGTCGACTTAGATCAGCAACAGTAAGATCTAACTAGCTTTTTTGTTCGTTCTACTGCTAAATGCTGTTCATGAAATAGGGATAATTATTACGCAAAGAACTAGGAATGATTTTACATAATGATTTTAAACCGATAATTTATGTTTCTTCTTCTTCTTGTAGTGCCTATCCGTTTCGGATGTTGGCGACCATCATGTCAATCTGCACCTTGCACACTGCTGCTCTAAAAAGATTTGTGGTTGTTGTGTTGAACCACGTTCGTAGATTTTTCAACCAGGAAATCCTTCGCCTTCCTGGTCCCCGTTTTCCTTCTACTTTTTCCTGCAAGATTAGTTGCAACAGTCCATATCTTTCGCTGTTCCTCATTATGTGACCGAGGTATTCGATTTTGGCTGTTGTGTTGTTAACAGCTCTTTTTCTTTTTTCATTCTCAACAGAACACCCTCATTAGTAACGTGGTCGGTATACGATATCTTCAGGATGCGACGATAAAGCCACATTTCAAAAGCCTCAATTTTCTTCATCGTAGTAACCTGATTTTTATGGGCATTGATAAATCATGACATTTGAATAACTAAGCCATTTTTTGAAATGCAGATCTTGCTTTCTCTATTCTACATTTGATTTCTATGGAATGGTCCCCATTTTCATTGACGTTCGTACCAAGGTAGGTGTATGTTTTTACTCTTTCTATTTGTTGACCGTTTACGCTGATTTGTCCAAATTCCTGTTCCTTCTTAGAGATCATCATGCATTTTGTTTTCTTAGTGTTTAGTGAAAGTCCGTATCTCTGACTGACCTCTGTGATTCTGTTCATTAACTCCTGGAGGGTTTCAGAACTGTCAGCGAATACTACCGTGTCGTCCGCGTATGTAATGTTATTGATAGATTCTCCGTTGATTCGAATTCCGGCTTCAGCATCACCCACTGCTTCTTGAAAGATTTCCTCAGAGTATATTATGTTCATCGAGAAAAAAGACAAAAGATGGAATGTAAAGGTAGTGGGGGCAAATATATTGTTAGACAGGAAGTGTGATCTTTAGAGGCCACATTAAACAAGGAAAGAGAGTCTCTCTCCTTGTTTGACATCAAATGTAGTTGGGTTATGTTATTGTTTGTCCCAAATGTCACATGAAATCTTATTTATATTGAAGTTTTTTAAGAATTGTGTCGCATTTTAGACTATTATCGTTAATAATTAATTAAAACTTTCTCGTCTGAAAGTTTTAACATTCTGACTTAACATTCTGAAAAATATTATATAGCTATTATTAATAAGTGTCGGAAAATTTAAATTAGGCGCATTCGCATTTCCGGATATGTCCGCCATCAGAGGCCACTTTTTTGGTCTCTTTTTCATAAGGATTAGATTCCCTCTTTTGTCTTTTTGCTCGATGATTATGTTAAACAGCAGTGGTGATAGTATACATCCCTGACGGACGCCACGTTTGATTTTGATATCGTCGGATTCTCCTGCCTCTGTCCGGATAGATGATGTTTGAGTCTAGTACAGATTGCTGACAATTCTTAAATCACAGGTGTTTATTCCAATATTGGTTAATATCTCCATCAGCTTGTGTGCTTTACTGTATCGAACCCTTTATGGTAGTCAATGAAGCACGCATAAATGTCGCAGTTCACGTCTCTACATCGTTGAAATAGCACTTGTATACTAAAGAGAGCCTCTCTCGTACCCACTGCATTCTGAAAACCAAACTGTGTACGGCTGATTTTTTCTTCGCACAGTCTATATATCCTTTGATGTATGATTTTTAGAAATAATTTTAAAATATGACTCATTAAGCTGATGGTTCGGAAATCACTGCAGGATACGGATTTTGTTTTCTTTGGTAAAGCAATAAAGGTCGACTTCAGCCATGTTCTTGGTATTACTCCGCTTAAAGATATGTCATTAAATACTTTTGTTAGGTGTTGAATACCGTCGGTGTTAAATAGTTTTATGAGCTCAGCATATGCTTGTCAGGTCCAGGAGCTTTGCCATCTTTTAGTTGTAATATGGCTTTTGCACTTCATCATGTGATTGGTAAGTGGTCATCACATATGTAGGATGGAGGTTGTTTGGATCTAGTATCATCAAAGAGTTCTTGTATGTATTTTGTCCATATGCGGATTTCTTGATTTTTGTACATTATTTTGTTGTTCTTTGATTTTCTTCTTTTTTCCATAAGTTGAAGTATATTGTCATTCATCCAACTTTTTTTCTTATCTTTCTTTTCTATTAGATGTTCTTGTTAAAGGTTTCAAATATATTTTGGAGTGATTTTTTGGCATTATATGTTTGCTCCATATTACTTAGCTTTTCTGAAAGAATCTGTGCGACTGTTTCTTTTGTTTTGTTATCTTTTAGTCTTCTCATATCGCACTTTTTGTTGCTATTCTTTTTGTGACCTTCTTGAATCGATCTGATGATACGTCAGCACTTGGGTAACTCTTAACTGATAGGCATCCATTACGAAATCTCTTGTTCACCATTATGTAATCAATTTGATTCCGTATTACGTGTTCTGGTTGATCTTGCGGGGAGACCCAGGTATACAAGCGTCTTGGTGGTAGTTTGAAGAATGTATTTAGTATTGCAAATTCTTCCTCTACAAACAGTTTTAATCTTTCTCCCCTTTCATTTTTCTTCCCTAGACCAAAATCACCTATGAATTCATGTTTTCTTTTAAAAAAAGGTTTCAATGACACATCTGATACACTCAGGCCAACCAAATAACGTAAAATCTATTAGTTTCAATATTAGAAAATCTTTTTTGGTAGCAATCATAATATCTTAAAGATTAAATGGAATACTATTAATTAAACTGAAAGAATAAAGATAACTTTGATTCTTTCCGAAAATAAATTGTAAAGGTTGATCGTTAGTCAACAACACAAACTTTCGACCGCATATATAAATTTATGGAAAATTTTTTCCATATGGAAAATTTTTTCCATATGGAAAATTTTATGGAAAATTTATGGAAAATGGAGCTAAACTCCCCCTTTCCAAATTAGAATACCTTTATCAGCTACTGATATTGTACTAGATGCAAACATTATAGGTTTTAGATTACCATCTATTTTGTGTATATTGTGACTCAATACTGCCCCACCTCCATACCCATTAGCATCACAAATAATAACGATTGGAAGGCGAGGGTTATAATGAGTTAATACATCATTTGGCATTAGTAACTTTTTACTCTGCTGAAAATTTTGATCAGCTTACTCAGTCGACTTTTTTTCTTCCGTTGGATGTAAACCACCTGCATCTATAATATGCCCTAAAAACTCTACACTTGATTTATAAAATTTACATATACTACTGTTTATTTTAATGTTGTATTCCTCTAATTTTTTTAAAACATTAATCACGTTTATATGACATTCATCCATAGTCGTACCATGATTCAAAATATCGTCTTAATAATAATTAGATTTTGGGAGATTGTCCAGAACTGTATTTATTAGGGTTTGAAAAATACCTGGGGTTGAGCTTATGCCATAAGTAAGTCTGTTATCTAAACAAACCCAAGTGGGTGCTAATAAAAAAATATTCAAGTTGCTGGTACGCTTCTTTTAAGTGTAACACTGTAAAATATTTACTACCTGTTAAACTAGCATATATCGTTAGTCAAAGGTAATACACAGTGATCCCCAGCTAAAGCCGTATTTAACGTCTTTTTAAAATTAATACAAATTCTAATTTGATTTATATTTCTTTTGGGTACAATAACTACAGAACTAGCCCACGTCATACTTATGCTGTCCATGTTGCAGTTTCGCAACGATATATAAATATTTATATAATATTGTGGTACTTTTGATTCTTCCCGTATTCCAAGATTACAGCTTACAGCCCGTACAAATGATACAGACGGGTAATTGAGATAAGAATGAGATAACAGACAAGTTACATATGCCATATGAGACAGATGTGCGTTTGGGTTAAAAGTACCTGAGACACTTCGCTTGGGTCTTGTCACCGGGACAGTAGTTAAATGCAGTAAGGTTGCATTATCAACTTTTTGTGGTTCCTGTGCGTCGCTGAAGACGTCGTTGGCAATAGCGGTTGGTGCTATGATTTCTTGGGGTAAAGTACAAATTATACTATTTGTTGCCAAAATTACATTGCTGCATATCGAGTACTGTTTACTGGTATATATACATATTGTTAAGAAATTCATCTGGTGTGCTGAACTAGCTATTTCATATCGTGTCGTGATTTGAACTTTCAAACGAACATTTTACGTATATAAACATTCATTTTAACGTATTTACTGTATAGTTTAATTTACATTTTATTTTAGTATTAATTGATATGTGTAACTATGCTTATTACTTATTGTTTTTATTGTTTACCTTTATATATACACAAAAGTATTCTATTGCATTGATTTTGGTATTGCCTGTCGTATCATATTCTAGTATATTCCTGTTATGATTTCATCCGGAGACAAGCGGTTTGTATGATATATAGATATCCATAGTATCATATTTAGTTTCAAACAGCTGTGTTTTTACGTTAAGGCTCATTTAAGAAGTTACCAAATGGACAGATTTCGGAAGGGCTTTTTAACTTTTGAACATAATGTACCGTTTTTAAATAAAACGAGCGGTTCTAATTTATATAAATATATTTATTTATAAGTTTACAGCACGATAATATCTTATCAACTAAACTTAGCTAATATCAGCGATGCTAATATATAAAACTTATTATGTACTAGAATATTCTGGAATAGTCCACCTCTATTCACTTGCATTAACGCTTCGATTCCACCCCAGTCGATACATCCGGAAGGTTCTCGAAGGCAGATAATCTTCGTCTCGAGACGCAACCGTTATTTGGGCTTCGTCGAAATAAGCAAGTTCTGTACACTGCTCACCTCTAAGATCTGAGCGTCCTGATCAGCAACTCTGTTTGTAGGCCTGTATGGCGGAATATACAGGACTCTCCAGCTCTGCATGAACTCCTCAGATAGGAATAACAGTCTACTGTGTTTGAAGCACACCATCTCTTCGGATTAATGCAACACACAGTAATTCGTACGCCGGTTTCTCGGACGATCACTTCAAGCATGCTTCTGACATTTGAGATGTGGCTTTATAGAAGAATGCTGAGAATATCATGGACAGCAAGGATCACGAACAAGGAAGTTCTAGGAAAAATTAAGAAGGAACCAGAGATTGTGTTACGATCAAACGCATAAAATTGCAATATCTTGGACACGTTATGAGAAATCAGCACCGTTACTCCCTGCTGCAGTCTATATTGCAAGGTAAAGTCTAAGGTAAGCCAGGACCCGGTAGAAGGAGATTATCGTGGCTGCGGACTTTAAGAACATGGTTTAAGAAAACCTCAACGGAGCTGTTTCGAGCCGCAGCGAGCAAGGTTATGATTGCCAATATGATTTCCAACATCCGAAACGGATAGGAACCAGAAGAAGACGTTTCATTCACGGCCGAGCGGTAGGCCATTAGGAATAAATGAATGTGTTGGTCCCAATCTCTTTGATATTCTGATACAACTTTGGACAGGTGTTTACCCATCGTTCGGTTCATTCTCTCGACCATTCCATCTAATTGAAGATGCAGTGGTGTCATTCTGGTCTTATTGACACCAGTCAATTTACAAACGTTTTAGAAAAGGGTTGACTCGAAGTTTCGCTCTTGGTCGGAGTGGATCTCCAATGGAACACCAAATCGGCTAAAGAATTCTTTCACAAGTACCTCTGCAACGATAGCAACTTCTTGATTTAGTATCGTATAGGTCTCAGTCCATTTCGTAAAATAATCCATGGTTATCAAGATATATTTATTTCCATCATTCGTCTCTGGAAGTGCTAGTCTTTCCTTAAAACTGCCAATATTGTACTGTTTCCTGATGTACCGTCATGCAACTGAAGCAATACTTCTGACACTTTACTTTTAGATACAATCAACTGAAGTTTAGATTCTGTAGCATAATCTTTCTCAAAGGTTCTATACAGAAGATTATCTTTTAGCATTATGCGCTAATGTCTTGCCAAGTAGGTCTCTCACTTAGATGCATCCAATCCAATACTCTTTTCATACATGGATCATCTGCTTGGGCGTCTTGTAGCTGTTTAGGCTGCCATTGATCATTAATGACGGTGGTTCGACTCACGGGGCAAAGTCGTTCTCCTAATTTAAGACAGTGATTACAATTTGCACAGCATGGCCGTCTTGACTGAACATTAGCATTTGAATGACATTTTCCAGCCCGGTGTTCGATTTGTACTAGCTTTCTGACTGTTGTATTATTATCTTTCAATTTACGGCGAATGTTGATTACGTCGCCACCATTCCAAAATCTGTTTTCACGTCTCTTCGGCATCGTGTTACGAACTACTTTCCATACGATTTCCTCCAGACGTTTATCGTTTTGTTCGTCGCTTTCTTCAGAGGTTCGCACTCGATAGCTCCGTGAAGCTTGACTAGCTGTTTCGTGTTCCAAGGCAATGGCGAGCGCTTCATCTGAAACTTTCGGTCTTGCTAGTCGTAAAGCTTTCTGTACTTCACTGTCTCTCAACCCATTGACGAAGGTATCTACAGTAATTTCTTCCAAAATGTTATTTGTTCCCTCCGGATAAGCTAACCGTGCTATACGAGCAGCATCTGCTTCAAATTCTTGCAAATGCTCACTTACTATTGAATTCTACTTCTTATTTGTACTTTGTAGACTTGCTGTAAATGGGCATCTCCGTAACGTTTGTCTAGTGGAGTGTACAAGGTCTAGTAACACTTTTCTTGACCCTTAGGAATCGATCTTAGGATATCCTCAGCATCTCATAAAGCAGCAGTCAAGGAAACAGCGTTTTCTTGTTATGTCCAATGATTGGCTGTCGCAATAGCTTCAAATTGTCTAAGGTATATGGACCAAGAAGACTTTACATCAAATGGTGGCAATTTGAATCTCATATGATGTGTCGTTTCGTCTCTACGTGATTCTTCTTTCACTACAGGATCTAAAACTACTGCATTAACTGGTGGTAGCACTTTCTTATTAGTTATCATGGTCTCTAAGTATTTGATCTTCTCTTCTACGTCTTCTATCTTGTCGTCTACATTTTTCTGAATCTTATCGAATGTTCTAGAAACTTCTTCAAATTTCTCATTGTTCTGACTACATACTTCGTCGAATCTACTAGAAATATTTTCTAATTTTTCATAGTTTTGTCTAGCTGCTTCTTTAATAATTTCAGACGTTTCATCGAATTTTTCATCATTCTTTCTAGAAGTTTCTTTGATCTTCTTTAAAACTGCTTCTTCTGATGACTGGAATTGTAATGTCGCTGGGTCATCTCCATTCTTGTTAAGAACATCCTTCAGTCGTTCGTGAAGGATCTTCTTGGACCCGCTGCAGTCTTCATCGTGTTCTTCTAGTTGCTCACGCAACTGCTTTACTGAAAGTTCTACTAGCAGCATCTTTGGTCAGGCATACACCTACTTTTTAAATGTTCTTTCTTACAAAGATCACTACCGAACTACGCGGATGTCACCAAAGAACAATACTTTTCAAAAGTTCAAAAGTCACTGCTGAATTTATTTTTTAAATAAATCAATTATCCTCACACCGTAATACCAACTGTATCGTTTTTAAATAAAATGAGCGGTTCTAATTGATATAAATGTATTTATTTTTAAGTTTACAGCACGATAATATCTTATCAACTAAACATAGCTAAAATCAGCGCTTTATATATTATATATATATATATATATATATATATATATATATATATATATATATATATATATATATAAGATGGTGTTATTTTTGACTGTTGATTTAAATATAAGTTGTGATTTTTGTGGATGCAGTCAGTTTATTTGGCCCACAAGACAAAGAAAACTCTTTGACTTACTGTCAAGCTTTCGAATTTTATTTAATTCTTTTTCAAGACATCTATAAAAAGAAATTTAAATTAACTAGTTAAAATTGTTAATTGTCTTACTTACTAGTCGTGAGATTACAGTTGTTAATATTATTGTACTCTACAAAACAAACCATTATAAATATATTAAAATTTTTTTATTAAAAATAACTATATTGTCACTATATATGTCATTGTCATGGTTTGATTAATGGACATATATGAATGAAAATACAGTTACTTTATGTGGAAAGCAAAACCAGTAACAATAGTTTTTATTTAATTTATTTAATTTTCTATAAAAAATATAAATTAATCCAGTCAGAAATATAAATTAATCTAGAGAGGCAGAAACATGAACAGAAACGGTTATTTTTAGAAATGACACATATACAAAAAAATAAAAAATGTGTAAATAGAAGATCAGATATTGACAAATTAAGTAACATTTATTATTACATATTAACATATCAATAAATACCGTCAAGATCTCATTTTCTATTGACATCCTAACATTAAAAATTCATATGTGCTTAAGCCAAACTGCTGACTAGATTAATTTATATTTTTTATAGACAATTAAATAAATTAAATAAAAACTATTGTTACTGGTTTTGCTTTCCACATAAAGTAACTGTATTTTCATTCATATATGTCCATTAATCAAACCATGACAATGACATATATAGTGACAATATAGTTATTTTTAATATTTTTATAATGGTTTGTTTTGTAGAGTACAATAATATTAACAACTGTAATCTCACGACTAGTAAGTAAGACAATTAACAATTTTAACTAGTTAATTTATATTTCTTTTGATAAATGTCTTGAAAAAGAATTAAATAAAATTCGAAAGCTTGACAGTAAGTCAAAGAGTTTTCTTTGTCTTGTGGACCAAATAAACTGACTGCATCCTCAAAAATCACAACTTATATATATATATATATATATATATATATATATATATATATATACATAGTATAATGGTAAGGTTGATTGGGCTAGCAGCTGAATAATGAAAGCCAAAGTGTGCTCTTTTCAACGATTACGTTATATTTCGTTAAATTTCTTTAACATCTTCAGACGAATGCTACAATATGTTACAAAATGGTGAAATTGTGTATTTTACATAAGATGTAGTGAAACACTTACTTGTGTGAGGTTGCAGGCAAAAGTGGTATTTGAAAGTTCCATGTTGAAAAACTTTTTTGAAGATTTATAGCAAAAAAAGGAATAAGTTGTATGTGTTATATGATGGCTTGAAAACTCAAACAATACAAGTGCATTTTTGTTTTTTTCCTCCAGTGTGCTAGTACAATACAAATATTAAAAAACATTGAACATTTAAGAAACAAAACAGTTAAAACACAACTACATATCACATTGTCATTTTTTGGACAAGGTCTAGTCAACCTATGCACAAGGAGGTGAAAATCTAGTATGTACCTCAAGGTTAATGTGTCTTGTCAGCTATCATATTAGGAGATGTCAGCCAGAGAACTAAAGCTGTGTTCAGTTTATGTGTAAAGTTACATTTAATTGAAAATTATGTTATGTTAATTTAAGACAATTAAATTCTGTTATTAATAAATACATATAGAATTTATTTATTTCTTTGTGATTATTTCTTTTAAAGTTACTTTAATTATTGTTATTACTCTTAAGAATTTTATTTCCTGGAAAAATGCAACAATCGCAGTAATAATGATTAAGTTTCTACTTCAATTGGATGGTCAGAAGAGTTTTAATAGACAATATTATACTATTCAGAATATTACAGTTCGTTGACTTGATTATTTTTTGTTTCCAACTGCAGTAGAAAGGAATAAATTTCACTAAGGTGTTGTATATCTGATTTTGTGTTGATTATATTATCTGTTGTTGCTATGTGGGTCATTTCTAAAAAAAGTCTTCTCTTATAAGCTGTTTCTTTTTCGAGGATTTTGACATCTGCAAAATTCATTCTGTGGTTATGGGTGTGAACGTGGTTGGCTAGGGTGCATCTATCTGGGTAAAGTCTACAGTCACTTTTGTGAGTGGTAACACGGTCTTTAAGACGTCTAGAGGTTTGGCCGATGTACTTGCCATTGCAGTCCATACAAGGGATACTGTAAACAACATTAGATATTTGGTCATGCGGAGTACGATCTTTCATTTTTGAGAAAATAGAGGTTACTGTTAAAACTGTTTTATTGGCTATTTTGATGTTATCATATGATTTAAAGATTCTAGTTAGTTTTGGTGTTAGTTCCCGTATGTAGGGCAGCACACAATATGTTGGAAGGGTTTGACTGGTAACAGTATTCTGTGAATTCGTACTTGCTATGTTCGAATGTTCGGAGGTAGTTAGATTGATATATGTTACTGATGTAGTATTATATAAAAGTGTTTTTAAAAGAAGAGGTGGATAGGAATTATCTATAAAGAGATCATAAAGTATTTTGAGATTCTTTTGATGGAATGATACATCTGAAATTTGTAGAACCCTATTTTTTATTTGTTTTACTAAGTTTAGTTTGGTGGAGTGTTTATGATAGGACATGTAGTTAATGTTCCTGCCTGAACTCATTGATTTTGGGTACCAATCAACTATAATTATGTTATCATTTGAGTGGATTAATTTAGTGTCTAAGAAAGGAATAGATTGATTTCTTAATCAATTAAGTCAATAGCAAAGACCACAGAGCCCTCTATAATGACACATTCATCTTAGATGTATCTAATAGAGATTTTCAGCGTAAAATACTTGAGATGTGTTACATTTATAATGCGAAAAATGCCATCAATCACAAGAAAGATGTGGATAATTTAAGTTCAATCTACACCTTCCTGCTTAAACAAAATATTTCAGGAATAAAAAAATTGTCGCCTATATGAGTGATATAGGTTAGATTTTTAACTATTTTAATTTAAAAATATATAATATAAAAAAAATACTATATCTCCATCATTATTATAAAAACATTCCTCATCTGTATTATTTTATTATATTTTCAATCAACCCGTTTAATGACAATTTTAATTATTTTATTTTTTATATTTTATATTTATTTCAGTATTCGTTGTTAACATTTTAGATTATATATGTCATGTTTACATTTTAAATTATCCCGCTAGTTCAAACAAGTTTAGTGACACCGCCGTAAATTGTTAATTACTTTTAGATTGTTTTTAAACTACGTGAAAAATTTTTCAATTGTTTGTGGTTAGATTTATAGTAAATATATCGTTAATAATTAAATAAAAAACACATTGTAAACTATGGATACCATTTCTGCAACTATGTTTAATATATACATAGATAATTCTTTCTTTGTGTTCAACCCAAGTCACTGAGTTACTTGCTAGAATTAGGGTAAGTGTTTTATAAATTTGTATACTTAGTTTCCACTTGTTCATTGTTTGTTCTCTCGTTTGTTTGTAGTTTACTCTGATGATGTCAATAATCATTGACGAAAGCTTAGACCTTTAATTAAAAAGCACATCTAACGAAGCACCCTAGTTTTATTTTGCTTCCTCAGTTATAAAAGGGTACTTCCCAGTATTATCTCCTTTTCACTACATAGTACTCGTACCCATTATCATCTTTTGGTTATATATATATATATATATATATATATATATATATATATATATATATATATATATATATATATATATATCGGAAAAAGGAGTACGACCGTCAATCCAATATATATAAGGATCACTCAGACGAGTGGTGGGTTCTTATATCGGTCTCTAGGTGGAGAAATAAAAGACAAAGTTGATAGGCTACTTTATCTATTTTGAAGACGTTTCGCTTTCGAGTTTTGAAAGCATCATCAGTTCATCTTAAAAAGACATGTAGCAGTCAATGTTATTAACAATAATGTGAATGAAACTAAGTAAATGGACATAATACGCTGATTTTGTATAAACAATTAAGTAACTAACAACATATATGAACTTATAAAATTAGCACAGCAAATGACCATGTGGTCTAAAGTAGATTAAATGTTATTTAATGTTAATTAGTGAGCAAGAAAGAATTAGACTTAGTAAAAGTAGTAAAAAAAAGTAGTTAGTAGAGACTTAGTCTGTTGCTTTGCTAATTTTTACTAAGTCTCTAAATGTTGTTGGTTATTTAATTGTTTATACAATATCACCATATGATGTCCATTTATTAGAGTTTTTGTACTACTTTTTAATACCATTGACAACTACATATCTTTTTAAGGTAACTAGTTAACATCTTCTTCATGAATGTGTGGTTCTCATAATGTAAAAATTTTTAGATAAACTGATGATGCTATCAGAATTCGATAGCGAAACGTCTTCAAAATAGATGAAGTAGTATCAACTTTGTCTTTTATTTCTCCACCTAGTAGACCGATATTTTGAACCCACCACTCGTCTGAGTGATCCATATTATATATATATATATATATATATATATATATATATATATATATATATATATATATATATATATGAGTAAAAAAGAAGTACTTGTGACTCGTTTGGAAAAAAAATATAAAACTGTTTTGGATGAGTTGGAGTCAATAAAAGGGGCTATTTGTTAACTATTTTTTACTCGAGCTTTCAATTGTGTTTACACTTATTAAGAGCTTCTAAAAAATACAAAATATCTTACAAAGTTGAACTAGAAATAAAGATTTTTGTTAACTCACCAAATAAAATTAGTTTGGTATATAAAAATGCTGCTAAAATATAAAAAATATTAATATAAAAATGTTCTATTCTAATAAATGTTTCTCTGAAATTTTAATATAATTTTGAAAAATTTTCTCAACACAAAAACAATTGAATTTTTAAATAAAATTGAAAAGTTTCAAATAAGCCTCAATGTCATAAATATTAACTTAAAAATTTTTATTTTTGGCAATTATATTGCCAAAAATAAAATTTTGTTTAAAAATTCTTTTTTGTTTAGTAACACAAAAGTAGAAGATTTATTCACCATTGATAGATGCCTGAAAAAATGTAACAAATAATGGAAAATTAAATCAAAATGTCATATTTTATTGATTTCACATGTAAACTACATAGAAATAATATAATTATAAATTTTGCTTAGATTTTGAATTTCTGACTTTTTGTTTAAATTATTATCACTTTTGCTAATACACACCATTTCCAAAAAAGTTCTTTTGAATTTATTACTTTCACTACATAAAATTTTAATATAATCAAAATCCGTAATATGGTCTTTGTCGATTACATGCTCTGCCAAAGCACAAGATGGTTTCTTAATTCTGCAATCACTTTTGTGGGAAATAATGCGATTTGAGAGATTTCTTCCAGTCTCACCAACATACTCAGCTTCACACTGAGTACAACTAATGGTGTATACACTACATATCCTATGTAGCATATCTGGAGAATAAGAGTTTTCAATGAAAATGTTTTTTAACAATTGAAGATCTTCTTGTAGATAGTCTGGATGAGAAAGTTTTAAAACACGTTCTTTTAATCCTGTTATAAGGTTCATTTTCATCTTATTTGGATGATGAGAGTAATAGCTTATAAATCTAGTACTACACATGGGTTTTCTGAACCATCTAGTTTTCAACATATTGTCTGCATTTCTTACAATTCTCATGTCAAGGAATGGTAGAGAATTATCTACCTCTTCCTCAACTGTAAATTGTATATGTTGATTATGATTGTTGAAAATGTTGACTGTTTCAAGAATTTTGTGTTTAGGAATTGCCAAAACTAAATCATCTACACATCTTTTAATAAACGGAATGAAAAAAGTGCAATTGTTGATACAATCACTAATAACATCATCCATGACATAGCTACTTAGAATGGGTGAAAGACTAGATCCCATAGGGCTACCAAAAATTTGTTTATAAATTACACCATTAAATATAAAAATGTTAGAATCAAAAACAAAGTTGATGAGTGTTTTAAAATGTGATAAGTCAATATTAGTATGTTGCGAAATCTCATTCCAATATTTTTCAACACTACTTATGATTAAATCTAAAGGTAAATTGGTAAAAAGAGATGTTACATCAAAACTAACTAAAACATAATTTTGTGGTAATTGGAAATTATTAATGAAAGAACTAAAATCAAGTGAATCTTTTATGTAAAAATTGTTGTTTAATAAGCATTAGTTAAGATGTCAGTGAGGAGCTGTGCTATTGGTCCATTTGAAAGGCATAAAGTTGAAACAATTGGTCGCATAGATAAAGTTAGTTTATGTATTTTAGGTAGAGCAACATTTTTATATTAATATTTTTTGTAATATGTTAGCAGCATTTTAATATACCAAACTAATTTTATTTGCTGAGTTAACAAAATTTTTTATTTCTACTTCAACTTTGTAAGATATTTTTTATTTTTTAGCAGCTCTTAATAATAATTGTAACACAATTGAAAGCTCGAGTAAAAAATAGTTAACAAATAGCCCCTTTTATTGACTCCAACCCATCCAAAACAGTTTTATATATTGCTTTGGCTTGTAACCTTTAGCTACGTAATTACATAAAAATATTAGTATTTATTCATACAGGATTGTACAAGGAGGACACTTTTCACGCTCGGGGATTCATCAGAGCGGCTTTATTGTAACAAACAAGACATAAACCACGGTTAGGTAGGTGGGCAACATAATATATGGTAAACATACAAAGGAAATGTTCAAGCATACGATCAATTTTACACTCATACCTTTAATTTAATTTTTACAAGAAATATCATAATTATTTTAAAGATTTTTATATTGTCTTCACTTAATAGGAAATTTACGTTTAATGGTGTACTTAATCCCTCTTTTATCAATTCTTTTATCAGCCACGTACTTGTATTACGATGTAGTGGGCAGTTGAAGAATGTGTGATTTAAATCAGCTATACTAGTTCCACACTCACATCGGTCTGTTGGGAGAACTCCTATTTTGTGTAGATGTTTCGGAAAACATCCATGATCTACTTTTAATCTTAAGACAGTTGACACTGTGTTTCTGCTTAGTGTAGCATCTTTGTAAAATTGTTTTACATCTACTGTGGGGTGTAATTTGTATAAATTAGTGCCCCTGCTTTCACCAAACTAAATCCATTGTCTGTCCCATTTAAATTTAATATGTTGTTTGATATGGGCAAGTAGGTCACATGTGTTAAATTCTTCTATCACTATATGTGAATGCTGCAATGGATTTTTAGCTATAGAATCAGCAATAGTATTGCCAACAATATCTGAGTGTCCCTTAACCCATAGAAATTTAGTACCATATGGATCTGATAGTTTGTAACCTCGGAAATCTTTTTTGGATGGTGCTAGAAAGATAACCAATGGTTAGTGTCGTGGGTTCGAAACTAGCTTTTGGAATCGGAAATGGGTCCAACGGACGAAATAAGTAAAGATAGGATAAGAGATATTAGAAAAGATACAGAAATAAACAAAAAGATAGATGGGTAAAATTACCAAAGATACGATAAGATAGGAACAGGGCGCCACTCAATTTTTGGGGTTAAGGAGAAAATTAAGAAACCTTAGAAAAGAAAAGAGACAAGGAAAGATATTTAGGTTCAGAGATCAAACCCAAGGAAAGATACCAACAGTTAATTATCAAATAAATTTGGTCAACACAATATATAAACAAATAATGAATATATTACTGGCCTTCGAAACTTAATCAGCCTGATCTTTCTACTGGTCAAAAATATAGTAATATTTAAAGATAAAAAGCAAATATTCAGAGTTACTATTTTATCAGAGAACATGTTAGGAGACGACAAATAAAATACATACATAAAACAATAATATATTCAACAACAAAATTATGACGCTGCTGAATGCAATACAAGTAATAAAAATACACCAACAACTATAAAATGGTGGTATACACATAAAAATAAGCAGTAATGTAATTAGCAAATACCTTTAAAAAGATATATAAGACAATCATTTACAAATAAAGTGTTATGGGCGTACCTCGAGATATTACAAAAAAATGAATAAAAATTATCAAATTAACGAACTCAAAAGATAACAAAAATTAATTCAATCAAAATTTACAAAAATACAAAGATATTACAGAAATGAAAACATAAAAATTTAACCAAACCGCACTTGGCTAAGTGGATTAACTATCTCGCACTATTATTTAATGAGAAACTAAGATTTAAATGTTCATAATTATTATTTATTGAAAGTTCTTGAATCTATTAAAATGTTCATTAAATTGAAAGCAAAAATCAGCAATCGACAGGTGAAAACATGGAGGAACTTTAGATACGTCCAGATAATGGAGGATGATATGTTACCATACCACATTACTCGCCCGGATAATTCGGACGAGTTAATTAAGATAATGATTACTTACAGTAAATCTTGACGACTGCAGCCTAATTTACTGAAGTTAATACTTTACTGGTATCAAACACTGAATTTAATTTACCTTAAAGGTACTTTATAACTATATTTAATCTAATATAGTATAAGATAAAATACTCAATTAAACAAATGTATACACACTTTAAAAAAAATACACAGAGAACGGTACGATAATAGAGACGATAAGGTATCGCGAAGCGGCCCACGAGAATTCAGTCTTCTCTCAACAACGGCCCACTCATAGTAATTTGGTTTTTTTTAAATTTTACCAACTGCCTAAGAAAAAAGAAGGGGTAGAATCATAGGCCAGTCGTATGTAGTTCTGAGAAGATAAGGTCTTAACGACTTCGGAAAGTTTGAGATATTTACATTACTAGTAAAATATAAACCTGGTAGATTGGGTTTTTACCGAACATGCCATAAAATGCCTTCGACGATTTTGTTTGTCAAAGTATTAAACAGAAACCCGACTTAACCCAAAAGCATTAGTTCTTTTCATATTCAGGATTAAGACGGAAAGGATTAAAAAATCTTCCGTAATTAGGGAAATAACGTGCATTCAATAAAATTTTGAAGTTGGTAAACCAAACATGAGCGTATCATCACAGGGATAAAAGAAATTAAAAATAATTTAATATATTAATAATAAAAAAATGTTACAAGTTTTAGTAACTGTTAAAAAATTCCTAATATGAATATATTGCTATTGATTGTGAATTTAAAAGTTTTGTAAGGAGTGTAATACTGACAGTGAATCACTGCATATGACATTCTTGTTCCACTGGTTTTCACAGCACAATTCAAGGGCTTTATATATAGCACATGCTTCAGCAGAAAAAATGCTGGATTGATTATTTAAAATAAATGATTTTTAATCTTCATTTTTGGTACAAAGTAAGCACTGGTTGTACATGTTGGTGATTTTGACCCGTCCGTATAGATCACAATATGATCTGAATAGTCACTTAAGATTTCTTTAAAAGTAGTGTAGCAAAATTCGTTTTGGTATTTTGGAATAATAATATTTGTAGCTAGAATACTTGTTAGATTTGGTATATCCAATGATTCCCGGATAAGATTACAAGGGGAATTTATTAACTTCAGTTCGTTGCAAGTTATAATTGCTCTTGCAAGTGGTGGATAGTTTTTTTTTAACAAAGTATGTAGATGTTAAATCAGCTGTATTTAATTCATTAATTATTTTTGCATTATAAGTGCCACAATAATGTTGGTTTGGGAAATATTTGCTTGCCAGATATTCTCTGCGCAATGAGAGTGGGTTTTCAGATGCTAGAGCTAGGGTGGCTTCATTTGGAGTGCTTTTCATCAATCCTAACACAATCCTTAGAGCTTTAAATTGAATTCTATCAAGTTTACGTAAATTGGTTATGCTAGCTGACCCATATACCACACAACAGTAATCTATTATAGATCTTATATAGGCTCGATAACAATTCAACGCAATGTTTTGATCTGCACCCCACGATCTCTTACACACCATTTTAAGAAAATTAATACCTTTTTCGCAGCGACTAATTGTATAATTAATATGTTGAGTCCAAAGCAGTTTTCTATCAAGTACGACACCAAGATATCTAAATTCCGAAACAATTGGAATATCATTGCCATGTAAGGTTACAGCGTGATGTTTAATAGGGTGTTTTCTTGAAAAAAATACTACGGCACATTTTTGGTACGAAATATTGAATCCATTTAACCAAGTCCAATTATCCAAGTTGTACATAATCTGTTTGAGTTCAGTAGTGCTTTCACTGTACGTTTTCTTATGTGAATAGATGACAATATCATCAGCATATTGTAAGCAAACAATATTGGGAGACCATAAATTGTGCAAATCGTATGTGTACAAATTAAAAAGAAGTGGACTTAAAACAGCTCCCTGTGGAATACCTTTTGATATGATCTTGGGTCCAATAATATTGTGACCTACTTTTATCCACACTTCTCTCTTTGTATAGGTTTGATAGTAAATGTGCTATCGATTTTGGAATGCCTAGAAACACAAGTTTATCACAGAGTATATTTAAATCAATATTGTCATATGCACTTTTTATGTCAATAAGCAATGCACCTGTTGTCATGGAATTAGAAAAACCAATTTGAACATCTGTAGTCAGACGAACTACTGCATCCGAGGTTCCATAGCCTTGTTTATATCCATATTATGTTGCTGGTAGAATATTATGCTGCCTTAACCAAATTTCTATTCTCAATTTGAGAATTATTTCAAATGTTTTAAAAATCCATGACAATAATGTTATTGGTTTATATGATTCCGGATTATCTTTGTCTTTTCCGGATTATGGTTTAGAATTAATATAACAAAGCAATCAATAAATTTGTAAGGAGGTAATCCAGTTTGCAAAATACAGTTATAAATATGTAGTAGTAGTCTTTTAGCCAGTACACCCATTTTTTCTAACATAATGTAAGAAATCAGATCTGGACCTGAGCTGTGTTTTTGGATATCTTGATAGCATATTCCACTTCAGATGATGTTATTTCTTTTATGTTATATTTGAGTTGATGGGCAACTAGAGTTAAGACTGGAGCAAAATTTAATCCATGTTGTTTTGGCTTTGTGTTTAAACATTTTTTTCGTCGTTTAAACATCTTCGTCTCGAGATGCAACCGTTATGTGGGCTATGTCTAAATAAGCAAGTTCGGTACAATAATCTCTTAATTTTTCATTTGCTTCCTGTTTGCTTGTACTTCTCTGCAATAACTATTGAACTATAGTGCAGAACAAGAAAATCTTTCAATTGCTAATATGTTTTCATCCGTGGTAACTTTGGTGCTCATAAATTATTTAATACCTCATACGCTTTCCCGCTCATGAAAGAGAGGAACATCGAAACTTTTTTTATCATCTTCCGCAATCAAGCTTCAAAGCGAGTGTTCCCAAACTAAGCGTCGTAATGTATTATTATACTAATAACTAATAACTAAAGAAAGTAAAAAAGAAAACACATATGGATTACAGAGGAATTTTACTAATCAATACTACATATAAAATATTAGCTTCAATATTACTAAAAAGAGAGCTACCATACGCCGAAGAAATAGTTGGTTATTACCAGTGTGGCTTCAGACCTGGAAGATCCACTCTTGATCAAACATTTACTATGTAATCATTGCATGGCCCGTTAGAAACGATGTGTGCCAATGGATATCAATATAACTACCTCCGAAAGTTGGAAGCCAATGTAAAACAATAGAACTCACAACTCTCTTTGGGAGCCAATTGTCATGCCTCGTTTAGCTCAGTCGCTCAGGTATGAGAACGTATTATCTTGAAATAAATGTGAAAATGAGTTTATCTAGGACAAAAACTAAGATTTTCACTAATCATATTTATTGTACATAAATAAAAATAAAAATTGAAATAAACAAAACAAATCGGGTCTATAGTTTAACATAAAAACATTTTTAAATTATACTTATGAACGTTGTCGTCAAGTAGCTGGACAGTATTGCAGAATGTATTAGTTAGTTGCTGATCCAGTTAAATCTAGATACTTTCATGTTTGTATATTGAGGTGGCCATTGAGTTCTTAATAGCAACTGCAGTTAATATCGGATGGTCGACCATGTGCTGACCACCCAAAAAGGTGGACAAAAATTCATAATCATCATTATCATCATCCTGACTTCATTTATCACGTCCACTGCTGGACATAGGCCTCCGATACTGCTCCATTCTTTGCGATTTTGTGCTCTTTGTTGCCAACTTTTCTTATTCGTTGCCTGCCCAATTCCATTTAGGCCAAAAATTAGGCCAAAAAAACTAGAAAAATTAACCATGTGATAGCAACATCATATATGTTTTAAAAAGATTGAAAATAATTATTATATTAAATAGAAAATAGCAAATTGGAAAGGATAAAATGAATATAATTATTGTTAAAAATAGTATTTAAATTATATTAAAGATTCTAACTGGATGAGACGAATTATAAGTTTAAAAGAAACATGTGCGGAGGTGATGTATGTGTAAAAAAGATCAACTTATAAAAACAGATGTAAAAAATATAAACTGGAAATGTAAGTACTCGTCCCAGGAAAAGATTTAATATATAAATAATTTTATTAGAAAAAGCATCCAGCTTAAATAAGCAAAAGACAAAAACTATATAATGCACCTCTAAAGAATTGTGGCAATGAGAAATGACATGACAGAGCAGAGTTGCCAACCGACAAATAGCGTTTGTCGACTGAAGTAAGGAATAGAAATTTATATATGTTCTATGTCTGTCATAGAACAGACTCTGGTCAAATCCAGGAAATATAACTGAAATAAATAAAGATTGAAAATGAAAAATAAAGATTAAATAGGATATTAAATTGATTGAAGAGCTAAATAAAGAATTCAACACCAACTATTTTTAAAATAAAAATAGTAAAGTGGAAGTTACTAGATGAATAAAATTAAAAGAAATTGAAATAAAATAATTATTTAAATAAAACAAGTGTTACTATTCCATTACATTCTTCCATTGTTACTATATGGAGTTGAAGCCTGGATACTGACGCAAGCCACAGAAACGTGGATTGAAGCCTTCGAGATGTGGATCTACAAAAGGATATTAAAAATATCCTATGTGGATCATGTCACCAACGTTGAGGTCCTACAGCGCATGAGAAAAGAAACAGAATTGCTTAATTTAGTGAAGAAACGTAAACTTGAGTACCTGAGGCACATGATGTGGAACGAAGAAAAATATCGAATTCTTCAACTCGTTATGCAGGGTAAAGTATTTGGCAGGAGAGGACCGGGACGCCGTCGTATCTCGTGGTTAAAAAACCTACGACAATGGTTTGGGATGACCTACGCGGAGGTGTTTCGCAGAGCAGTTAACAAAACCATGAAGAATACTGAAGAAGAAGAAGAAGAAAATAAAACAAACAAACATGTGCCGTTTATAATGTTACATCTATTAGACACATGCTTGAAAAGTATTGGTAGAATAATCAAGACGTATATCATTTCTTTATTGGTATCAAACAGGCTTATTATTCAATTAATCGTCTAATACTGTGGAATACAATGGTTGAGTTGAGCATACCTAAGAATCTAGTTCTTCTTCTTTGAGTACCGTGCCCAAGTTTTAGGCGTGGGTAGCTTCCTTGACGATTTGCCGATATCGTTCTCGATCTTGCGCGGCATGTAATAATTCATCTACTGATAAGCTAGTCCATTGACGAAGGCTTCGGAGATTCCTCTTTTTCCGTCGATCTTTCCGTTGAGTATCAACTGAGTTAGAATAGAAGCTACATCAGATGCTTTCTACTTAAATTTTGGACTGAGGCAAACAGATAGTACAATAAAATTGTTAACGGCAGTCAGAATAGGACCAGATATATTAGCGAACATCTGTAAAAGCAACAAACCGTATAGCAGAAGACCCGTTGGAAGGCCGCCAAAAAGGTGGAAAGGTAATATACAGTCAACAACGACTGAAACAGAATAAGAGGCAGACAAACAGGAGTAATCCTAGTCGCACGAAGAAGAAGAGAAGAAGACAGACAGATCCGCTGTCCCCATTGTTGTTTAATCTCGCCTTAGAATATGTTATGCGAAAAATTAATCCGAAAATAAAACTAGACATAGATGCTCCGGGAGTAAAGATCTCTCTCGCCTGACGTAGATTTAGTAGCACAATCAACATTAAAAGTTAAGGATATTTTCTCGAGCTTTGAAGAAGCTGCATTAAATATCGATCGAAAAGTAAAAAGACGGCGAATTAGGCAAAATGTTACTATAAACAATCGCAACTTTGAAGTGGTTAAAGAATTCAAATATCAGGAGCATCAATCACCAATGACAATAGAGTAGAACGAGAAACTGAAAGACGCATAATAGCTGGAAGCAGATATTTCTTTGCAATGCAATATCTAATGTGGTCAAAACTTCTCTTACGAGGTGGCAATTTTAAGCTATACAAAACCACAGAATAATAAACAATCAGAATGCTCACTCTCAGATGCCGCCTTTGAAGTTTTTCAGCACGCGTGCCATGTTTTAGAAGGAAACACATAACACAGACATATGATTTGTGAGGTTATTTAATTGTTTATATTTATGTTTAATTATATTATATTTATGTTATTATATTTAACAATGTTAATATAATTGTATAGTATGTCTATGATTGCCGTAAGTCAATTAAACCGGGTTAATTTTTCTATGCACACCACATAAACCACACTAGTTCCCTCTAAAACATGGCGGAACGTCTGCGTGAAGGAGATGCGCGTACTTAATTTTCCATGGAGAGTGGGCATTCTGATTATTTATTATTCTGTGACAAAGCCATAATACGACCATTAATGGCATATGAAAGCGAAACATGGACGCTGACAAAAAAAAAGTAAATCAACTGCTGGTGTGAGAACGTAAAATCCATGGACGTATAAATAAAGATGGACTAGGCATGCCCTGCACTCTGTTCACCTAAATTTGAAGTCAAAAAGTTTATAGGCGCGGGGAAAGAGACGAGGTGATAGACTGTGACATTACCTTTTAAGCCAGCGGCGTACCTTCCAATATTTGAAAGTTATTTGAAACAGTTTTTTCACTTGAATAAATAATGACTATTGGTTTGACTTTTGCTTTTGCTTGCTTTTATTTTTAGTATCGTAAACATATGAAATATTTCGAATAAGTGAAAAACAACAAACGGTGAATAATTTTAATTTTCAGTGTATAGAAATATATTTATAAAAATTAATTTACACAAAAGAATAAAGATGGAGTAAATAAAATCGTAAAGTACTTTATATAATATTTTATTTAAACTAAAATATCACACAAGCAATAAAAAGTTTTAAAAATTCTTCCCCAAACATTAACCTGTTCAGGGTATTGAGTATGTTCTGCTCTTATCCAGTGAGTGATAAGTTGAAAAAATATAGTGAATTATGATGTATAACTCCAGCTTAATTGTTAGTTGGCAACATTAGTATGTCACGTTAGACATAGCAGTAGACAGAAGAAAGATAAAAATTCAGGAATATGTGTTTAAGAAAATATTAATAAACGTAATAAAACCATAAACCATTGTTTAACAAAACATAAACAACAAACCACATAATATACAACAATATATAAATCACATTAAACCTTATGGAACGGGTAGGGTTCTAAAATAGAAATATGCTTTATTGTCATTGAAAATTATACAATGCTTACAAAAAGTAAAAAAAAACAATAATAACAATTAAAATTTACTAAAATTACAAAAATCGTCAATATCACAAAATAAAAGATAGTAAAATATACAATTCATTGCAAAATCTAATTGTTGCATAATAAAACCTTATGAAATAGTTTACGAATAAGTTTTAGTTGCTGCATGTGATACACAAATATATATATATATATAATATATATATATATATATATATATATATAATATATATATATATATATATATATATATATATATATGATTTCAGATGTTTTCCGGTTTTGACTCCGCGTTAAATAGTTTTGGTTTTTAGAAAAACCATTGTTTTGACGACGTGTCGGCAAGGTCACACTTGCCATTGTCAAGTCAGATTAGTTCTGCTTCAGTTCTCCTGAAACATCAAGACAAAGCAGAACTAATCTGACTTGAGTGTGACCTTGCCGAAACGTCGCCAAAACAATGGTTTTTCTAAAAACCAAAACTATTTAACGCGGAGTCAAACCCGGAAAACATCTGAAATTACATATAGCTCCCGCGGAAATATTTCAAATTCAATATATATATATATATATATATATATATATATATACGTTCGGATAGATTTCCGCGGTCAGATGAATAACTCATCCTTAGTTACCAATCTTCCAGAATACTCTTTCACTGAATAATACGGTCTTTGAGATAGATAGGTTTTTGTCATTTTACGGAACTTAAGGATAGAATTTGTAAGTTGCAGAGGGGGATAATTGTATAATTTTTTTGCCGAATATAATATAGATTTCTTTACTAAGTCAGTGAACGGGATCGATAATTACACATCAAAGGTTGAATTTCTGGTGGAGTAGTCATGATTGGGTCCTGTTAGAAAAACATGTAGGTATTTACCAATTAAGAAAATAGTTTCTAGAATATACGAAGAGGGAAGAGTAAAAATCCCGTGATATTTGAAGTAGCTTCTACAATGTGTTATTCTTCGGAGTTCAAGAAGATACCGTATTGCTCTTTTTTGTAATTTAAAAATAACATTAGATTGGGCAGCTGTACTAGAACCGCAAAAAGAAGGCCATATCGAAGATAAGACTCGAACCATGAAAAATATGTTATTGGAAGATGCTAAATTGATTTACTCTAAAACAGATCTTATTGCATAGCAGGCTGAGACTAGTTTATTACTTAACAAATTGATATAAAGGAACCATTTAAGGTTGTTGTCTGTAAAAATACCATGAAATTTTACAGAATCAACTATACTGATCCGGCTATTATTAAGAAGCAAGGGTTGAAGAGCTCCTTTATAGGATAATGCTACTGTCTTATTCACGTTAAAAGATAGTAAATCAGATTCAGTTTCAGTTTCTGATGCTGTAATGGTGCTCGAAGATGCGTTTTCTGTATCTATATTTTCCTTGTTGTCTTCATTGTCATTTAAACATCTAGAATATTCAATTTATGTACATTAAAGAAGAGTAATAAAATTGGTTTAAGATTGAAATAATCTCATACAAAATATAGCCAAAACTCACCTCCTTTTTAATAGTTTAGGAGAATTAGATTTTACATTAAAGCCCAAGTCTGTCTCCATATTACATTCTTCAGTATCAATAAAACTTCTAAAATATTTTAATATTAAAATGAAATAAGTAATCAAAATCCACATTTAGATTTTATTTGTAAATTTAATAAACAAATTCGATACAAACCCACCCTTTGAAGGTCCATAAAAATCATCCTTATCAATACTACTGGAAGCTGTTGCTTTATTTTCCATATCGTTTGTAGAACTAAAACATTGAATTATTAAACAAAAACGAAAAAAGACATGCTATCAATATTATGGAATATGCTGTGAGTATGCATTATTTTTGGTTAAATTTAATATTCGTACAATGAACATAACCTATAGATATGTATATATTTCATTGAAATTAATATATTTATAGCAATTATAGTGTAGATTAGAAAAAATAAATAAATGTATTTATAATACTACAAAATTAAACTTCAATTCATGTCAAGCATGAAGTATTATCACATCCCTGTACTACGCCTATGGACAAAATTCCAATGTTTACAATACTTACGAATGAAATGACAGTTCTGGATGTAAATATGAAGTTTTCCTGCATACAACACAGTTACGCACCATTATTACACTTAACTATCAACTATTCTTCACTTCTAATTTAAAATATATTAACAAATTCACTAAAATGTCACAAATAAGAAAATTATCAACTCAAAGGTAAACAATACAACGCCATGTTCTTTTTCGTCAAATCGCTAGGATTGGTTGATATTACCAACGATGCCAAGTTTTACAAAAGTTAAGATTATCAGAATATATTTTCTTTTAATAAATTAAAAAATTAATTTTTTTCTTTTAATTCCTTGGTTGCGAAATGAGTATATCTAAAAATAGTTTATACTAATTAGATAATACATTTTTACTTATAGATTAAAAATAAATTACACTAAAAATCGAAAATTATTTCGAAGATTGACTCGGAAAAAAAATAATATGACAACGTCAAATTAGGGATTTGTGCCTATGACTGTGAATATCTCATGACATCAAGTATAGATGTAAACAGACCGGTCCATCTTTATTTATACGTCCATGGTAAAATCCTTCGAGTAATATATGGCACTTGCAGAGATAGCGTGACAAACGAATGGAGGCGCAGACACAACAACGAGTTATACTCTCTTCAGAAAGAAAAATCTAGTGAGATATATAATGGTCAATCGGCCAAGATGAGCAGGATATGATGGGCTGGACAAGACCATATGGGCGAAGGTCTGTAGGACGGCCTAGAAAAAGGTCGAAAAATCAGTCAAAGATGATCTGGTGAAAATGTGAGTGTGACAATGGGGAATAGTGGCACAAGAAAGCCAATCTCCTAATTGATTGACACATATCTTGAATTTGAGTGACGATTGTGTTTATTTTACCTATAAGCGTAGTATAATATGCATACATAAATTATATAAATTCTCTTTTGTGATACCACTTGACAGGTTACTATTACTTATTTTTTTTTTTTAGAAATTTAGCAAATTCTAGAAGAAGTTTACCAGATATTCCATCCGAACAAATAACTACAGTAAATTGGGATCCGACAGATAACTCATCGGAGCATTATGCAACTCTTGGACAGTATCAAAATGCGGGTAAGTATGCTTATAAAAATAAAATTAACCATTTTGACTGTAATTAGAAAGATATGTTAGACTAAAACGTATATCTTGCTTTTTTTTAACAATTTCATACACCATTCCTTAGTTTGCAATATTTTTCATTTTTTTTTCTTTATATTAAGGCTGTTTTATCGGTGCACCAAAATTTTTTCTCTGTTATTTACCGACGAAATGTCTCGAAATTTGGACATGTTATACGAAATTATGTTGCCTTTAAACTGATGGTTTTACTTTTTTTATTTTTTTGAATTTTCTGTTGAAAAATTGGATTATACTGTTTAACGTTCTATTATAACCAAACTTTTCACGCCCATCAGTTGAAAGAGTTTTTTTTTCTGTAATCGTTGATTCTTTTTTCACCTTTCTGTGTCCAGTAATAATCGAGAAAAGCGTATTCAAACTTTGAAGAAAATTGCTAAAAAATACTGAAATCTAATAGTGAAACGTGTTCCTCATCATTGTCGCTGAGCTTGATCGTTATCGCATTAGTGACGTCAAATCACATGAGCGTACGGTACGGTCTTATTTTTATTTCTCTATGGGTACGGTCAGTTAGTTCGCTTGAATTAGAATCCATTTTAGTTCTTTCATTCTTGTATTTTCTTTATCAACTTGCTTAGTTTTTACAGTTTACAGTATTCTTATTTATTTTGAAAACATTGAAATTATTTAGTTTACGTGTATGTTAAGTAATATATTATTAGTTTAGTGGTATAAGTTAAAAGTTCTTTAGTTTACGCGTATTTTTAAGTATTACATTAGGTTAGTGATATAAGTTATAAGAGACAAGATAAAAAATAAGTCCTAGTAAACGTCCTTTGTCAAGGAAAAGGAGAGCAATTGCACTGCTTTAGTATTTATTATTTATATTACAACCGTTTTTAAAAGCTTTTATTTAACTTCTTAATCTTAATCTATTCAAGGTTTGAATAATCATTCTCCATTTTCATGCAACTTTTCTAATATGGAGATTAACTAAGAAAAAATGGACGGATTGATAAGTACATTGACTTTTAAATGTCAAATGTGGAATATTGAAAAGGAGATAGCAACATAGGATTCTGGTAACAATTCACTGAACTTGAATGGTTCTGGTTATTCAGACATACAGCAGCAGCACGCTGCATTAAATATACCTGTGATTTCCTACAGGCAGTATGCAAAACATACGGAAACAGTTGCAGATACCATCGGCCAAACACTTTGTGATTCCTTAGAAGAGGCTGGACGGGAGGAATTAGCTTTAGCCAAAGAAATTGGTGAAGTAAATTCCGACGGAAATGAGTTAATAACCGTTATAGCTGATGGTGCTTGGTCAAAAAGATCGTATAAAGTAAACAACGATGCTTCTTCAGGTGTAGTACCTGACGTTGTAAAATTTATTAAATTAGTACGCCTTTGATGGATAGGACATGTAATTAGGCGAGATGAAGATGAAACAATCAGAAAAATTTTCGACCGAAGAGGACCAGTGGGAAGACGATCCAGAGGAAGACCAAAACTTAGGTATCAAGATAACATAGAGGATGATCTAAAATCCATCGGAGTTAAAGCATGGAGAAAGTTGCCAGAGGCAGGGGCGAATGGAAGATTGTTCTGAAGAAGCCTTTGGCTCATGACGAGCTGAAATGCCACTGATATGATGAAATAACTATCCACGATTTGTGTTTTATTCATCAATTGGATACTTTTCTTATGTAACTGCAACCTATAAATATATTAAAATAATGTATATTCCATTCAGAGCTCTTTTTCCTCGCAGTGCGTCGCCTCGAAATACTTGCCAGATAAATACATTTACTATTATGATGATTTCGCAGGTACCAATTTTTTATAGATAAATAAAAATATTTTTTGTTTAATTTTTACTACGCTAATATCAGTTTTCTCTAACAAATATTAACAAAATATTAATTATATATTCATATTAATATAAAAAAATTTAAAATTATTATAAATAAACACCATGGTGTTTTTTGCAGTCACGTTTCACAAATTTTTATTTAATACTATGTTTAGCTAAGACATATAAATTAAAAATGTGATTAATTCTTTCTAAAACATTATCTGCGATAATTAATCTAAAAAAGAGTATTCCGACAAAACTAATTTGAATGGAGAATAATGCATTTATTTTAAACAACCCGTGGGCCGGCGCCACTGAATAAACATCCAAACTATTACGAAGTCACGTAGGGTCTGACATAGCAGTGTAGAAAAGTAAGTGATACGCCCACTTCAAATCGCAGTATGCTATAACTGCGAAAACAGCCTTAATATTGACGCTTCTCCCATAAAAACCCGTTACAGACTTTTGCTGCAGTGAAGCTCTCTTCCTCTTGATTTTTCTTTTCTCATAATTTTTTCCCCTTATTATACGTAAAAACCAATAAATTCAATTCAGATTATACTAAAACTAAAGATTAGATTAAAACACCTAGAATTATTCTCCCTTTTTAAGGAGATTTTTTTTCTCTGTTGTTTCTTGTTGTAGGTATTGGTAATGTTTACTAACATAACTCTTGCCTTCCATGTTATTAGGTTCTCTGCCGCTATTTCCCATTGTTTCACTCCCGTTTTCTCCAGATCTTCTCTGACTGCATCTTTCCACCTTTTTTAGGCCGTTCTATAGACCTCTCATCTGATCTTACCCAAACACATTGTTTATTGCACTGTTTTTAGTTATTTATTAATAATTTACACTTAAGATTTTTATTTAGTTTTTATTTTACAGTTATTTTTTACACTATATTAATTTATTTACGCTCACTAAAACACAATTAATTTGTTTAACATATATTTTTTACTTCATTCGCATACATATTTATATTTTAGACTGATTCTCTATGACTCATTCTCAGTATTGATATTGTCCAGTTGGCTCCTAGATTGTAGTAGAAATTTCTCGATCCGACCCCATACCGGCGACTTGATTATTGCTCGCGTATTGTCCTTGGCCCTCTCGAACGGTCGGCCATCGAGACGCTGCGGCGCCACGCAGAGCCGACCTAACATAAAGGGATTGTCGTTACTGCGTATAACATGTCCTGCCAATCTAATGCCAATCTTGGTCTATTGGTCTTTATATATCTCTCACTAGATTTTTCTTTCAAAGAGAAATTCTAACTTGTGTCTTTGTCTCCATTCGTTTGTCAGACTATATCTGCAAAGGCCTTATAATACTAGAAGAATACACGAGTGCTGATCGTATTACGATCTTGTATATCTGGATTTTTGCACCTCGTGAGATAAATTTTGACGTCATTAGATGTTGCATTGCAAAGAATTATCTGTTTCCCGCCATTATTCGCGTTTCAACTTCTCTTGTTGTCATTGGTGATTATTGCTCCTAGATATTTAAATTCTTTAACCACTTCGAAGTTATGATCTCGCCGTCGTTCTTGTTTTGAAACGACCATGTATTTTGTTTTGTCTTCATTTAATTTTAGACCGATATTTAATGCAGTTTCTTCAAATCTTAAGAAAGTATCCTTAACTGCTAATTTTATGTGCTACTGCATCTACGTGATTGCAGAGAGAACGGTATTTGCTCCACGTGCAGTTATATCTGGGTTTCTTTTCGGATAAATTTTTCACATGATATCTCTGTCTCAGTCCAAAATTCAGACAGCATTTGATGCATTTGCTCCTATTATAATTTGTAGAAAGAAGTTACTTTACCAACCATTGCATTTCATAGTCTTAGACGGTTAATTGAATCATAAGCCTGTTAAAAATCTATAAAGATCTGATGTACGTCTTGATTGACAATTAATTTTGTGCTATTCTAGAAATATGGTTAAACATTTTAATTCACAAATTATTTTTATACTTTTAGCTAAAAGACATACAATAGCAAATGGCCTCGACCAACGGCCCAGTATTTCACAACATAGTTCAATTAGTCAAAACGATGATAATTTTTCACCATATGAAAGGGTCAAATATGACAAAATTAATTCTACTGAACATCCTTACGCCCAGGTACAGCCGAATACTTCAAAACCAATTTTAGTTGAAGAAAATAATGGGTCATCAGAAGAACGAATAAATTTATTAAGGTTTGTTACATTTTATGTATTTGGTATTTTAAAATGTCCGCTTTCTCTTTTTATCCCTTACTGAGTTATATAAGTTTATTCCAGGAAATGTTTGAGTCTAAAATGATGGTACAGTGAAAATATTATATATATTTAGTTCAGGGTTTTACCGTTTACTCGCTGCCATTATATACATGAAAATGTATATCGCACTTTCATTATCAATCATTTTAGCATCAGAAAATTGGCATCGCTGTTGAATATATTATTACCCACAACGAAATGGTGAATTTAAGAATTTATATATATTTTTTTCATCCACAAATCATTCTAGCATCTTGTTTGATTAAAAGTAACGGGTTATATATTGGGTATATATAACGGAGTATATATTGCATATTTTTGCTCCAATTGGTCCAGTCGTGATGTACAGCACCTCAAATGATAGGATTTAACCAATAAAATACAATAAGACAGAAAAGCAGCATGTCAAAAAAGCCTTAGTTATATATCTTCGTTTCTATAAGTCCAACCGTGACGTACAGTATCTCAAATGATAGGATTTAACCAATCGAAAACAATGAAATAAAAAAATCAAATACAGCAACATGTCAAAAGGGCCGTAGTCACGTATTTTTGATCCTATTAGTCCAATCGTGACGTATAGTACCTCTAATGATAAGATTTAACGTAAACAATACAATGGGATAGAAAAATCAAATACAGCACAATGTCAAAAGGGCCTTAGTTGTGTATCTTCGGTTCTGTTAGTCCAATCATGACGTGCAGTACCTCAAATGAAAGGATTTAACAAATAAAATACAATGAGATAAAATGAGGTAATGGAGTAGCATGTCAAAAGGGCCTTAGTTATGTACCTTCGGTCCTATTAGGCCAATAGTGACGTACGATATCTCAAATGATAGCACTTAATCAATAGAATACAATAACTTGAAATTGGAAATTAAATACAGCAACACGTAAAAAGAGCCTTAGTTACGTATCTTCTTTTTAGTAGCACAATCGTGACTTACAGCACCTCAAATGATAGGATTTAACCAATAGAATACAATGAGAAAGAAAAATAAAATACAGCAGCATGTCAAAAGGGCCATAGTTATGTTTCTGAGATCCTATTAGTCCAATCGTGACGTTTCGTACTGCAAATGATAGAATTTAACTCACGATACTATGACTTCCGAGATAAAACCACTTCGCAATCCAATTTTTTACATCGATGCACATGACGTGACTTGGCGATAAAAGTTTATCTTTAATTTAATATTCTGAAATATGTTTTATATAAAGTGCACACATTTATTTGTCAACGTACAAGATAAACGATAAAACAATACTAAGTCTGACAAAACTCCATGCAAAACAGAACATTTCTGGTGATATTTGTCGCCAAGTGACGTCACACATGCAAAACAGATAGACTGATCGCGTGCGCGTGGGTTTATCTTTAGTTCATAGTATCATGAATTTAACTAATAGAATACAATAAGATATAAAAATCAAATAGAGTAGCGTGGCGAAAGGGCCTAGTTATGTGTTTTCTATCCTATTAGTCCAATCGTGACGTACAGTACCTCAAATGATAGCATATAACCAATAAAATAATACGACGTAGAAATCAAATACAGCAACACGTCAAAAGAACCTTAGGTGTATATCTTTGCTCCTATATATGCTGTGTCAAAAGAGCCTTAGTTATGTATCTCAGGTGCTATAGGTCTAATCATGACATATAGAGCTTAAAATGATAGGATTTGACGGAGATAATACGATGGTGGAGACAAATTAAACATGGTGGCGTGTAATAACACCGTAAACTGGCAGCAATAAAACGTATTAACCCACAGAGGTGTATGACATATTACTTTGATGATATTATTATTATTTGTTATTATGACAGGATTTAGCGAATAGTATACGATTACGTCATACATCTCTTTGCATACCTCCACTTTTAGTTAACTACTGTACATATGATAAACGCGAAAAAGTCCAACGTTCACTGTTAGACATATGCCTTCCGTTAACTGCTCACATTTATTGCTCCTTGACGCTGTGACGTGAATGGGATAGGACAGTGTATCATACGTGGAATGCATCGCAGAACGTGAAATATTGGCGTAAAATTATATGATGACCATAGATGGTTCTTTAATATCCAGCAAACGACTCCCTTTGTAAAGGTACATAGGCTTGCATCTGTGCGGGAAAAAGTTGATCATTCGTTGTACCCAAAGGGCACCATAAAATATTTAACGTTATAATATGATATAATGTAACGGTATGACAGTATGACAAATCTTTTGGTTTGGCATGGGAGCACGCCTATGTACCTTTACAAAGGGAGTCATGCATAACCTTTAAGTTGATCGTAATACATAACTGCAACAACACGACTTGCCTTAGTATACACAGTGCATTCGGTACGTTTTTTAAACATGATTAGAAAATTGTTGACTGGAGGCTATTACAGAAGTTTTTAAAATTTTCGCGTGTCACCGCCTTTTCTTAAAATATACCAACCAGATAATAATAATCAAGCAATCTTCTTCTTTAAGTTCCATCTTCTATCGAAGGTTGGAAATCATCATGGCTATGCGGACTCTGTTGACTGCCGCTCTAAAAAGTTCTGCACTACTGCATTCAAACCATTCCCTCAAGTTCTTAAGCCAGGATATTCTTCGTCTTCCCACATTTCGCTTTCCTCGGATTTTGCCCTGCATAATAAGTTGTAATAATGCGTATTTTTGCCCTCTCATCACATGTCCCAAGTACTCAAGTTTTCGTCTTTTAATAGTTAATATTATTTCCGCCTCATTTCCTATCCTTCTAGTTACTTCCATGTTTGACATTCTTTGAGTCCATGATATTCGTAGGATTCTTCTGTAACACCAAAATTCAAAGGCGGCCAACTTATTCAGATGAACTTGTTTTAGTGTCCAAGCTTCCAGACCATAAAGAAGAGTAGAGAACACGTAACATCGAAGCATTCTCAGGCGTAGTTCTAACCTTATATCCCGACAACAAAGAAACTTTTTAAGTTTAATAAATGATGTACGTGCTATTTCAATACGTGTCTTAATTTCTTTGGTTTGGTCTACATCTGATGTTATCCATGTTCCTAAGTATTTCAAGTATCAAGTAAAATATAGTAAATTATAGTAAAAAATCAAGCAATAGAACACTGAAAACTTTTGTTTCTAACTGTCCGCCCGTGAATGACTTGCCATTTTTTAAATAACACTTCATATTGCACTATTTTATTGTATTTTTCTCATTTTTTAAGATAATTCTTGTAGGAATATATTTATTTATAACATACGGTTTTATGGTCTCACGACAAGTATTACGGCTTGATTATACAACCTAAATATATCTTTTACCGCACTGTTCATTGAGAATTATGTTTGTAATGCGATAAGAGGACCGTATATACGAGACACCAGTGACTCATGCCACACATAAAACTTCGACAGGAAATTCTATTTCTACATTTCTATAAAAAAATAGATTACTTGTTTTGTGTAATAATTTAGTTTAGGTCGAACAAGAGTTGCAGTAAAAAATTTTTCTGAAATAGAATTTAAATCATATTTCGAATGCTTTGTGAAAGATAACCAATTTATAATATTCCCGACAACGTAAAAACACATTTCTTTTAGAATATGGGTCGATGAATTCAAATCATAGTTCAAGAAACGAATTTATGTGCAGATGTTTAACTACAAAAAATACAAAACCAAAATCTAGATTAAAAAAGTCGCAACTACTTATATTGAAGCTTCACCCCATTATTGATTTCACAAGTGATAAAATGGGTCGACAAAGAACCAGTTTTAATTATTACAACATTTAAACATAATAGTTGTTAAATCAATATAAGGTTGAATGTTCGAATAATTAAACTTTGAGGGTATACAAGGCAACTATCGAACACGGTGATTAATTTAATCTTGCCCAAGTACTTTCAATCAATAGATCATCTTCAGGGGCATTTCGTCAATTGTGGACTATCCGACATAGTAGAATGTCATAAATTTAAAACTGGACATAACAATACAAAATACACTACACTAAGACAAACAAACACTTTAAAATTTATATGGCGAAGCTACATATTGTGAAGAAGCCGGAGACAGAATGATGTCATTCTGTCTCCGGCTTCTTCACAATATGTAGCTTCGCCATATAAATTTTAAAGTGTTTGTTTGTCTTAGTGTAGTGTATTTTGTATTGTTATGTCCAGTTTTAAATTTATGACATTCTACTATGTCGGATAGTCCACAATTGACGAAATGCCCCTGAAGATGATCTATTGATTGAAAGTACTTGGGCAAGATTAAATTAATCACCGTGTTCGATAGTTGCCTTGTATACCCTCAAAGCATAATAGTTGTATCTTGGTTTATTCAGGTGGAAAATAAAATTAGACACAAGTGCTAAAACCACAAACTATTCTAGATTATAACGAGAAAAAAGAGTTGATTTTAGTGATCAAATGGCTTTTTACAAAAGCCCAATACGCAAAATACTAAAGTGGTACCGGAAAGTGGCAGTGGAATTAATATTTAATACCGCAGTAGTCAATACTTAGTTGCTAAATAATAGAAAACGCGAAAAAAGCGACAACCTATCCTTGAGTTCAGACTGGAATTAGCGAAGGCGTTTGCAAATAAAGAAATGTTGAAACCCTGATGACTAATTACACCCAAAAAATACCATCTCAGGCAAAGCGATGTAGATAATAAAAAGAGAAGGAAGTGTACAAGAGGTTACAAAATTTTAAGAATAAGCGTGACTAGTAGAAAGGCCGATAGAAAAATTAAACAAGTTAAAACATACTGTGAAGAATGTGATGGCAAAACTGCAATATGTCTAGTGTGCTTCAATGAAGCACATTAAAAAGCAATTTTACTTATACAGGAACTATTATTGAGTAAAAACGTGTTGTGACTCAAGTGCCCTTATAGTATTGGAAAACGTAAATTGATAGTTTCTAGTGGTATGTTTTTATTGTTAATTACGTATGTTAAAGTAAGGTGTAGTATTTGTAAAAAAATGGATGTAAATAATATTATGTGTTCGACATCTAAAAAAGCTAGACGTAAACATAAACGTAGATTGACCACTGCTGAATTACAATCATTTTTAGAAGCATCTGGCGAGGATGATGTAGATTAAATGAATCGTGGAAGTGACTCTGACGTAATATTTGCACAAAGTCGTTTAGAAAAATCGAGGATTGCGTTTTGGAAACAGACAACACAAACAGAATTTAAGACTTTTCTCGGGCTTATATTCTAAATGAGGACAATTAAGATGAACCGTCTAAATGACTACTGGAAAAGTATGGGTAACTTCTATAATAGATCTATCAGTAATTGACTTTCCTAGACAATTACTGATAGCCCATATTAAGAAATATCCGAATAGACAATCCCCACTTGTCAAAGAAACTAAAAAAAAAAACGTAAAGTGGTCAGTATTTACAGTCCTGAAGGAATATGTGTGACCAAGTGCAGAGATAAACAAGACATAATTACTATTTAAATGGGAATAAGCCACAATTAAAGGTTAAAATACGTTTATTGGCATTTCAATTTCCAATTCGGAAATCGTTCTCAAAATAGAAACGTATTTTCGTATTTTGCCGAAAAACCCTCAATTATTTTGCAGTAATTTATAAATTTTAATAGCTTCGTTTGTACATAATGGCATTTAATATAACTAATTTAAATTGGGGCAGTTAATACGTTATTAAAGTGTGGTATATTTCACATAGATCACAAAGTTATCCAATTTGTTTATCCCAAAGAGCGATTATCTAAACGACTGTACTTGCCCAGATAGTCACTGTGTACTCTGTATACACACGTGTATTCTGTAAATCGAACTCGCTTTTATAAGAGTTCATTTTTTCAACGGAAAAATTTAGTAAGATAGGTCAAAATAGCACAATTCTTATCATTTGGTTGAGCTACCCTAGTAAAGAAATGAAGGTTCTACGTGCCACAGAAGTCGAGATATTAAATGTTTTGCAAGCGTGCTTCAATTTAAAGTCCGAATCTAAAAAAAAAACAAGCTCAGACAGTTCTTACCTCCGTGGTACTTTTCCGTGGCGGTAATTTACGAATACCATTATTTTAATGGGTTATAACATTTTACTCCTTTACTGTGTATGCCATCTATAACTTCGATTATATATTATTGATCTTAATTCAAAATCCTTTCAATTTTTAGATCTTAGTATTAATAAACAATGAAAATATGATTTTAAGAATTAAATACTATCTTAGTTCTTATTGGTTAAATATGGTTCTGTTTTTGTCTCTTTGTTTTCTTATAAGCCATTAAGATTGCAAATTACAAAATACTTGTACATACAAGTATTGGACAAGTATTTGGATAAGTTCAAAGTGATTTGCTTAATATTTAGCACACCTTAAAAACCCACTAATTGCCATAATTTGAAGTAGCTATATTATCTGCCGTTGGGCAAAAAATTAAATTATTAACATTTATAAATTACTAAAAACATAATATTTTAGAGTTTAGGGTTTTTTGCAATTACCTCGCTCAATTATTTATATATTTTAATTTGGTATCCCTCAACATAAAAAACCTTTTATGGTCTACAACTTTTATTTGAATCATTTTTCTTTAGAATGTAAAAAAACGTTTTACAAGCAAAAATTTTTTTTGTATCTTTTAAGATTGTTTAAAAAAAAAGAACAAAGCATAATTAACTGTACATCTTTACGAATTTTCATCAGCTACCTCTCATACTATTTAGAATTTAAATAACTGTATAATATTTTTGAAAACTATTTACCGAGGTTCTGTGAAATACTTTCTTGTTGCATGGTTAAGTTAAATATTATTTTTTTATGTATATTATGTATATAAAAATGTAATATTAATTTCATTTTTAATTAACTAATATTTATTGTTTATTGTACAAATTATCTTAAATGTGTATACACATTTTTTACAAAAAAAAAAACGTTTTTGAGAACGATTTCCGGAATGGAAATCAAAATGTCAAACATAAGTTAACTAAAAATGTGATTCTTATTAGAATTACAACCAATAATTGAGGCGTAATCCCATAAAAACATAATATTTACTTCAAACTATTTACCGATAGCTTGGATTAAAGAGGTTGTAAATTGAAATTTATGTAAAATATTCCCCTACACAATTCTCTGGGAAAAATATCTACGTTAAATAAATATACCTACCATCTAAACACAGAAAAAACCAGTGAAGACCGCAACTTGTTAGCAGGTTGAACCAAAACGGATCGGATAAAAATCGATATTTATGTATCTAGATATTATTTTAAGTATTAATATCGGCAACATCTATTGGCTTTAAAATGATAGCAAATACAGTGATTTTAAATGATCGATGTTAAAACGTAGGTTTAATGTAAAAAATTAAATATATAAAAAAATCAGGATATTGAAAAACCGACAACGGTGCTAGCCAACAGAGGTGCACTAAACGAACATACACAACTTATATATAGAAAATAATAGATTTTCTTGGTGATGCTAAATTACTGCAACGTGAAAGAAGTTTAAAATGATGGCGGGATGTATATATATATATTATAGAGTGTGTATAACGACGCTAAGAATACAATTCTTTGGAGGGTAACTTTCGGGAAAGCGTCAAAACAAGGATCAGCTAGAGATGGTATAAGCCAGTTTGGTGTAGAACTTTATTCTAAATGTGAAATTTTCGGTGATATGTGTCACCTTCATCCGCACCTAAATGGAAAACCTATAGTACAAGTGGTGGAAATCAACATTTAAAAACCTACATTGAAAATGTTCAGTTGGTCCTAGTGGTGATAGATATATCATCATCCAGCCCCATTTTCACATTCATTGTTGGATATAGGCCTCCTCCAAACGTCTCTAGTTCTCTCTCTATCTCTCTCTCTCTCTCTCTCTCTCTCTCTCTATATATATATATATATATATATATATATATATATATATATATATATATATATATATATATATATATATATATATATATGATCCAGAACTGACAACGTAAGGAAGTAAACTTAAAAAATATATATAATATATAAATGTACATATATATATATATATATATATATATATATATGTGTGTGTGTGTGTGTGTGTGTGTGTGTGTGTGTGTGTGTGTGTGTGTGTGTGTGTGTGTGTGTGTGTGTGTGTGTGTGTGTGTGTAACAATAAAACACTGAAATTTTTGTTTTCAAACTTCCACAAAATTTATTTTAACTATTATCACTACAGCTGTTTCGGCTGATTGCCTTTCTCAAGTGATCTATTTTTGGCATGCGTTTACAATTTATAGTCTCTAATGAAATAGGTTGAGGAGGAGAAAACTGTTTGTCTCAACTGTTTGGGTCATTCAGAATTATATCTGTGTTTTTTAATTTGTTGATTTCCATAGATTCTAACAAAGATAGCTTAAGGCCTTTATTTTGAATGTGAAGAATTTTAAATTAGTCATTAAAAGAATGATTATGATCTAGAAGGTGAAGTGCGTACGTCGAATCTGTTTTTCTATTATTGAAAGCCCTTTTATGTCTGCTATTCGTTTATTAAAGTTTCTACCAGTTTGACCGATGTAAGTTTTTGGGCAGTCGTCACATTGAAGTTTGTACACACCACTATTTAAGTGTTTTTTATTTTGGCTCTTGTTATTTTTAATATATTTGCCTAGGTTGTTATTTGTTCGGAAAGCTGGTGTTGTTCCTTTCTTTTTTATGTGTTTGGCTATTTTTGTTGTTATTTTGTCTGTATATGTAATCGAACAGAAGGTACTGGGTTTTTTCTCTGGTGGTGGAAATACTAATTTCAGGGCTTTCTTGTGAAGTTTTTGATTTAACATTTTATTAATTGTTTGTTCGTTGTATCCGTTGTTTACTGCTATTTGCTTAATTATATTTAATTCTGTCTCAAAGTTGTATTTTGACATCGGAATTTCTGTTAATCTATGTAACATACTATGATAATGATGATAATGATGAATTATGTATAGTCGTGTCAGTATGTGTAGGTTTATGAAATATGGAGAAGTCATGTTTGTTTTTAAGTATAATATAATATAAATATTATATTCATTTCATTTGCTTTTAACGGAACGAAATCAAATTTTCTTACGGAACATAAAATATATGTAATTACTATTTAAATGGGAATAAGCCACAATTAAAGGTTAAAGTACGTTGATTGACGTTTTAATTTCCACTTCGGAAATCGTTTTCAAAATACAAACAGTAGTAAATTAAACAAATTTTGTTTCTTTATTAAGAAATAAATTAACAAAGAAACAAAATTTCTTTAATTTACTACTGTTTGTATTTTAAGAACGATTACTGAAGATGAAATTGAGACGTCCATAAACTTACTTTAACCTTAAATTGTGGCTAATTCTCATTTAAATAGTAATTACTTAAAATGCCACTAGAAAATAGCTTCAGAACAATAATAAAATATATGAAATTACATAATTTACTTTTTAAGTGATTGAAATTAAATTTAAAAAATTATTTTATGCCCATTGATCATTGCTTAATTACTAACCTTTCTTCTAATATGGCTTTTACTTTATCCATCAAGACACATATAATAATTTAATAATTATATCGGTCTTAGACTTAATTTTTAGGTAATTACGTATGTATTTAAATAAATAATTAAAATCTTTTTTTGGTACGCCTCTGCAAAGTTGATAAGGGAAATATCCTTTCGTCGCTTTAAATGCGATGTTGCTAAAAAATCGTCTTCAGGTAAAAACTGGGGAAGAACCGCTTTGAGAATGTAATGCTCGACGTTTCGGCTCCCATTTTGGAGCCATTATCAAGAGTGATACGGTTCGGTTCGAGTTCGGGGTCTCAATCTGCCTACTCCCCTCACTCGAGACGTACCAGTATCGTGTTCTGTATAATAAATACAAGAACTGTCTCTCGACACTGAGGTCTCAATCTGCCTACTCCTCAGTGAGTCACTCGAAGAGTTGTTATCAACAGGTCCTCGAAGACACTTCGTCTCAGGACCATTTTACCTATGTAGGGTCATACGTCGCCATGTTACCAATTCCAACGGTAACTTAAACATCATAATTTGTAACCACACATAATGTAAATCAAATGTAAATTTATATCATTTAAAGGGTTTGGACCCATATATTTTGGTGGCTCATAGCATGTATACCTCGTTTGCACTGATGATGGATTTATTAATCCGAAAATGTTTTGCAATATCTTTGTGATAGCCCGTTTGGGCATTTTTTTATATTCCTTTTATAAAGGATTTTAAATAAATTTTTTGTGATATATGGTATACAGCCAGCTACACGAACTTAGTTTCCTAGTGGATTTTTTTTTAAATATATCAAATATTTCGGCCATACAAATCCACCCGTCCAACTAATCATTCAATGACCCCCGTAGAAGTTCATAATTGTCTCAAAGCTTGGAATTTGGTGACATGGCCCTTAAACAATTTTCGGTATCGCGTCACGTCGTTTGCATAGATCAGTGCTTTGTTGTCTTCATTGGTCATATCTAAGACTAATGAAGCCAAATAATGTCCGTTTAAAAATCTTCGTATCTACGAATATGAACATTATTTTCTGCAGAATTTGCTGATTTTTGTTTGTTTTTTATTAAGTTAGTTTTAAATAATGAGTAAAGTAGTTGCCTTCTTTTTTTATCCTTTTTTAAACCTCTCTGAATTCACTAGTTGAATACTTTAGAGATACACACACATACATATATATATATATATATATATATATATATATATATATATATATATATTTATATATATATATATATATATATATATATATATATATATATATATACAGTATGGTGGAAATAAAAGGAATAAATTCGTTACTTCGTAAACCGGAGATTTTAAGGAAAAATCCTGAAACCCGTCGATTTTTATTTTTAAATAAGCTATTCGTAAGAATACATTTTTATTTTTGACGTCATCTATGTGTCTATTAAATTTTTTTAAATAGAAAGGGTGGTATTGTAATACATCATTTAAAAGGTCTTTTAAATACCTATTCAGCCTTATGTCTGAGTTTTGATGGTACACAAGGCAAATATCGAACACAGTATTTAATCAAATCTTGCCCAAGTACTTACGATCACAAGATCATCTTCAGGGGCATCTGAAGTAAGCCAAGAAACGATTTTTAAAAAAGAAAAATTAATTCGCTTGGATAAAAACTCCAAGTTTATAGTTGAAAAAAGTTTTTTTATGTGATTAACGTTTATAGACTTACTTCGTCAGTTGTGGCCTATCCAGCAGTAACAGAATGTCATAAATGTAAATTGGGACATAACAAATACACTAAACAAAGACAAACAAACACTTTAAAATTTAAAATTGGAGAAGCTACATTTTATATAGAAGCCGGAGACAGAATGGCTCCCAGCCTGGCGGAGGCGGAAATATTGAGATGACATGTGACAAATGACAGCTTGTGAAGGACAGTTACAATAGATAAGTGATCTGCGCCTTTCAAGATTCTATGAAACTAAGTATTGACCAAAGGTCCAACTGACACCACTATAGGAAATCAACTGAAGAAATATAAAAGTATATCTAATATTTTTATGTAGATTGAATAATCCAGATCTCACACTCAAACCTGTCTATAATAATTAGGATGTTAGTTTGAGAGCAATTGAAGTTGACATAAAGTATGAATGTAAGAAATAGACTAAACAATATATTAGACAGTGGATAGTTGACTACAATAAAATGGTCCACTAAACGCTATCAGTACTGTAAAAAGAAAATCTGAATATTCAGTTGAATTGCTAAAAATTAAAATCAAAATTAAAAAATCTACTTAACACCTTTATTAATAAAACAAAAGCAATGGTTAAATTGTTTAATGACACTATTACTAAATATAACAACAGAAAGTTAACTGTATCTAATCCTATAACACCACTAACCGTAATCTCCAAATCTTCCAATAAATCCAACTCAAGATAGTTTTTCTTTCTACTGATGTCATGTAAGATGGATGAACCAGAATTGATGTTAAAATTGTGGTTGCTGGATACTAAGTGTTGACCAAAACTTGAAGAGTTTGGTCTTTTCAAATGTTCAGAGACTCTAGTTGATAACTTTCTGATGGTTCTACCTACATAAGAGGCATCACAATCATCACATTTTAATTATAGTTTATTCGTCTTCCGGGTTTGGACCGTGTCATTTGTGAGTGACCCAAAAGTGGGTTCATCTCTGGAGATGAACCCACTTTTGGGTCACTCACAAATGACACGGTCCAAACCCGGAAGACGAATAAACTATAATTCTGACTCTGGCCGTGGAAGCCTACGATTTCATTTCATCACATTTTAATTTGTAAATACCACTTTTATCAAGTGTATTCATCTTATCTTTGGTATTGATTAAGAAGGAGCCTAAAGTGTTATGTGATTTAAACGAGATTTTGATGTTATCAATTGTAGAAGTAAAAAGTTTAGATATTTTATTGGAAATGCTGCTAATATAAGTGAAGGAGAAATATCTGATGTTATCTGAAACATTAGGTTGAAAAGACTGCATTATGCTACATAGCCATTATTGACAGCAATCTGCTTAAAAGTATTGAGTTCTGTATTAAAATTATCATCAGAAAGAGGAAATTTAAGTAATCGATGAATGCAACTGTTAAAAGCAGCCATTTTATGCTGAGTTGGGTGGTTAGACGTTCCATGTATAGCGTGATCTGTTTGGGTGGGTTTTCTATAAATGTTGTACTCTAAAGAATCTTTGTTACGGGATATAGTCATATCCAAGAAGTTCAACTTATTGTCAGATTCTGGTTCCAGAGTAAAAGAGATGTTAGGATGGAGGTTATTGAGATCATCCAGAATCTGTAGAGCATCATCTTGGGTTCCCTTAATGAGAGCTATATAATCATCCACATATCTTGACCAAAAAACTATTTTGTTGTTGTTGTTAACAAACTTCTGTTCTAAGCTGTCTAAGAAAATGTCAGCTAGAAAAGGTGATAATGGAGATCCCATTGCTAAACCTGTTGGTTGCTTATATATCTTTTGGTTAAATTGAAAGAAGTCCTGATCAAGACAGAATTTAAGCATAGTTGATATAGCATCTTTATCCTTTGCAGATATGTTGCAATTATCTAGAAGGTTGTGTACTAAAGGTAAAGTTTCATCTCTTGGTACAGAAGTAAACAAATTGGAAACATCAAAAGAAACTAAATAAAAACCCTCTTCTATCCTAATGTTATTTAAACGTTCTATTAGGTCTAAAGAATTTTTGACGGAGAACTTAGGTTTAAAATTAGTGATAGACTGAATTGTGTTGTAGATGAACTCTGATAAAATAGAAACTGGAGTGTTACAAAAACTTACTACAGGCCTTATGGGACAATTGTGTTTATGGATTTTAGGAAGTCCATATAACCTAGGTGTTATAGGATTAGATACAGTTAACTTTCTGTTGTTATATTTAGTAATAGTGTCATTAAACAATTTATCCATTGCTTTTGTTTTATTAATAAAAGTGTTAAGTGGATTTTTTAATTTTGATTTTAATTTTTAGCAATTCAACTGAATATTCAGATTTTCTTTTTACAGTACTGATAGCGCTTAGTGGACCATTTTATTGTAGTCAACTATCCACTGTCTAATATATTGTTTAGTCTATTTCTTACATTCATACTTTATGTCAACTTCAATTGCTCTCAAACTAACATCCTAATTATTATAGACAGGTTTGAGTGTGAGATCTGGATTATTCAATCTACATAAAAATATTAGATATAATTTTATATTTCTTCAGTTGATTTCCTATAGTGGTGTCAGTTGGACCTTTGGTCAATACTTAGTTTCATAGAATCTTGAAAGGCGCAGATCACGTATCTATTGTAACTGCCCTTCACAAGCTGTCATTTGTCACACGTCATCTCAATATTTCCGCCTCCGCCAGGCTGGGAGCCATTCTGTCTCCGGCTTCTATATAAAATGTAGCTTCTCCAATTTTAAATTTTAAAGTGTTTGTTTGTCTTTGTTTAGTGTATTTGTTATGTCCCAATTTACATTTATGACATTCTGTTACTGCTAGATAGGCCACAACTGACGAAGTAAGTCTATAAACGTTAATCACATAAAAAAACTTTCTTCAACTATAAACTTGGAGTTTTTATCCAAGCGAATTAATTTTCCTTTTTTAAAAATCGTTTCTTGGCTTATTTCAGATGCCCCTGAAGATGATCTTGTGATCGAAAGTACTTGGGCAAGATTTGATTAAATACTGTGTTCGATATTTGCCTTGTGTACCATCAAAGTTCATTTATTCGAACATTCAACCTTATATTGATTTATGTCTGAGTATTTGATGTTTGTAATTGTGTAAAAAAATTATTAAATAGTTATTATTACAATAAATATTTATTAAGTATTGATATGATGTATTATTGACACCCAAAAATAAATTGTATAAAGGCCATCACTGGTAATGAAATGACTTTTTTATCTACTTTTTACCTTTTTAAAAAAACTAGTTACCTTATCAATATGAACATTGATAGTTGGACATTCCAACTTAATTATCTTTCTGTCAAGTGATTAATAGTATTATTGTAGTAAACGTATTCAAAAAGTCTTTGTATCTTTGAACATGAAGCTAACTGAAACGCAAAGAATTGAAATTCTCATAATGATTGGTTATGGAGATAAAACACGTACGCAGAAAGAAGTATGTGCGTTATTTAATAATAAATACCCCCGTCGAGAACCAATTTCACAATCCACTGTAAGCAAAATTGAGAAACAATTTAGAGAAACAGGTCATGTTAAAGACCTTCCTAAAGGTAGTAGAGAACCAATATCTGAAAACCAACAAGTAAACGTTCTGCTAGCTTTTCAAGATAATCCTCATAACAGTTCACGGCAAGTAGCATTAGATAATGACATGGACCATTCAACAGTTCTTAAACAGCTAAAGAAGGAAAAGTGGCATCCCTACAAAGTAAGTTTAGTACAAGAACTTATGGAAGATGATTTTGATGGACGAATTGAATTTTGTGACATTATAATGGAACGAAACAACAGAGATCCGATGTTTTTAAAAAAGATTATTTTCTCTGATGAAGCTACATTTCTACTAAACGGTTATGTCAATCGTCAAATCGGTACTGGGCTACGGAAAATCCACACTGGATGCAAGAGTACCGTACTCAATACCCAGAGAAAATTAATGTTTGGGTGGGAATAATAGATAATAGTTGTATTGGACCATACTTTTTCGAAGAAAACTTAACAGATGCTCGATATTTAGAATTTCTTCAAAATTTCTTGCTTCCAGAATTGAACCGGTTGTTTCCACACAGAAATAATTTATGGCTACAGCCAGATGGTGCTCCTCCACACTAGGCTGTCTTGGTACGCAACTACTTAAACAACGTCTTTCCAAATCGATGGATAGGTCGGTTTGCGAAATAACGAATTTATTCCTTTCATTTACACCATACTGTATATATATATATATATATATATATATATATATATATATATATATATATATATATATATATACATATATACTTTTTTTACGATAAGAATGAGATGACGTCATACAACGATCAGGTGCATCGTTGCCAAACTATTTTTCCATTTCTTATATTCTTCTTAAACACATATAACCCAACTTTTCATTTTCTTCTTTTAAAAACAAGTTGATCACTTTTGATGTTTACAAGTTTACACATAACCTAACTTTTCGTTGTTTTCTTTTAACACTTGTGTTAAATTGTAAATTTTTAACTATAAATAATGTATACCCATCTTTTATAACTAATGTTTTATATCTTCCTAAAAATGAAGTTTTATCGGGTACAAATTTATGGTTCCAATTATTTTTAAAACAAACATGATTAGGTAATTATCATAAGAAAACAAAGTTTTTTTGGAATTGATAAATAGGCCATCAATAAAAGTATGGATACAAATTGTGAAACTTGCAAGAACATTCAAGCATAGAAACTGATTATTCTTTGTAACTTTTGTTACCATTTCAAATTACAACAAACTAACCATTAAGATTATTAAAACAATGACCAGTTATATTTTTCTGCAGTGATTGTGATATCTTTAAACAAATTCTATTTATAAAGTAGAAAGTGATTTACAGCACCTTAAATGTCAAGAATTTAAACCTAGAAAAAGAACTTTGTTCATGTATAAAAACTAAGTAGCTTTAAGAGGAGAATTGATCTCCGAAGAGTCGATCTGGATTCATTCTCCTATCGTAAAGCAAAAAAAAATAATAATTACGTAAAAACCATTATATACATAAAAATATTTTGTAAAATACAATATGTTAAATAAGTAGCTAAAATCAAATCAAATTCCAAATTCAGATAATATTCAGAGTTATTCTCCCTCATTAAAAGATGCAGCATATGAGAATCCACCTATAAGAAAGGCCGGTCTGGCACGAACTCCTCCACCGTCGCTTAAAAATAGAACGAACAGTATTTCCTCAAATGAAATCAGAATAAACGCCACTAATAGCTCATCTCATTGTTCCTCAATGTCGACATGTTTGCCAGAAAACAAACCAGATCTATAACAACAAACAGAAGCCACTGAACAAACTCGTCAGCAAGATGATGTTACAGGTTGGACTTTAATTAAAAATAAGAAGCGTCAGCGATCAGAAGATAGCCCTCCTCATAGAATTAAAAAGCAAACTACCATTCAGGATTATTGGCTGCAGAAACCTACGCCAACGACCAATAGATATAGCCCTTTAACTACTGATGATATACAAGAAGAAAATAGAAATGCCGAATCCAATAAACCTCCACCAATATTTATTCAGAATGTCGAATATATAAAACCGCTACGCGAACTGCTTGATGAAAAAATACCAAATCTATATACCATTAAATGCCTTAGGGATAACCAAATTAAACTCCAAGTAGATTCACCTGAAAACTATTCGGATATTATTAAAAGCTTAACAGCAAAAAAAACGCAGTTTCACACATATCAAATAAAACAGGACCGTGGATTTCGAGTGGTTATTCGCAATATTCACCCCTCAACAGAAACTAATGAGATTAAAAGGGCACTCGAAGAACTAGGACATTCAGTCAAAAATATCTCCAACATAAAACGAATAAAGGATAAAAAGCAACTACCACTTTTCCACGTAGAATTGATTGCTAATGCAAACAATAAAGACATTTATAAAGTCAATAAACTACTTAACTCAATAGTTGAAGTTGAACCACCACATCCCAAAAGAGAAATTCCGCAATGCCACAGGTGTCAACATTTCGGACACACTCACAAATATTGCAACAGAATGCAATGATGCGTAAAATGTACAGCCAATCACTTGTCATCCGAATGTCCAAATCCAACACGAATTAAAGATGTGAAGTGTACAAATTGCCAAGAAAATCATCCTGCATCCTACAGAAGCTGTTTGGTCTACAAAGAGCTCCAAAGAAAACAATTTCCAAAATTGAGGGAGAAAATACAATCTCATTGCCCGCCAAGTTCCTCAAATACTCGTCGCCTATCTGTAACATATGCAAACGCTGTGGAGGGACCAAATCATACTAGCGCATCTGTCTGAAAAACTACACAGGAAAAACTGAATACAACAGAAACAAGTAACAGTTTAGAATTGATGGTCCAAAAACTTATGGATAGAATGGATAAAATGTTCGACCTTCTCATAACGATGTTATCAAAACTTAATGTTCAAACCCAAAATTAAAATTGGATATTGGTGTTTCATACTCGATGTAGTGGACTGTATTTACTTCACTTTTGTTTAAATAAAAATTTATAAGAATTTCTGTAATTGCATCTTTATTCTTGTAATATATAATCTCAAATCTCACCTCTATACACTTCTACATAACCGCCAAAAACCCGGCGTTCATACTGATATTTATCGATAGGCAACACCAACTACTTACGTTATACTGGTTGCATAACCAATAGGGTATACAAATTAAGTGAAATTAATAAGGCGTCAACATGCCGCCCGCCTTGATATGAATATTCAATAAACTTAATAACAACATAAAACATTACATAAAAATTAAGACAAACTTAAAATAAAATCGCACATCTATAGTTAAGTCTCTATAGGTAAAACACAGATCCTCGAAACAGCTCTTTTCAGTTCTCTTCCATTCGCCATTCTAAGGCTAACTACACGAACTACTGCATCAGCCCCTGGATGAAGGTCAGTAATTCTCGCCAAACTCCACTGGAGAGTTGGTACATCTGGATCTCTTAACAATACCAAGTCTCCAATTTTCATCAACTGGGTGGCATTTTCTTTCCATTTGGCTCGTGTCTGCAGCTCGCCAATATATTCTACATGCCATCTCTTCCAAAACGACTGCACTGCTTGTTGCTGCTGTTTGTAAAAATTCAAACGATTCACTGGCTTCTCCAAATAATCTGCTTCAGGGATAGCTGTAAAGGTTCTGCCAACCAAAAAATGGGCAGGAGTAAGAGGAGTAAGGTCTAACGGGCTACAAGAGAGCGGAGTGAGGGGACGGGAATTTAATATTCCTTCAATTTGAATTAATACAGTGAGAAAATCTTCATAGGTTAATTGTAAGTTTCCAACGACTCTTTTAATGTGTGTTTTAGCGCTTTTTACGCCAGCTTCCCATATACCCCCGAAATTTGGGGAGTAAGGTGGGTTAAAATGCCAAGCTATACCCTCTTCCAACATATTCTGAACAATCACATCAGAAGAATTTTTAAGAAAATCATATAATTTTTGTAATTCAGAGCTGGCTCCAATAAAATTAGATCCATTGTCAGAATAAACATTGCTAGGTTTACCCCTTCTGGCAATGAATCTCTTGAATGTAGCAAAAAAGGCTTCTGTAGACAACCCGGTAACCAAATCAAGATGTATTGCCTTAACAGACATACATATAAAAACACAGATATATGATTTAATAAGTTTAGCACCCCTTACCTTTCTATCTTTTATTAGGATTGGTCCGGCATAATCTATTCCAACATTAGAGAAAACCAAATTTTGTGAAACTCTATATTCAGGCAAGTTACCCATTATTGGTTGATTACATTTAGGTTTCACTTTAAAACACTTTATACAGGAATGTACGATTTTTCTTGAAATACTACGCCCAGACAGGGGCCAAAATCTTTCTCTAATGGAGGCTAATAATTGTTGTGGACCACAATGACATAATCGTTCATGTTCATACAGTAATATCAAATACGTCAGTTTATGACTTCCACATAAAATCATTGGGTATTTTTTATCATATACAAACTGGTCAGAGTTTTCGAGTCTTCCCCCTACTCTAATAATACCGTCATTGTCCATAAATGGTTTTAAACATAACAAACTACTCTTTTTCTGAACAGCTAAGTTCTTTTCCAAGTTTGTATATTCTAAAGGAAATGACTCTTGTTGAGATAATCTTACTAATGATTTAAAGGCTCTATTTAATTCTGATAATGTCAACGCACCATAGTTATTAGTATTAGATCTCAAATTGTTAAAAAATCTAAAACAGTAAGCTGTTACTCTCTTTAATTTATTAATTGACGAATATCTACTAAAAATTTCAAAATTTGGATGAGTTGCCAAATTACTCACTATCTTTTGATCAGGAAGTCCTTGAGAATCATAATCAAATGTTGACTGTGGCCATTCAGACGGATCCTGCAATAACCACTGTGGTCCGTGCCACCACAAGTCAGATCCAATAATTTCCCTAACACTTATACCACGAGTTAATAAATCGGAAGGGTTATCTTTTGAGCGGATATGATGCCACTCTGTTGGTTCTGTTAAATTTTGAATTTTACCAACCCGGTTAGCAATAAATGACTTCCAAATTCTAGCTGGTGACTTTATCCAGCCCAGAGCAATGGTTGAATCACTCCAATAGTATTTGCGCTGAATCGGTAAACAAATAGAGTTTAAAACAGTTTTGCTCAAAGATGAAAGGAGTTCAGCAGCGCACAACTCCAATCTGGGTAAAGTCACTTGTTTAATAGGTGCTACTCTGGTTTTAGCAGCCAATAACTGAGAACAAATATTACCCTCATTGTCAATGCTTCTCAAATAAATGCATGCCCCATAGGCACATTCAGATGAATCTGCAAAACCATGAAATTCTATAATAACAGTTTTGGGTAAAAGTACAAATCTGGGAATTTCTAACTGTTCTAACATTTGCAAATCTTTTCTAAAATTAATCCAATCACTATAAATTTTTTGAGGAACTGCCTCATCCCATGTAAGGCCTGCTTGCCATAATTGTTGTAAAATTAGTTTTGACCTTATAGTTATTGGTGATAGTAAACCTAGCGGATCGAATATTTGAGAAGATATTGACAGAATTATTCTTTTGGTAACAACATTGGGTGATTCTAGATTTATAATATATTGTATTGTATCACTGTGAGAATTCCAATATACACCCAACGTTTTGTTACTCTCATCTTCCATTAAATACAATTTACTAACCTCGGAATTGTCAGCTACATTAAAATCTCTTAAAAGATCAGTTCTGTTTGTTAGCCATTTTCTCAAACTAAAACCTGCAGACTGCAAAATATGAGAAACCTCTTTCTGAATTGTTAATAATTCTTTAATTGTATTGCAACCAGTCAATAGGTCATCTATATAAAAGTCTTGTTTTATCACTTTTGCAGCCTTAGGATATTCAAATTCATTATCATTAGCTAATTGAACTAGACAGCGTGTAGCCAAAAATGGTGCTGAAGCTGTACCATAAGTTACAGTATTTAACTCGAAACAACTTAATTCCTCACTAGGATTTTCCCTCCAAAATATTCTTTGCAATGAACATTGCTCCTTGTCTATTAATATCTGCCTGTACATTTTTGAAATATCTGCACTCATAACATAAGGATAACATCTAAATCTGAGCAAAATGGAAAACAAATCAGACTGAACAGTAGGACCTACATACTGTGCATCATTTAAAGAAATACCACTAGTAGATTTTGCACTGGCGTCAAAAACTACCCGGCACTTAGTGGTTAAAGAATTTTCTCGAATTACCGCATGGTGTGGCATATAATAATTCAAATTTTTCAAACTATCATTTTCATTAATTTTTGTCATATGATTTAAACTTTCATACTCACGCATAAAGTCAACATAGTAAGTTTTTAGAGAATCATTTTTATTTAATTTTTGCTCCAAAGAATAAAATCGTTTTAGAGCTGCCTTTCGTGAGTCACCTAAAGAATCGATATTTTCGTTCAAAGGCATTTTTACAACAAAACGTCCTTCAGAGTTCCTATATGTATTTTTCAAAAAATCATCTTCACACTCTTGTTCAATTTTATTTAAAATCGAAATAGTTTCAAAATTCTCCATTTGCCAAAATTTACTTAATTGATCACTTATTATTTTTTCAAAACCATCAGCTGTAATCGCAGAGTGACAGGATATTGTGAAATAATTTTGATTTGGCAACATTGCATTTCCAGAAATAACCCAACCTAACAAAGTCTTTTGTAAGACAGGCATATCTTTACCTAAACTCAATTGTCCTACACAAAGTAATTGCCAAAAAATACCACTACCTAACAAAATATCCACCTCTCTACTTTTGTAAAATTCTGAATCAGCCAGTTTTATATTTTGTGGTATTTCAAATAGAGACCTATCCATGTTAAGTGTAGGCAAGTTTTCTGTAATTTTATTTATTATCAAACAGGACACTTCAGTTTTAAAATTTGAGTTTAAAGAACCTATTTCAATGATAGTTTTGTGTTTAATTGTAGATGTAGCTTTTCCAACACCTTTTATTGTTAAACTAAAATTTATCTTTTCAAGATTTAATTTCTTGCACAATGATTCAGTTACAAAACAACATTGAGACCCATTATCTAGTAAAACTCTTGCTGAATGATATTTGCCATATTTATCTTTTACTTGTACTATAGCTGTTGCAAGCAAAACTTCTGTAGGTCTAAAGGAATTTATTGTATGAGTAACTAAAGTGTGTTGAGCTTCAGTTGTACTGTTGTTTTCATTATTGTTAAAATTATTATTATTTATTTGTTGCACTTGATTACGATCAATATGTATTAGAGTATTGTGTTTTCGAAAGCATTTTCTGCACCCACTGTAAGTGCAATGTTTTGACAAATGACCTGGCCTAAAACAGTTTATACATAATTTTTTCTCAAACAATTTTTGACTACGCTCATTTATTGGAATACTTAAAAGTTGGTCACAGTCATAAACTGAATGCTCGTTTTTACAAAAATAGCACTTTGGTTTACTTGTACTTATATGTGAAGTGGAAAAATTCTTTATTGAATGTTTATTGCGAAATTTATTTTCTGTTTTAATAGCAACCTTGGAAGTTGCTCCCTTGTGTTCTAATTTTTTCATTAGTCCTAACCTATGAATTAAAAATTCTTCCATATCACTCATTTTCGGTTTTTCACCCTTAACTACATAGGATTCCCATTCTTTTTGTGTTTCTTCATCAAACTTAGTTGTCAAGATATAAATAAGCAATGTATCGACAGAGGGCTCCTGAAAACTTTCTAAAGCTCTTAAATTTTTGGTAGTGTTTAAATAGAGATCTCTCAAACCTATATGATCATGCTTCAGCATAGCTGATTGTTCAAAAATTGCTTTTATATGGTTAAATATTATTAAGTTATTATTCTCATAGTATTGGCAGAGCAGTTTCCAAGCAATATCATAGTTTGCCTCAGTTTTTTGAATACCCATCAATAAATCTTTTGCCTCACCTTCTAATGACATTTTTAAATAATGAAATTTATCTATCTTGGTTAAATGAGTTTTATTATGTACCATATCAAGGAAAATGTCTCTAAACTCTAACCAGTTATTGATATTACCATTAAAAGCAGGCAACCTAATAGTTGGTAAACGAATATCCTGATTACTTAAAGCTAATGGGTGTATTATATCACCTTGTATATAAGACTCTTGTGATTGATTACCTTGTAAATTGACTTCTTGTAATTGATTACCTTGTAAATTGACTTCTTGTAATTGATTACCTTGTATGTTAACCTTTTGTATTTTATTACTGTGTTGTGAATTTTTTGAAGACACTGAACTACAATAATTATTGTCGTTTACTCTTATTATTTCTTTTAAATTTCCTAATACCCAAAAATAGGTTGACTCGAATTCTTTTCTTTCTTTCTCTTGTTCTTTTAATAAATTTTCATCATCTATTAATTTAAGTTCAATTTTTGATTGAATTTCCTCAAATTCATGTAAAAGAGGATCAGCTTTTTCTATTTTAGTGAGAATTGTACTATATAAGGTAGGGTCTTTCAAAATTAACCCCCCTTCAAACTCTATGTCTTGAATATAATGTTTTAAACGGGTAATTTTCCCTTTAACTTGACCTCTAATCATGTTTAATGGCTTTAATTCTTCTTCCATGATTTATATTACAGATAGAAGTATAATATTTTAAGAAATAGTACTAGGTAAGTAGGTATAGCTTGGTATTTTACTATTTAAATATTGTATGTACCTTGTATTAATTATTGTAAATAGTAAATATTGTTAATAGTAATGTATTTCTTAAATATTGTAATAGATATATTGTTAATATTAATTTGTTTCTTGAATATAGTAATAGATATAGTAATAGAAATATTGTTAAGTAATATTAATTTATTTATTGAATATTGTATTGTCTATTAATTAATGACTATGTAAATAGTAAATATTGTTAAGTAATATTAATTTACTTTATCAAATTGAAGGAATATTGAAATAGAAATAGGAAAAACTCACAGAATAGGATGGGTTGGCCCCGATGTTCCATGTGCTTCCAGTTTCCTCCAGCTATTTTTTACTATTTACTAGTTTTTACTGTCAAATCCTTAAATCCAGCGATCAAGGACCATGTTTCATACTCGATGTAGTGGACTGTATTTACTTCACTTTTGTTTAAATAAAAATTTATAAGAATTTCTGTAATTGCATCTTTATTCTTGTAATATATAATCTCAAATCTCACCTCTATACACTTCTACATAACCGCCAAAAACCCGGCGTTCATACTGATATTTATCGATAGGCAACACCAACTACTTACGTTATACTGGTTGCATAACCAATAGGGTATACAAATTAAGTGAAATTAATAAGGCGTCAACAATTGGAACGCAAACGGCCTCACAAACCATAGTGAGGAGATTAAGGCATTTATAAAGTTACACAATCTTGATATCATATGGTCTCTGAAGCTCATATGACAAACAAGAGCCATTTTAGTATGCCAGATTTTTGCACCTATGTCACACCACACCCAATGGGAAAAGGTCATGGTGGAACTGCGTTAATCATGAGAAGTAATATAAAAATTATTATCCAACCTCACTTTAAAACAGTTCTAATTTCTTTAAAAAAAACTACTCGCAAAATAATCGGTGAAACTGGAATATCAATCCTCTCTTCGGAAGTTAAGGTACGTACTATTCTATTTTTAATTTAATGATCATTAATATTTTCAATTTTTAAGGCCTATCGCAATTATGTTAATTCATGAATTTTAATTTTCTCAATTTAAATGACATTTCTATACTCCAATATAATTTATAAGTCAAATTGTTTCTCTTACTCTCTGGAACAAATTCTGGATATCTCTGCTGTGGAAACTGTGGAAAAACTAAATTCTAATTAGACGAGTTAAAGAACACTCCCGACCTATTCCACAGTTTCAGGGCTCCCCTTCGTCGAGAAAATCCTCGTCGGCGTCCCAAAAAAACCAATTATTATCCATTGCTAACAGCAACCAACGTTCTTTTTTTTTCTGTCTTCTATTTAAATATTTTAAACCATAAAACTGTCCTGTTTGACATATTTGTCAAGCCACATTACTTTCTCATAATCACTTTAATCACATCTAATTTGGGAATTTATAAAAAAAAATGTTCAGATATAAAACTTAGTCTATTAATATAATTTATTCTTTTCATCTCCACATCATTGTAATTTCTTATTTAACAAAACCCCTATTAATTTAGCTCCCACAGACTTGCTTGACAGTTTATTTCTGACGTTTTTAAAATTTCTATGTTTAAATATTTTTTAAAAATTCTTCTTTTTTTTCTTTTTAAAGTTTAGACGATTCACCTATACACTAGGCAACTATACTATTCAGAAATTATTAACACTATACCAGGTAAGTCAAAATTAATTTATTTAACAATTTACTAATCTTTTTCTCTCTTTTATTTCAGAGTCGCACCCACATTGTGATGGCTTCATGAAATTCATGAACAACAAACTCATATAAAAATCCCTTTAAGTTGTATCCTTTTAAACATATTGAAATCATTTCAATATATTACAGAAATGTACTTTAATTAGAACACAATTGCAATGCCTTCTTATTATAATTCTATATATAATTCTTTTTTCAATAAAATTAAAAGACTTCATCACCAATACAAAAATCGTCATCATCATTATTATCATCTACTTCTGCTAAATCAATAACTACAGGGCTAATGTCTTCACGATCAAAAACAATTTCTCTATCCTACCAGAGCTGTATCTCAGATTCTGTACTCTTTATTGTTTTTGACCATACTTCTGGTGTTATTTGGGCCAGGGACTCCTTCCACACTGCTAAAGACCTAAAGTAGAACTGCCATTTGTGCCAACATGATCAGAGTAGTACCGTTTACTTATTCCCCATATATGCTCAATTGCATTAAAAATACAATGGTATGGAGGAAGTCGAAGAACTCTGTGTCCATATTGTTCAGCCATTCTATCTACTTCATATATTGGTTCTGGTTTATTCCTATAAGCAATGAAATATTAAAAGCATATCCAATTGCACAAATTTAATTAAAAACGTACCTCTGGACCAGTTGAAGCAATTGAGGTTTTAACATTGTTTGTTCATGTGCAATATTGTTATTTTCCAACCACTCTTTTATTTCAGCTTTTTTTGAAACACATGTCGGAGCTTTATTAATTATTGTGCTATGGTATGGAGCATTATCCATTATAATAATTGATGGTTCCTCTAAATTATTCAACAGCTGATGTTCAAACCATTGCAAAAAGTTATGACGATTCATTTCTCCATGGTAGTCACAGTCCTTTGTTTTGGATGAAAAAACCAATTCAGCTCCCTGAATAAATCCATTACAATTTCCTGCATGGAGAACAATGTATCTAAAACATAGTTTAAATTACTAAATAAATTATATATCTAAAAAATAATTTAAATTAGTTGTCTAGGCTATTATTGAAGGTAATGGTAAAAGCTACAAACAATGTTCTTGTGTAGTGCAGCAGTATAATATTGATGAGTTTGAATTTTTGTACATTCATTATAATTTTAAAACAATGATAAAACAAAGAATAACTTCCCATAACCATTTCATTTTTATTTTAAAGCACATTGTTAAATGTTTTTATTTCTTTTAAATTTGAACATTACAACAAAAGATAGTTGAGTTTAAATGCATTTTTTAAACATATTTAAATTTGTACATGGTCAATTAATTAATAACTACATTAACTCAATTATTATTATACTTTTTTAGGTATTAACCGTGGGGTGAATACTGACTGTGTCACTTTCTTAACACTCACATGTTATTGTTTGTTCTTTTGTGTAAAACAGATCACGATAAAATGGATGTTAAACAAAAAATATATATTTACCTTGCACCACCGACTTTAGTTTTCTTAACACTTTTGTCACTTGAATCTTGCCACGAACGACTAATAGTACCACCTTGAAAAATCCATGTCTCGTCCAAGAAAACAAATGTGTATAGACCTTCATTTTTTTAGTTTTACATACTGCTGCAGAAACATATGTCTTTTAAAAACAATATTGGGTAACTCCATTAAACCACGTCGTGGATCATCTTTTTTATAACGAAAACCGTTAAAAAAAAATTGTACGCAAAAAAATATTGCGTACAATTTTCCATAAAGAAGTAAGACTACCAGTAAAAATATTCCTTTCTACTAATATTGCTTGTAGTATTTGTAATTTAACTTGTTCCTCTAAAATGATTATTTATTTTAAAGATTATTGACATTAAATTTGGCCAAAAACTTACTTTTTTTGTACATGTCATAAATAACATTTCGAATAGCCATTTGATTGAAGTCGTCTATATCAACAACTGGTTTTGTATGTCGTCTTTTTTGCTTTGGGCTTCTTAATGGTTTACCCCTATTGGCTTTTACTGCAATTTTATTTACAAGGGACAGGCTAATATTTAACGTCGCTGCTACCCTCTAAAAATAAAAACTTTCATATAACCTCACTTTTTAATCAAAATGAAATAGGATTGTTTAAAAATATAAAACTAAATATTGCTCACATTTTATATCACTATTTAAAAAGAAATAGAACAAATAATTACTTACATCCCTAACTGCTTCAAACGGAAGTAATATAAAAATCGTAAAATAGTTTCGAAACACGGAAGTAATATAGATTGATGATCACGTTCTGCCTCAAAGTATGAAATTAAAGAAATGACCATTTTCTGGGCACAACTTCTCAAAGCTTTAGGCATATTTGAAAATTTATAAAATTTGCAAATTTATAAATATTAGTTCTGAAAAGAACTTTTTTAGTTTAATTTATAGCAAAAATTGAAACGAAAAAAATAAATAACCAACACCACCTAACCACAGAATATTGTTTTCTATTTTGGGTGGGACCTAACCTCCACTCCACTTCTGTTCTGTGCCTCCTGTTCACAAATACAATAACAAAAAGCCGTGAGAAATGAACTGGCAATATTGCAATATTTTGCCAACCGATATTTCACTAAAAGTCACTAGATTTATTAGAATCTATAGGGAGAGGGGCATGGGGAGTTTGCTGTATGGTTGGACATTTAAAAGTTACTAGACTGTCACATTTCCATTCTTAACGTAAAAAAAACTATATATATATATATATATATATATATATATTATATATATATATATATATATATATACTTCTAGCGGTTAATATGGGCTCCGTACTAAAACGGTATTATACTAACTCCAGGAGAATATACGCCGTGTATATTATTATCTGAGTAGCGCTTTATGTAGACTCCGACCAATACGTCGGATCAAGTGGACTCCGTAATAGGATCAAACATTTTTGGGATCCGTATATAACTTTTCCCGTACACTTCTTAACTCCTGCGATGTTGCCAATAATTGTATTAGTAGTAGATTTTTAAATTTTATAGGTGGTACATTTTGGAACCTATTAATATGAACATCGAGTAGCGTAATCGTCTAACAGTTTAAGAAACTCTTCTGTAAGATCTTTATAATTTTTCAATTACTGCAGTTTATGGCGTGTAATATTTATTTCATGAAGTAGTTAAAATTAGACTATAATAATTTATAAATAAATCTATAATATTATAATTTTTTGCTGTCTAATTTCAATATGTTGATTTTTAATTAACAAAATATTTGATGCATTAAAGTCGCGTAGCTATTTTCACCAAACATTCAATTTTAAAGCTATTAGTATAAAAGTCTAAAAAGAAGTATAAAAATCTAAGGAATTTAATATGGATACACACGTCAGTGTGCTTTTCTCAAGTCTCAAGTTTCTCGAATCCATCAATCATTCATTGTATTTCTTATACTTTCATTTTAATCCTCTCCAATCAAGATTTTAAAGCAGGTTTGCTCCATTAGTCCATTTTTATTACTTTTTGTCACTATTTCTCCTTTTTCATTATCATCATCATTACGTGGCGCTACAACACTGGGTGGGTCTTCGCTAACTACAAATTTTCTCCAAGTTGATCGATTTTCCACGAATCTGTAATCAAATGAAATGTTAATATTTTGAGATATAATTGGATGTTTTCTCTCCATTGCTTACTGAGACGCCTAAGCGGCATTCTTTCTTCTGTGCTAACTTCCTTCCATACCAGTTTTACAAGTTTGATATATTGGCGTCTATGCATGTGTCCGATCTACCTTAAGCGATTTATTTTTCTGAACAATATCGTTATAAAAGCTTTCTTTATTCAGTATGGGTTCTTATTCTATACGGATTTGTAGCGATATGATAATGAGGTTAAAACATTTTTCTAATTATTTTTATTTCAAATATTCGTACTTCTTCCTTATTTTTTTTAGTCAATGTCAATGATTCGCATCCATGTATTAAAATAGGTCTAAAATTTGAATTATGCTAAAAGTATTTAGTTATTGACATTATTATTAACAGTGATTATTTATCTAAGATATTTAAAGTGTTCCATATTTTTGAAATTGTAGTTGTTAACTTTAATATTTTATCTAGATTTATTAAATTGGTCTTTTCTGTTGATTCGCTTGTATTTGGTTTTCATTTCGTTGATTTTTCGTGCTCTCTTTACTTTATTGAAGATGTTTGCGGACGGGAGAGTTTCTTATGAGATCTATGTCATTAGCATATGCTAGGAGTGCTTTGTACCTTGGGCCTTTAATGAATTACATCTTAAATAGGCGATATTTCCATTTTAGTAAGCTGTTCATTAATTTTTTGACTATTTGAATCGACAATCTGTATTTTATTCGACTGTTATATCACAGAGTTTCTTGGCGCATATTTTCATTCTTGGTTTTTTGTTTCCCGTATCATTATTACAAAGATTTTTCTGGAGATCGACATAGGGAACCCGGTGGTATGTACATGATGTTTTCATAACCAACATCGAAAATTTGTCTTACTGTAAAGTCATAATGATTTTACTAGGAAATATAGTGTTGTTTAATAATAATAAAGTTCAAGCAACAATTCCTATATGCAATACCTTGGTATGATATTTCTGCTCCCCGATACCAAGTAGCAGTCCCGAAAACATTAAAACTGCTACACTCATGTTTCCAATTATCCAAAAATTAGCCAGTCCAGGACTATACTGCCCTCATAAGTGAATAGAATATGTACGGAGGTTTTTGGCAATTTAATAGGATTTTGTGTGTTAGAATATTATTTCTCCGAGAAAGTAAAGAATATTTATTTGCTATCCGAATATAATCCATAAATTAAATATTAGAATGCTATAAAATAATGCTACTAGCAGCAAAAACGGTATAATAGTCACTAATGAGAAAATAAAATAAATGTTTTTTAACATACAAAAGAAAGGATGTAGAGTAAGGCATAACGTAACAATAAAGCTATATAATTTTGAAAGATTGCAGCGTTTTAGATATCGTAGATAACGTTGTCACATAAGAAATAAAAGGGAAAATTCAGGTAGCTAACTGATGTATATAGAACCCTTATAACACTTTTAAATCCAGAAACCTAATATAAATCTCTAAAATCAGGATATATAAAACAGTGAACCAGTGCTAATGTGTGGATATGTAACGAGAACGTATTAATTAGATCAGGATTGCTAGAAACGCCATCAGAGGTATTTCCCGACTTACAAAGGTCCGAGTACTAACCAATACCGAACGAAACTAATGCCAAGGTCAAACACATATACAAAGATAGCAACGAGGCACAAGAACCTAAATCTCAACTCCAAAGTTGCGCTGGCTTTATCCAAAGGCTCTCTCATTAACTGCATTCTCAAGTTAAATTGGTAGGATGCCCCGAGAAAAAAAATGCCCTTAGGATGTCCACGGATGAAGGGCGCAGATTTAGGAATAATCAGACTACTTACCGACTCATCATATTTATCAACACCTGCTATCCTACCTACAATCAATACATATCTGTTGAGGGCTATCAAATCAATTACATGTAATCAAACGAACTAGGCTTAAAAAAAGTATCCTAGAAAGTCACTTCTATACGATGACGATGATCTCTATATAACATATAGGAAGAAATGGAGAATAATGTCTATGCTCAATTTAGAACTCGTTGGTTTTCCCCCTTTCGAATTGGGTATGTATATGTATTACCATAGAAAAAATCAAAAAAAAAACTATAATTATGAAACTCTATCTAAAATAGTAAAATCGATAAACAAATTGTATAAACAAAAAGATTATATAAGATTATAAAGGTGAACGAATAAGCATAAATAAATTGTCAACAAAATAAATCAGACGAATATGACACAGTATATTGCTTAACACGTTAAGCACGGGTGTACTAAGTAAAAAAAGTTCCGCATGGACGGGAGTTTTTTTTTTTATTTTTTGTTAAATAGAATGCTCAATATGTATAACTGACATATAGTTCAGTTCTAATATTGCAAAATTTTACGTATTTTTTATCATTTTTCTCGTGACATCACATTAATGTCTCGCCGTCTTTCCGAATATATCGGCCTACAGAGACGGCGAGACATGAATGTGATGTCACACTTTGCGCATGTCAACAAGTTGGTTTGTGTTTCTTATTTCATTGACTACGCACATTTCATCATTCTAAGTCGGAACATCAAGAGAGCAGCATGGCTAACGGTGATTATGAACAAGAGCAACGTAGGCTGCAAACATTGTGGGATGAATTGTTATCTGATGAAGACGATAAAATAAGTGAATTTGAGGACGTTTATTTATCCGATGAGTATGTACCTGATAGTAGTGACGCAACCTGTAGTGATGAAGAAATTCCTACAAAACGTGCAAAAAAATTTGAAACCACTGAGGCGATCAGTGTTGAAAGAGAACTTGCTCCATTCACGTCAGTTGAATGTATCAGTGAACTTACAACTGAACACGACAACAGTATGGTGAGTAAGCTTAGTTCAGATCTTTCTTTTTTGTTGGCGACATTGCTATTATAAATCAATTGAAAAATGTTTGGATCACAGCAGTTGTTTTGTTACAGATTGATCAAACTATTGAAGATGTGATAGCTCGAAATATATCCGAAGACGCCGATGAAGAAAATAACACTACCCAGGATACTCAAATAGTATGGGGACCCGTTGATGGTACTTCACTAAGAACGTTTGATTTCTCTAGTGTTGATATTGGAATTAAAGCTGAATTCTACGATAGATATGAGCAGACTCCATACGACTTTTTCAAACTATTTATTACAAATGAGATTATTGACCATATGGTGTACCAAACCAATCTTTATGCCGAGCAAGTGTTGAGAGAGAAGCAGAAGCCAAAAGGCCACGTAAAGGAATGGGTTCCCACTGATAACACAGAAATGGAAATATTTCTTGGTGTAATTATTTGGATGGGTTTAGTTCAGCTACCACGTCTAAAAGCTTATTGGAGCACTAATTTTTTATACGCTAACAAGGTAAAAGATCTCATGCCAAGAAACAGATTCGAACAACTCCTTCAAATGTGGCATTTCAACAATAACGAGGATGTGAACTTTGCAAATGATAAACTTAGAAAGTTGACCCCACTGATCAATAAGTTGATAGAAAGATTTCAGTACGTTCTTGTGCCAGGACCAGATGTATGTATTGACGAAACTCTTGTTCCTTTTAGAGGTCGTTTAAAATTTAAACAGTACATTAAAAACAAAAAGAACAAATTTGGAATCAAATTGTACAAACTTTGTACAACTGGTGGATATACCTATAATCTACAAGTGTATTGTGGAACTGATGGTATCAGTAATGCAACAGCGAATGTAGTCATGAGTTTGATGGACAATCTTTTGGACAAAGGTCGAACCCTCCATACGGATAACTACTATACTAGTGTGGATTTAGCATCTAAATTATTGAACAGAAAAACACATCTTGTTGGAACTGTAAGGACGAACAGAAAACTGAACGCGAAAGAAGTTGTGGCAAAAAAACTAAAAAGACATGAAGTATTTGCCCAGGAAAGTGGTACAGGTGTCGTTATGATGAAATGGAAAGATACGAGAGATGTGCTGCTATTGACCACCAAACACACCGATGAGGTAGTGGGAGTGAGACAACGTGGAAAAGAGATAGAAAAACCAAAAGCCATCGCGGATTATAACAAAGCCAAAGCTTATATTGATCTTTCGGATCAATTGAAAGCATATTCGCATTCTCTTAGAAAGGGAACGAAATGGTACCGGAAGTTAGCAATCGAGTTAATTTTAGGTTCTGCTTTAGTGAATGCATACTTGTGTTATAAGGAAATAACGAAAAATAAAATGCAGATTACTGAATTCAGAGAGCATCTTGCCTTGACACTTTTAGATGTAACTCATGAGCTTGTATCGGCCAAGAACATCCAAAATGATGAGCGTCATGTATTACAAGAGCACGCTAAAGGTCGATGTGTTGTGTGCTATGCTTTAAAAAAAGAAACTTTAGGACGGCAAGAAGCACAAAGCAAAACTCCAAGAACGAAATGGCAGTGCACATCTTGTAAAAAGAGTTTTTGTGTTCCATGTTTTTTTGAAACGCATTCTGCTACAAAATCAAAGTAATGCGCTTTTTTATTCATTTATATAAAACTATGTCTTTACTTTGTAACTGAGTTTTTGCTAATAAATGTTTTGTTTACTTTATATGCATTTTATTTTTGAAATACAATATCTCCTCATTGATGACACTCAGTTGACTGTAAGTACTGAATGTGTCTAAAAATTCCAGACCGGTTCACATTAGATGTTTCTATAGACGGCTATTTATCGCCTCCCATAAATTTATCATTATCGTGTGACTTTACAGTGAGCCACGCCGTCTTATTTTCTGTTTGACATGAGACGTCTATTGGTGTCACGCCGGCCTAAGTTTACCGGACAGTGAGACATTGCGTTGATGTCTCACCGTGCTTAACGTGTTAAAAAGAATTCTTATGTGACTATGCTAAAATATGATACGATCGGAAAAACGGCAATGACTTTTACAGCTGATTGCCACATAAATATTAATGTAACGCAAATATGATGATATTGCCTCGTACTGTTATATAGCAATTTGTTGTCACATTGCTGAAAGTTACTTGATGGAAATTCATTGTATCTAACAATAAAACAAGTATGCGTTTACACGTTATAGATTGTAACTGAATAAGTTGAGGAGGGGAAAACTGTTTGTCCCAAGTTGGTATTCAGAATTATGTCTGTATTTTGTAATTTGCCAATTTCCATAGGTTTAAATTTTCATGGATATCACTAGACTCGAGAGCAGTGTATGATTCATTAGTTATGTTTTTAAAGGATAGTAAAATATCCATCTAAATAATTATGCATTAGTTAATAACTTAACCTTTGTTTCTAACCCAATTGTCAAATTCCTTTCTTACCGTGGCCTAGTGTTGTACGTCTTTTTAAAAAATGCCTTGATGGGCCCCTAGGCGAGAAGAGAGTGACCCTGTTTACCTGTCTTTTGTTTTGTATATTTATTAATATAAACTCAAACAACTATTTGTACCATGTTGAGCCTGGCTGAATGACTAAAAGTCTATGCCAAAAAAATTTCATAGAATCTAAAGACAGCTTAAGGCCTTTATTATAAATATACTTTTTACTAATGAAAATAGTAAATAGAACATAGAATATCCATGTAAAAGAATGTAATCTTTGATCTATGGGGTAAACTCACCTCCTGAACAATGGCGCCGATATATATGTAGTTAAAATTTTGTACACCTATTTTAACCTGTTTGTTTCTTTATTATCCATATATGAGTTGTGACCGATGTTACAAACTCATTTACTTTTTACAAAGAGTCTATATATTAGCTACAGTCATGGACGTATAAATTATACGTCCATGGCTACAGTTATAACTATACAAATCTGACTCGAAATATCGTCTAAAAGTAACAGTATGTAAAATTTAGATTTTTAGTCAAAAGTAAATACTTTGTCATTTTTTATGGAGTTCAACGTAGAAGCTTTCACGAAAATTTAAGTACTAATAAGACCACCGCAATCGGGCGTACCTTGGGTAATGAATAATTAATTAATTGGTTAATTCTTCAATCACTCGTCCAATATGAGTTTTGTCAAATCGGTCCTTTTTAGGACCAACTATTCTATAGAGATAAAGTAAACTATATCTAGAGATAAAGACAATTCATAAGCCTGATGGAAGGTGTAATAAATAAAGCAAATACTATATTGAGTAATTATATAAGCAAAAAGTATATTAACTTTACATTAACATGAATAATATGATTGTCACTTAACTGGGTATTATACATGCGCTCTACTTTACTTAAGCTTATCAGACATAAACGCTTAACACAAATGTGACGTATTTCTAGTGCAGTAAACACATAGAGGGCCAAACCTAGGGTATTTGGTATAAAACTGATCGCAGAAGATTACATAAGTGCCGGCAAAGAAGCAAAGAAAAACTTAAAATGAGAGAGGACTCAAACTAGTCACTGCGGGAACCATTTAACTATGTTGAGCTTGGATCCACTATCCACGTATAAAATAAACAATATTACGGCTCCCGATTGAGGATCTGAGCACAAAACTAATTATAAAATTTTGACCAAAAATACTACAATGGCTAATATCTAAAGTCTGTAGACAAGCAAAGCAAAGACAAAGTTATCACTATGCTTTAACCTGGCAAAAACTCCAACGACCACAAAAGCTATCGGCCAATATATCTATTTATTTTGTCAGCTATACAAAATAAATCTGCACATGATCCTTAATATAACCCGATAATAGAAGAAGAACTCAAATTAAAAGACAAAAGTGGCTATATATGACAGGGAAGATCGTGTACATCACAAATACTAAATCTTGCCCAACACAGCGAAGACGGGTATGAAAAATATCAGGTATGAGGAGTCGTATTTGTCAATCTCAATGCCGCTTACGACACCTTAAATTAGAGGGCATTTTTTCAAAATCTATGTGATATCCCCTTAGGTAATAAACTCACTTGTATTATTCGTGTATGCCTACACAACATAAGATTTTTCGTATCACTCAACGGTAAGAATAGCAGATGGAGAACGTAGAAGAACGGTCTTCTTTGGGGTACCGTAATCGCACCTACGCTGTATAACATTTACACAACCCATACCGGTAAATAGTAGGACTTTTATTATGTAGACGATACATCTATTGTTGCATAACCAAAAACTTTTGTTGCCAAAGTAGAGAAAAATCTAAATAATACCTTAAACAAAATAAAAATAGAATCTGAATCATTTTTAAGCCACATCCCGGAAAAAGTTAGGTATGCCCCTTCAATGTTCCTAACAAAGACGCTTTCACAAATCTGAACATATACCTGAACCAATAGTGTCAAGAAATCCTTAAACTCTGCACTTGCTATAAATACCTTGAAGATAGTTTCTATCACACCTTATTATTCACAGAACTTTGTTTAAAACTAAATGAAAACCTAATACTACTATAAGAATGAAATGAGAACCAAAAAAATAATATTCTCCGCAAACTTGTCAGCTAAAAATAGGGAGCACATTCTTCCACCCTTAAAACGTAGACTTGAACTCTATGCTTCTGCCGAATATACCTTGCTAGTATGGGTGACATCAACACATACTTAATACGTAGATTTATCTATAAATTAGTCAGTCAAATTCAGAGTACCTATATTAAGACTCACATCCATACATAAGCTCTACAATATCGTAGCTATCAATCCACCTAATATCCGAAGATAAGTAGCTAGAGAACGAAAGAAACAAAGTCTAGATTCGTAACATCAACTCCACGTATACCAGCCCATTTTATGACTAAAATCGAAGAAAAAACTGGCCAGATCAACACATCTGCAGGATATACAAAAAAAAGTAAGCTGCTCCTCGACATCTGAACCCTCGAAAGAAACTTCCCGATGGTAGTTATTAAGACTCACATCCATACATAAGCTCTACAATATCGTAGCTATCAATCCACCTAATATCCGAAGATAAGTAGCTAGAAAACGAAAGAAACAAAGTCTAGATTCGTAACATCAACTCCACGCATACTAGCCCATTTTATGACTAGAATCGAAGAAAAAACTGGCCAGATCAACACATCTGCAGGATATACAAAAAAAAGTAAGCTGCTCCTCGACATCTGAACCCTCGAAAGAAACTTCCTGATGGTAGTTATCTTCCTTAAATCTGCCAGGAGGACTCCGGTTAACCTATGTGAATGTGGGGTGGTACAAGATTCATCACACTTTCTTAGTTGACTTTATCATCCAAATAGGTCTTTTCTGAAGGAAAAGGTTAATTTATTTGAACTAAACATGTAAACTACAGTCAGTAAGCTATTACTTAGCTTACTGACTTATATCTTTACTTATAAAGTAAAGATCATTGCAAATTTGACACTACCTCCACTTATATTGATTACATATTACCCCTAAATACTAGATAAAATATTCAGAAATATGTAATGATCGTGAAGTGATATAATTCTTGTTAGATAAATTAAGCATTCTTCCCTTTTTAGTGCACTACTACCCATTTTTACACAAAAATATCTATTTTAGCACTATATTTCGAGATAACCGTCTATCTATATAAATGAAGTTAAAGAAGAGATAAAACAAAATAATGAAGAAATAAAAAGAATAAAACTGGAAATAGAAAGGGTGAAGGAAGAATGGACAAAAGAGAAAGAAGAACTGAAAAGAGAAAAAGAACGATAACGGAAGAATTAAATGATCTAAAACGCTCATTAGAAAGGTTAGACAAAGAAAAAAGAATATAATCATCAGTGGATCAAAAATAGACTCTGAAGACCCAAAAACATTGAAAGAGGGAATGACTACTATATTAGAAAATCATCTTGGAGTCAAAACCAATATTAAAAGAGCATAAAAAATAGGAACAAAAACATGCTTAATTGAACTTGAAAGCGAAGAAGAAAAAACAACAATATTAAGAAACAAATACAAACTTAAGAATGTGAAGATCGAAAAAATATGGATTACAGGGGATCTCACAAAAGGAGAGAGAAAGAAAATGGAAGCTTTAAGAGATAAAGCAAGAGAAATGAGGGAAAATGGAAAAATGGTCAAAATAGGATACAATAAAATCACAGTGGACGGCAAGGAATGGAGATGGTGCTATAAAGAAGAAAAGGTGTTGGAAATAGCGTGTTCAAAAAACTACCAGAGCAACATAAAAAGAACCAAGGAGAGGCTAAGCAACGAGTAGAGAAAGAAGAATTACTAAATAAACCGGACAATGATGACAAATGTTTAGTTTTAAGTAATAATAGGAATAGGATTAGAAATAATAAAAATAGATTATAAATCAATTTTAAGCCTAACCCCGGAAATGTCCCTAATAGAGACGCTTTCAGAAATCTGAAGATATACCTGAACCAATAGTGTCATGAAATCCTTAAACTCTGGACTTGCTATAAATACCTTGAAGATAGTTTCTATCACAGAACTTTGTTTAAAACCAAATGGCAACCTAGAACCAGAAAAATAATATTCTCCGCAAACTTGTCAGCTCAAAATAGGAAGCACATTCTTCCACCCTTAAAACGTAGACTTAAACTCTATGCTTATGCTGTCGAATATACCTTGCTAGTATGGGTGACATAAACACATACTTAACACGTAAGTATATTTAGTTATAAATTAGTCAGTCATCAGATCATCACATCTGCAAGATATACAAAAAAAATATAAGCTGCTCCTCGCCATCTGAACCCTCGAAAGGAACTTCCTTTTGGTTGTTATCTTCCTTAAATTTGCCTGGAGGACTCTTGCCTGCAAACACCGGTTAACCTGTGTGAATGTGGGGTGGTATAAGATTCATCACACTTTCTTAGTTGACTTTTCCATTCAAATCGCTCTTTTCTGAAGGGACAAGGTTTATTTATTTGAACTAAACATGTTAAGTATAGCCAGTAAGCTTTTACTTATAAAGATCATTGCAAATTTGAAACTAACTCCACTTATATTGATAACATATTACCCCTAAATAGAAAATAAAACATTCAGAAGTATGTAATATTGGAGAAGTGGTATAATGCTTGTTAGATAAATTCTTTCTTTTTTTGTGCACTACTACCCATTTTTACACAAAATTATCTATTTTAGCACTTAAATATTTATTTTGAGATAACCTTTTATCCAAACTTATATCTAGTACATAGGTAAAACCAGAAATAAAATAATAAAAAAGCTGTATACAAGATATCATAAAACAATGGATGAAATAAAAGAAGTTCTTATTAATCGGATTCTTAAATAAAACTTATGAAGACATATTCACGTTAACAAAATACATTAGGAAATTTCCGCATATGAAACAAAATCCAATTTGGTAATGAAATCCTTTTGTATCTATAAAGCTATTTTTAGAGAACTCGTACCTACCAAAAACAGGTAGTTAATAGTATACATATCTGTTATACACTGTAATGCGTATGAATGATAACAAAACTAAGGAGTCCATATAAACCGTCCAGACTTTACGCGAGAATTATACATCTTATAGCAGAGTTGCCAAACTATCAGAGCTTGCTTAAACCGATATACTTATGGTTCCAATATACAGTGAAAAAGATCTGAACGACCCCTATAATATATACACGTGAACTAAGCGATATACATTTATGATACAGGGATAATTATGGGCTCCAAAATTTTTTTAAAAATTATGAAACTATATATGTTGACGAATCGACAGAGCCAATATTATGGAATGGTCAAGTGAGCTCCGTATATCGGTGTCCACTTGACCACGGAGCTCACCTGAACCTGAATTTTAACATGGGCGGAGTCCACTTTATGCCGTAAATATATATATATATATATATATATATATATATATATATATATATATATATATATATATAAATATATATATATATATATATATATATATATATATATATGTATATACAAAAAAAAAAAGAAGTACTTGTGACTCGTTTGGAAAAAAATATAACACTGTTTTTGATGGGTTGGAGTCAATAAAAGGGGCTATTTGTTGACTATTTTTTACTCGAGCTTTCAATTGTGATTACAATTTTTATCAAGAGCTTCTAAAAAATACAAAATGTCTTACAAAGTTGAACTAGAAATAAAAAATTTTTTGTTAACTCACCAAATAAAATTAGTTTTTTTAAATAAAACTACTGCTTACATAATAAATACAAAAAATATTAATAAAAAAATGCCTTATTCTAATAAATGTTTCTCTGAAAAATTTAGATGAAGTTTCTTAAGAAAAAATTGAATTTATAAACAAAAATAGAATAGCTACAACCAGCCTAAAATGACATAAATATTAACTTAAAAATTTTTATTTTTGACATATTGTCAAAAATAAAATTTTGTTTAAAAAAATTCTTCTTTGTTAAGTAACAAAAAAGAAGAAGATTTATTCACCATTGATAGATGCCCGAAAAAATGTAACAAATACATGGAAAATTCAAAATGTGATATTTTACTAACTGCATAAATTAAATAGAAATTATATAATTATAAATTTTGCTTAAATTTTGAATTTCTGACCTTTTGTTTAAATTATTATCACTTTTGCTAATACAAACCATTTCCAAAAAAGTTCTTTTAAATTTATTACTTTCATTACATAAAATTTTAATATTATCAAAATCCATAATATGGTCTTTGTCTATTACATGCTCTGCCAAAGCACAAGATGGTTTCTTAATTCTACAATCACTCTTGTGAGAAATAATGCGATTTGAGAGATTTCTTCCAGTCTCACCAATATACTCAGCTTCACACTGAGTACAAACAATGCTGTATACTACATTTGTTTGATCTAATTTGTCTATAGGATATTTAGTTTTGGAATATAAAGATGAAATAGTTTTGATGTTCTTTGTTGCTATTTTTATATTGTCAATAACCTTTAATGTTTGTATTAATTTAGGAGTTAATGATGGTATAAAAGGTAGTGAATGATAATATATGTTTTGATTGTTGGATACAGTGTTTTGAGATTTAGCAAAAAATGGTGTTAAATTATTTATATTTAATAAATTAGAAAAAAGCATCCTATGTAGCATATCAGGAGGATAAGAGTTTTCAATTAAAATATTTTTTAACAAATGAAGAATGTAAGAAATACAGACAATATGTTGAAAACTAGATGGTTCAGAAAACCCATATGTAGTAATAGATTTATAAGCTATTACTCTAATCATCCAAATAAAATGAAAATGAACCTTATAACAGGATTAAAGGAACGTGTTTTAAAACTTTCTCATCCAGACTACCTACAAGAAGATCTTCATTTTATTTGGTGAGTTAACAAAAAATTTTTTATTTCTAGTTCAACTTTGTAAGACATTTTGTATTTTTTAGAAGCTCTTGATAAAAATTGTAATCACAATTGAAAGCTCGAGTAAAAAATAGTCAACAAATAGCCCCTTTTATTGACTCCAACCCATCAAAAACAGTGTTATATATGTATATATATATATATATATATATATATATATATATATATATATATATACAGTGTAGGTAAAAGTTTATGGTCGGTATGATAAAATTTAACATGATATCTAACGCAGATATAAAATCATATTTTCAGCGAATAGACAAAGATAACACTCATATTTCCCCTTGGTCTCCCCTCCATAAATATTTTTAACACTCATTGCCGATTAGTGAGACGAATAGTTCCGATCAGAGATATTTTACATATTCTCTGGTTCCGATCCTAATATACATAAAAAACTAGAGGTGGGTCCTCCCGTTTTTTAAATTTTTATCGGAACCGTTTTTCGTAAACTGTAACTAGTTGATTGTTTACCAGTATTCAAATTAGCGAGTACACAAACATATTGATTATTATTGTTTATGTGTACAAGTATTGAAGTGAAAGAACCTAACGAAGGATATATTTATTATAACGTGAAAAATAAATTAAACAATACAAATAGTACTTACATTTACATTACACATTATTAAATCGCGAATCGTCTAAATTGACATTTAAAAACATATTTTCCACTTTTCTTGTTAACCGTGTTCTTCTTTTATTTAAAATTAAACCAGATTTTAAATATGTGTTCACAAGGAAAAGATTTTGTTACAATAGTACAATATTTTATGAATATAGTGGTTAAGTTAAGTTATACATGGCGATGGTTTTTCCACCACGGTTATGGACAGTTCCAATCTCCGTTCGAAATTTTTTGTGGGTAATATATCATCAGACAAATACATGTCGACTTCTTTTATATCTCTCGATACAGGTGTATGTTTAGATGAGTCATGTCCAATTAATTCATCAAAAATACACCATGGACTTAAGTTATCTTTATCACTTTCTTTTTCTTGTACTGGTTCATTTTCAAGATTTACTAAACTTATGCAAAGACTAGTTTCATCCTTTTTCCATAGTTGAAGAACCAGCTTTTAAAAAGTTTGCGCCAACAAGAAAAACTGTCAGGTTCATTACTTCAGGAATGTTATGTCAAAACTGAGCAAATTATTAGATCACACGTTGTTAAAGAAGTAGGAAATATCTCTATTACTGCTGACCTCTGGACGTCTGGAGTAACTGAGAGTTACTTCCCATTAACAGGACAATATTTAACCGAAAATTTAGTATTTAAAACGGTTTTATTAGGCTGCTGCCATTTTTCTGGAAACCATAATTCAGAAAACAGCGATTAGTGAAATTATTAATCAGTGGGGTCTAAAACGAAAAGTAAATTTTGCAGTAACTGATAATGCCTCAAATATGTTCAAAGCTATTAAAGATGTTTTAGAATGAAAACATTTAAATTGTTTTGCTCATACGTTAAATTTATTGGTGGAGGACGCACTTAAATGCTGTTGTGTACAAATAGATAAAATAAAAAGACCTTTTTTGACAATTCTGCAAAAAACACATTTATAAAAAGTACCTTATCTTCAGAAAGGCTTTTAAAGTAATAATTACAACATAACAAAGTTCCCAAACGGCCAATCCAAGACGTGGAAACTAGGTAGAACTTCGCCTATTACATGTTAAAAAAAATGACTCAAAATGAGGCAGTACAAGAACAAGACAGTACAGTACCAGTACAAGAAAAAGAAACCAATAAAGATGACTTAAGTCCATGGTGTATTTTTGATCAATTAATTGGAGATGACTCATCTACACGTACACCTGTATCGAGAGTCCATTACAACGGTGGAAAACCATCGCCATGTATATCCTAACTTAACCACTATATTCATAAAGTATTGTCAATGTGAACACATGTTCAAAATCTAGTTTAATTTGAAATAAAAAAAGAACACGGTTAATAAGAAGTAAAGTAGAAAAACTTATGTTTTTTAATGTCAATTTAGACTATTCGCGATTTAATAATAACGTGTAATGTAAATGTAAGTACGATTTACTATTTGTATTGTTTAGTTTACTTTTCAAGTTATAATAAATATATCATTAGTTTCTTTCACTTAACTAAATATACACATAAACGATAATAGCCATTATGTTTGTTTATGTAGGTACTCTCTTACTTGAAACTACTTTTAAACAATCAGTTACCTACTTGTTTACGAAAATTTAAATTTTTAAATGCATTCATTTTTTTTGGAATCCTGAGAAAACTAACAAATATTTTTGAAAAATTTAAATGCAAAATGAAAGATTACATTATTACCAAGGGCCGAAAGTCCCTTAGAATAAACAAAAAGTTTTTTGAATGAGATATTTGAAATTAAAAATCACACTATTTTTTTTTCCACCCCTATAACTTATTAAAATAAACAATATAGAAGTTTTCAGGGACTTTCGGCATTCGGTAATAGTGTATTGTGTCATTCTGCGTTTAAATTTTTCAAAAATATTTATTAGTTTTCTCCGGATTCGAAAAAAATGAATGCAGTTAAAAAATATTGGCCCTAAATTTTGTGCCTACGTTCTTAACGATAAAACTACCACGACCCACCTCTACTACTCGTTACTCGTTGTTTTGACCAGACAGACGTTGTCAAATAATTATTGTGTATGAATATTTTTTAATGTGGCGTTATTGTATGCAGTTTATTATTTCATATTGGGAATGAGGCACAACGTGACTTTAATTTAAGTTTATTTTGTTGTTTAGATTTTTAATTCGAATTCGGAAAAAAACGGTCTGTCCCCGTTCCACTCGCTAATGCTCTTTATAATCGTAATTCCTCCCTGCATTCCAAAGAAACACATGTATACGACAACAAGCCACATGTGAAAATTATGACATCCTAGGGCAGATACAAAACAAGCGAAAAGATTAGTGTGGTTTGATCCTCGAAAAAGCTTAACCAGCATTCAAATGAAGCCATCGGTTAAAATTAAATGAACAATAGTATTCTTACTGTTGCTCTTGTATTTTTTTTTTGTTTCGTTTCTCTCGTTTAGTTTTTAATCTTTAATGTTAAGTTATCGTAGAGTTTTTATAACATCCTTAAAAAAATCTACACATTGTTTTTGTTTCGTTTCTCTCGTTTAATTTTTAATTTTTAATGTTAAGTTATCGTAGAGTTTTTATAACGTCCTTAAAAAAATCTACAAATTGTTTTTGTAAGTATGAACCCTGTTGGTTATTTACTTATATTCTAAAATCTTCTTTATTTGTAGTGAACTGATGATGCTTTTAAAAATAAAAGCGAAACGTATTCAAATAAATCAATAAAGTAGTTGACGACTTTTATTTGCCAATTATTGACCGATAAAACATCTGCTATTCAACAATTGAGTATATTTTAAATATATATATATATATATATATATATATATATATATATATATATATATATATATATATATATATATATATATATATATATATATAAAATGTTCGGAAAGATTTCCGCGGTTAGTACAATAAAACCTAGAGCTAAGATTAATATTATTACTAAAATTAATATTAAACTCACCAGTCTTCCGGGTTGAACCGCGTCGTAATCCATTTTGCCAAGCTTTCGGCATCCTCTCTGATGCCGAAAGTGATCGTGCCGTGAATAGTGAACAGTGTAGTAGTGTCTGGGGGCTCGGGAGACTGAGACCTCGGAAGCCCTGAGGAAGGCATCAGAGAGGATGCCGAAAGCTTGGCAAAATGGATTACGACGCGGTTCAACCCGGAAGACTGGTGAGTTTAATATTAATTTTAGTAATAATATTAATCTTAGCTCTAGGTTATATATATATATATATATATATATATATATATATATATATATATATATATATATATATATATATATATATATATAGATTTAAGGGTAATCTTTGTTGCAGATCAGAGACTAACATAGTTGATACTTCACCTACACCCACAAAATCACGACGTTCATCAGTACATAGCAATGGGGGTTTGGACATACCTGCTGCTTCTGCAGTTGCTGGTGTCGTTGCTGCTAGTCCAGAGTTACCATATATGACGCCGCCTGTAACACAAGCCAACTTTAGTGGGGATTCTCAAGATTCTTCAAGTAAGTTTCTATTTTATGGTATCTAATGTTAGGTTAGTTTCAAAATGAGTAGGCGCTTAACTATGCTTCTACTCGACCTAGGAGATCTAAATATACCACAATTTTACTTTACAATAAGTTTAATTTAACATTTTGATTTCCACTACGGTAATCGTTTTATATAAATAAAATATATTAACGTTTCGTATTTTAAGTACGATGTCCGAATTGGAAATCTAAACATCAAAATAAGCTTCTTTTAAAGTCAAATTGTTTTTTTTAATGGCCTTGGCATAGCCAATTGACCAGACTGTTTTGTAATTTGTATTCACAGAACAACAATCAGAGTTCGAGTTAGTACTGAATGTAAATTAAAAGTTAAAAGTAAATTAAATAATTGACTTGTTTTAACTGTTACTTTTTGTTTGTGATTTTTTTTTATTTTATTTTGTGTTTATTTTTTATTTTATTTTTTTTTTATTTCCTTGTATTACTTTTTTGATATTGTATGTAATATGTATATATATTTTTGATTTTGTTTTGGTCTTATTTTATATTAATTTTGTTTTGCATATTTTTTTTTTATTTATTTAATTTTTTTTTGTTTTTTTTCCATCTTTTTTTTATTTTTTCGTATTAAAAGGTTTATTACATGATTGATATGTTCGCAAATTGCTTACAAGTTTTATCTTAATTCTAGGGTTAGTACATTATATTGTTTAAAGTTTATATTTACAATTTCTTGATTAACTGATAAATACAATTAAAATAAAATTCATTTATGTGAAATGGGAAACAGACATTTAGTTTTCGTAAGTTTTCATAAAAACATGTAATATTTCCTTGTTGGTTTACACATTCTAATAGGATATGTGTTAAGTCTCGCATATTTACCACAAGTACAGTTTGGAGTGTCTGCTAGATCCATTTTGTACATTCTTGAAGGTGTTAGAGCATGATTTGACCTTAGCCTATTAATAGTTTTAATAAAACTGTTGGACTCTGAATAATACCACCTTTTTTTAAGAAGTGTGGGTTGCCAATATTTAAATGATGACTGTCTTTCGGATTCCGTATAATTGGCTTGCCATCTTAATTTGAGCCGATGTTTACATCTATATCTGACACCGGTAGAATATTGTTGTCTATGGTTTCTCCGCTTGATAATGCTTCTTTTGCCAATGTGTCTGCTATTATATTACCCTTTATCCTAGAATGGCCTTTGATCCATGCGATAATAACTTCTCCTCCGAGCTTTGAAAACTCGTAGTACAATTTTAATATCTCTATATCAAGATGAGTCAATTGCTTGGATTTATTTGTTTCACATAATCTTTCTACTGCACTTTTACTGTCTGTAAATATTACACAGTTCTTCGTTTCCTTTGTCAAAACGTTAGAAAGAGGAAACTTTAAACCCAGCATTTCGGATGTGTAGATGGAGGCTTCATCAGGTAACTTATATTTATGCTGCTGTCCAGAATACTGTTGGTATACTGCGCAAGCAGTGTGATTTCCTTTTTTTGAACCATCGGTAAAGATATAATAATAATTAAGCCATCTCTTCTGAATTTCTGCGTTAAACATGGGGCCTTGGACATCATTGAGAAATTCTGTCTTGATTTTTATTGAGAACAGCACATGAGGCTTTCAGTATAAACTGGTGGAAGATGACCTTTATAAAGTACCTCTTTAAATTTAGAAAGATTTCTGTAGCTTTCCGCCACGAGTGGAGATTTTTTCTTAAACCAATACCTTTTAGTCAAATCTAAAACAGCCAGATTGTGTATATCTTTGAGAAATGCTTGGTCTCTGCTAATGATACGAGCTATATATTTGTCGGTAAGATGCTGCCTCCGTAAATTCAATGGCGGTTCAACAGCTTCAATTTCCATTACATTAATTGGTGTAGATTTCAGATACCCAAAGCACAAGCGTAGGCACTTATTTTTCTATATCTCAATTTTTGTTAAATGGGTGTTCGATGCGTTTCCATACAAGTGACAGCTATAATCGAAAACTGGTCGTATCATAGATCGATAAAACATTAAACTAATGTTGGGATCTGCACCCCAGTTTGTTTTACAGAAAGTTCTTAGGATATTCATAGCTTTTTCGGTTTTTTTAATGATATGTTGAATATGATCTTTCCGCAAAAGTTTTCTGTCTAAATAAGTTCCCAGATATCTGATACAATTTTTAATTGGAAATTTGAATTGACCACAATTTATATACCCTTCTGGAGTTCTACGTTTTCTAGAAAAGAAGCAGATTTCTGTTTTGGATTCTGATAATGTTAATCCATTTGATTCATAAAATGCATGTATTGATTGTTGTTAAATTATTTTTAGAAACATCAATTGATTTATCTGATGAATAGAGTACCATATCATCTGCAAATTGTAGTATTTTGGTGTTAATAGGAACAATGACTTCTAAATCTATATTATATAAAATATATAAAAGTTGACTTAAAATACTTCCCTGGGCTAGTTATCAGTAATCAGTAGTCAGTTGGACGTCAGCGGTTCAACAGTACAGACGTACAGCGAAGAGCGTAGCGACGAGCAGCGAAGTGTGCTTTGGTGGGGGCAATCGACCTGACGCAACGGAGCTTATTAGCTCCGGATGAGTACGACACATAGTTTGCACAGGCTTTTGTGTTTCAACAAAGCGAAAAGCGGATGCGGGGCTATTTTTAAGTTAAACCGCCGAGGGGTTGCCGTTATAGGCTCCTCGCGGAGGCTTTTAATAGCTTCGTGTCAGCTAAACATACGGGTTCACCTCAATGGGTCGACAGGTATGACACTGTAAGGCCTAGTTTTGAAATCTAGGTCGGACAGAAATGGCCCCTGCTCCTGAGCTGAGAGAAACTTGAAGAGGATCCCTCCCTGAGAAATCAGGGAGAGAACTACCGAGAGGTTGCTGGGACGACACCCAGGAAAACCGTCAGGCAGCGGCCAGACGGGACGACAAAAACAGAGTCTTCTGAGTAAGAAACTCCACAAAAGTCTTTTGAACACTTATGTTCACTGCCTTACGGTAATATGAGTGATCTCTCCCCCCAAAAAAGTGATGTCACACAGGTGACATCACAAGAAAAAGAAGACGGTGACAATCCCAAGTCACTCACCCCGTCCGTTGCATCTGCAATAAATTTATACAATGAATTTGATTCTAATATAAACTCTGACTCCGCGTTAAACGACGAAACATCCGACGACGAATCGTACACCCCGGACGAAGAAGAAGGAAAAAGTGAGGTAGAAACAGACGACAGCGTCTCGACCACCATGGAAGTCATCATCGACGAAGAGCTGAGCCCGGCCACCGAGTCGATTGAAGCCCCTCCCCCAAACAACGAGAGATAGCCCCCATAGTGGATATTATCTCCACCGTAAATGAAACCGAGCCGGAGGTAGGCAGAAAGAAAAAGCGACAGCGGCCAACTGCAGACTCCTCAGAAGATGAGGAAGAAGAAAGAAAAAGGACGATGGAGAAGGATGAAGAGATAGAGTCCCGAGATAAAGCCAATGAGCTTTACTAGTCAGTAGATCTACTGAGTGGACAGATAAGACTGCTCAAAGAAGAGAGCCGTCTAAGAGAACAACAGGTAAACGCCCAAATTCAAGATCTCCTAGCTCAGGTGACTGAGCTAAGGAAGGAAAATAAAGCCAAGGACGAGGAAATAAAGAAGCTGGTCGGCCATATAATGGCTCTGACCGAAAGAAACGAAAGAAAAGAGCAAGAAGATAAGAAAAGAGACGACGCCATCTGGGAAATAACCAGGCCACAAAGTCCACCCTGGATGGTACAAACAGCCACTCCTTCTAAGTCTGGATGCAAAAGCAAGCCAAAAGAACGTAAGGTAATAGAAGAGAAAGAAAAAGAAAAAAGCGAAGCAGGATGGACAAAAGTCCAAAACAAAGAAAAATCAAAAGGCACCGCTACTGAGAAATCAGTCAACAGTAGCGAGAAACCAAAAAAAGCGTTGAGTATTGTTGAGAAACAAACTCAGAAAATCCACGACAGAAAAGACGAAGCGCTCACAAAAGCTGCGAAAGAGACCCAAAAACTTGGAGGTACCGAAAGAACCTCAAGTTGAAAAAGAAAACGTCGTTGACCCTCAGATACCTACAGAGGTTAACGTTAAGAAACCTAAACCTCTTGCGATCATCTTAAAGACGGTCGCAGAACATCAAGCAATCCTGCAAAAAGCAGCAAAAAAAGGTATCATTTCAGATAATAAGTTTGCCAGATCTGACAGATCTATTGTAATTAATACCAAATCTAGGGAAGATTACCTAGGAGTCGTTAAACTACTGGAGGAACACATCCCGAAGGTAGAGTACGTTGCCTACCCGATAGATAGCGAGAAGCTAAAGAGAGTAATTTTAAAAGGGCCAGCGGCGAGCACAAGCACCGAATTAATTCTTAATGAATTAAGAAATAAAGACGTCGATGTAACTAGAGTCAGTAATATGTACTCTAAAAAAGAAGGAAAACCAATACTGCCTTTCTTTATGATCACCCTCAAAGAGGATGACATACAGAAAATCCGAAAAATAACAAACTTGTGCTACATGAGGATCCGTTTCGAAGACGAAATCAAGATCACAAAAGACACCCTACAGTGTTTCAACTGCCAGGGTTATTACCACAGTTCTAAGGCTTGCCACTGCAACTCCAGATGTGTAAGGTGTGGTGAAAACCATCTAAGCAATGAGTGCGAGAAAAGCGCATAGGCTAATTACAGAGGATGCTCCAAAGCTCCAAAAAAGAAGTCCTCTGCCCCCGTAAAACCGGCGGGCAGACCACTCAACCCAACGACAACAACCACGGCGTTCAGCTACGCACAAGCAGCTAAGAAAACCCCAGGACAAGAGGCCCCAGTACCAGCCTCAACGGTACAAGACGCGGCCGCACTCATTGCCACATTCCACATGGAGTATAATAGAAAAATGATGGAGATGATGTCCATGATGGATAGGGCCACAAAAATGATCACTGCATTCGGTGAAATAAATCGACAATGCTAGCGAACCATACGGAAGATCTACGCATAGGGTCCTGAAATTCCGGCGGAATTTTCCAAAAACTCAACCTTCTGGACGAAATGATAAATAGATTAGAGCTCGATATCGTAGCCCTTCAAGAAACCAAACTAGTGGAAAGGAAGAAAACTAAATTTCCAGGCTACGATATCTACAGAACTGACCATAGAACAAGATCAGGAGGAACAGCCATACTAGTTAAAAAAGGCATAGAACATTAACACATCCCAACACCAGGTGGACTGGTCACAATGGAAGCCACGCTAGTAAGACTAAAGGTCAACAACGAAACACTAAAAATAGTGTCAGCTTATGTCAGACCTAATGAACCGATATTCGATGAAGATTTGAGCCTAATCCTCGACTCAGAAGAGTCTACGGTAATCATAGGAGACCTTAATGCGAGATCTCCCAACTGTTCATAGGAGACCTTAATGCGAGATCTCCCAACTGGTTCGATAGAGCGACCAACAATAACGGGAGACGACTTTGCGGCCATCTCGAAAATAGACCAAACACCTACGTGATCGGACCAACAGAACCGACCTGTTTTCACGGACAACTCCCTACACATCTAGACATTGCAATCCTACACAACGTGGGTCAACAATACGAGATACACTCTCTAAACGAAGGCGATTCGATGCACAATCTAATCGTCCTGACCCTGGGGGCAATAGAACTAAACTATTTGCAGCCCCAGAACAGAAAGAAGACAAGTTGGCCAAACTTCAGAAGAATTGTGAGCGAAAACAACGGTAACATCCCAACAATAAACAACATCACAGAACTAGAAGACAGCGTAACCAAACTAGAAGAAACTATAATTAATGCTATCGATGCCAGCTCCAAAATCGAAACAATCACAAGACAAAAAGGAAGATTCAGAGATATAAGTCACGAGCTACAAAACTTAATCAAAGAAAAAAACAGAAAAAGAAAAAGAGCTTATCGTACTAGAACATTATAAGATAAAAGGATTGCAAATAAGCTAGACAGGGAAGTTAAAAGACAACTACAAAATCACAGAAATAAAAGCTGGGACAACTATATCCAAGATCTAGACCCTAACAAATCCTCCTTCTGGAAATTATCGAAAATCCTCCGACAGGACAAGAAACCCATACCTCCCTTACACGGAGTAAACGGGATTGTCCACACGGAAATAGTCAAAGCCGAAGTCCTAAAGGACGAACTAGAAAGGGCATGTAGAAATAACGAAAATCCCAATGAAGATATAGACTTCGAAGAAGAGGTAGAATGAACAGCCAGAAGTCTAAAGAGAAGAAAGGGCAGAGTATAAATAACACACACATCTCCCGAAGAAATAAAAGAGCTAATAAAGCTAACAAACGCCAAAAAAGCCCCAGGACCTGACAACATCACAAACAGGGCACTAAAAAATCTACCCAACAAAGCTATTGTCTACATAACGAACATTATAAACAATATGCTCAAACTAAGATATTTTCCAGATAGATGGAAGGAAGCACAAATCATTATGATTAAAAAACCAGGGAAGGACGGCGCTTTTCCGCAAAATTACAGACCTATCAGCCTAATATCATCAATAAGCAAGATAACGGAAAGACTTATATTAAAAAGATTCAACGACGAATCGGAAGCACTAGGCACCATACCAGAAGCTCAATTTGGATTCAGAAGCGAACATTCATGCGAACTACAAGTTCTACGTTTCACAGAATTTACAACAAAAGGCTCTAACGAAAAAATGTACACGGCAACAGCATTTCTGGACGTCAGTAAAGCATTTGACAGGGTCTGGCATGAAGGTCTCATTTACAAAATGAACTCAATGGGATACAGCGAGGCGATGACATACCTCCTTGGATCATACCTAGCTAACAGAAGGTTCAGGGTTCGAACAGGGGCAACCCTGTCCGAAGTCGGGACCCTGGAAGCAGGTGTGCCTCAGGGAGCTGGAGAAATCCAGATCATGCAGCTAATCATCTGCAGATTCGAGCACTTAATAGATTCGAAAGATGGTGCATCAAATGGAAAATAGCCTTAAACCCGGATAAAACACAGGCTGTAATGTTTAGTCACAGAAGAAGTGTACCGAACCGAGAACTAACGATTAGGAACACCCCAGTAGAATGGACAAATACCTAGGGGTGCTACTAGACAAGGAACTTACATTCACGCAGCACATAAATCAGCAAACATATAGAGCCAAAGCGCTGAAAAATCAGCTCTCAACGCGTATTGGCAAAAGAAGTAAACTAAGGTTCAAAACCAAAATCAGGATTGCGAATAGTATTATCCTGCCAGTCCTTTCGTATGCCTCTGCCGCGTGGGGACACACCTGTAAAACAAACAGGAAAAAAATACAAACAGCGCCAATACCTCTGAGAAATTTATACAGAGACAGGACAAACAAGGATCCTACACACGATGGACAAAATAGCATACGAACTATTCAACGGACTAAACAACCACCCAAGTAGCATGTTAAGAGAGCTGACTAACTACAACGCAAATACCAGGACGGTACACAGAAGACCTAAACAGCAAATAGCCGGATATAGGATCCCCAACGAATAAATGAAGAATGAGATGATCGCAAAGACGTCAATAAAAAAAATGCAGTCATCAGAAAAACAACCAACCAAAAAAATATTTTCTACCTTTTTAGGTACTCTGGCGAGAGAATACAGGTGCCAAGGCACTTAGTTAAGGGACAATATACAACGGGGTGTGTGGAGGCCATATACACCCTGCAATGCACACCCCAACCACACCCACACTATTAGCATGTAAGAAACAAAAAGGGTAAGAAGTGTGCCGGCATTTTATAATACCAACGCCAAGGAAGACACCCAAACCCAAAAAAAAAATCGGTTGTTTTTCTTTTAAATTCAGAACTTCTAAAATCAATTTTAATTCATTAAACGTTTTAACGTAAAATTCACTCTATTTTTCTATATAGAAGGCCCGTCAGGCCTTCTATGTACCGTTGATGCGGAATAGGCCCTTAAGGCGGATCGAATGAATACGGATCCTCTCGCGACACCCGAGCACTGAGATCATGTGCGGCAAACATAAACTTGGTGGCCGGACCCTCTCGGGCGCCCAGCCGGCGAGGAGGACAAAATTTATTTTGCCAAATCGGCGGCTGAGTGACCGAGCACACACAGCGCCTAGGCTGTCGGCTTCATGGACGGAACACACGCTACTTTTTTTCTTTTCTTTTAGGGACCCAGGTCCCGAAGTGATGTTAGAGTAAAATCTATAGGGTCAGTAAAGTAAATAGGGAGAAAAGCCTAGATGTGGCTACCCCTACAGTCAGGTGGCATAACCACAGTCAATAAAAACAGGAGGTGTTTCATTACCCAGGGCACCTCAAGTAACTTTCAGATCATAAGCCTCCTCACGTAAGTTACACGATGAGGAGGATAGGTGGAAAAGCCTGGGGGTCAGATAGGTACCACTTCAACTAGTGAAGTGTGACCGGTTTGATCTTCGGGCATGTGGATCCCATTCTTAAATTGGTATACTCATGTTCCTAGGGGTAGGGTTGATCTCTTAGCGTGATTGTGTGTAAAATACTTCCCTGCGGCAGTCCTATATTAGACAGTCGAGGAGAAAAAATTTTCTCTTTGATTTGTAAGTAAATCAATCTCTCTGAACAAAGTTTTCAAAAAGGATGTTATACCTATAGGTATCCCGACTGACAATAACTTTTGTTCAAGTATATCCAAATTTATATTATCAAAAGCAGATGATACATCCAGAAATTCATCTGCAGTGGATGAGTTTTCCGTGAAATTGACTTGAACTGTTGTTACGAGAGCAGTTATGGCATCTTGAGTGGATTTATATCTACGAAAACCAAATTGGGAGTTTGGAAGAATGTCATTAAATTCTAACCAATGTTTTAATCTATTTTTAATTAGTCTTTCCAGGGTTTTAAGAAGACAAGAAGCTAGAGATATTGGGCGATATGAATTGTGATCGTCATCACGTTTGCCAGGTTTCCTTATAGATATTATAATATACTCCTTCCAGCTTTCTGGAATTGGTGCTTGTTTCTGCCAAATATTATTTAGAACATTAAGTAGACAGATTTTATGTTCATTTGTCAGGTTAGAGATCATGGAATATTGTCTTTACCAGGAGCAGTATTATTATTTTGTTCGAGGAGCCTTCTTAGTTCCCATAGATAGAACGGACGATCTAAGCTAAGGTTATCTCTAGAAACAGTGGCTATGGAGTTGGTAATATCATTCGGAACCCAATCTGGTGAAATTTTTTGGTAAAACTCTGTTATCCATGGTTTGTCTGGGTCAATAGGTAAATTATTGGATTGTTTGCGATTTTTGAAGCAATTTACTTTCCTCCATACCTCTTTAATGGGAGTATTTTGATTTAAACTTTCACAATACTCCCTCCAAGGGAGTATTTAAAAAGGTTTTCTTCTCCTTAAAGGTTTTCTTTGCTAAAGCGTCCATCTTTTTATAATCTATTAGGTTACTTATTGTAGGATTTTGCTTATATTTAATATAAGCAAAATTTTCTGCGTCGGGCTGTATCCTGGCACGTTTTGTCCCACCAAGGATTTGGCGTGTGATGTTTGTTGGTAATATTCTTGTATTGTGGTATTGCTGTATTGGCTGAGAAGTAGAAGTTTTCCATTAGATCACCATACGTCCTGGGTTGATTTAGAGATGTAAAGAATGATGATTACAAATTCCAATCTGCTTTGTTGAAATTCCAGATTTTATGAAGTCTCTTGGTTTCTTTTTCCTTTGAGTGATAAATTGAAAAGATAATCGGCAGATGGTTTGATCCGTGGGGATCTTCTAGAACATTCCAATTCATTAGCGCTATAATATCTTGAGTACATATTGTGAGGTCTATTGCAGATGCTCGTGAATGTGTGGTTAAAGGAACAAGAGTGGATGAACCGTCATTTAAAAAAACTAGGTTACACTGCTCAATAGCATCCAACAATGATTTACCAGATGTGTCATCAACTTCACAGCCCCATGCGACATTGTGCGCGTTAAAGTCACCTCCCAACATAAAGGGTTTTGGTATTGATTAATGAGGGCTATATTATGCCTTATTATCATGAACTAAGAGGCGTCTGAATGACCCCTAATGGACTGTATTAATTTCACCAACGCTTGATTTTAATCACACCCCGTCCCGGGGTGGTAAGTATATATATATATATATATATATATATATATATATATATATATATATATATATATATATACGTCTTTATATCAAGGCGAGATCCGATTAAATCGAGGACAACCCGAGATCCACCAATAGGAAATTAATTAATGAAGTATATTGTTCATAACTATCTTTATAATTAACATATTAATCATGGCACACTTAGAGGGGAAAAGATTTTTGAACTTAAATTTTTTTGATAAATTTACAACAAAATGAGATCCGTAGCTGAAAAGGGAAGGGGAAGACTTATATACGAAATTTTAGATATTTACAGATCAACGCGAGATCAGACACTGTTGCCAGCTCTAAAGAGTATTAGTCGAGCGACCGGAGCTCGTGTTGTATTGCATATTTCCTACTCAAACAGTAAAGTAATATGCGGTTATGGTGTTTTGTATTTTAAAAATATTGCAAGGGCAGCGGTCAGTTGAAGTAGTGAAACAAAATTCAAAGATAACAGAAGCTAAGTAATGATTATAATTTTTATGTATATTATTAAATAATTCAACATAAACTTTATAAACCGAATTACTAAAATGCTCTGTTTTATTGAATTTGTGAAATCTATTCTCAAAGCTATTTTTGTTTATTATTTATGTACAAAATTAAAAAGGGGAAATTATTTAAACTAAACAGTTTATCTGTATAACAAAAGCTATCATTTTAACATTCTAATCGTGTTTTAACATAAAAATATTAGTTTTGTACAAGAGTAAATATAATTCCATACTGAAGAGTAAATAAGACTGGAAAAAGGCTTCTAGAATAGATTTTGGTGGGCACTTTGTTGCTAAAATGCAAAACCTATTTTTATTCGTTTCTAATATCTTTCTAATGCAAAATCACTTGGTCGTCCAAAAATCGTAGCGCGAGGGGAGTGGTGGGGAGCCTTACAAAAAAAGTGCTAATTTGTTTTTCGTCATTTTTCGGATCTACGATATCCGAAAATTCATTCTTCAAATTTGCATATCGATCCGGACATTAGAAATATTTTTATTTTATTTATAAAAATACGTCAAACCATTGTTGTATACGGAGTGCCTTCATACAAAATGACTTAGAATGAGTCTGAAAACCCATATTTTTAAAATCGTTTCTCCTCGCTCTACCCCGAAAAATATTGGGTCTAGCAAAAAATGGCTTTCTATAAAAGTTATAGACCAAACATCAGAGAACATGTCGGTTTGTTTAGAATGTCGATTGGATAAATAGTTTAAGAAAAAATTAAATAAATCGAACGGCATGTCACGACGCACAGTGGCAAACGCAGAGATGCGAGGAAGGGCGAGATTCATAATCTGAAGTCAACCTCAAATCGACTCTAGTGATGGCGATGTTGTTAGGGTCGATTTTACATTGAAATTCTGTTGTGTTGTATATTCGATTGCGAAAGTGCATCATTGTGAATTATTTTTTACTAATAGCACGAAATCCACTGAGCTGAGATTTTTAATATTAGAAGTTTTAAATTATTTTAATGAACAGCAGCAGGTATGACAGTGAACTTGAGTCAAAAATCAGATTACGGCATGTTTCTTTCCGTAAAGTCCATTTCCATTTTAGTTTGCTGAAAGAAGCGGAAACTGGAGAATACATTTTTGTTCTAGTTTTAGAAAAATGTACCCCTATTTCTTTGCATTTGACCATGTGAACTATTCTTTTTGGGGAACATTATATTTGTTGGACATGTACAAACTTGCTGATAAGGCTCCAGAATTACATGAAGACTTTATGAGAAGAAATTTTGTTGTGAAAAGTTTGAACAGCAACTTTAACCAACTATTTGTAGATCCAGCTTGAAACATATAAATACAACTCAAAAGATGCAGGAGGAATCGTGGGATTGACTAAAACCAGCACAAAACTAGACGAATGGTTGTTAAGCTACAATATGATTGGCATGATGGTAGATGAATTTCGTGCATCATGAGACCTAAGCAACCACTCAAGTCAAAACGTAGAAAATAGAAAAAAAAACGGATGAAAATTGATGAATATTCTGTACAAAAACTACATGATCAGTTTTTTACGATTTAATGTATTTTTCAAAAGCGTAGATCATCTTCTCGTAATTTCAGCTAATGAGATTGCATTGCCAAATATTCAAATACCCTTACTAAATATACAAAAAAAAAATGGAGAAGAGCCTAGCAAAATTTCTTCTTACTCTTACAACACTATAAAACTGTCTCTGAAAAGAAAAAAATTATTCAAGCTGAGCAAGAGCTTTTACAAAAAATACTAACAACCAAGGCAATTGAAAGTAACATAAATATTATGAGAATATTTTCAAATATGAATTTACAGCATATCCAATGTCACTTGTACCTGTAAGAGTTTTATCGATACCATCAAATAAATCTGCCTTAGGTTCTATAATAGGACAGTTTACAGTTATGTCTAAATATCTACCATTACCATTATAAAGTAACAAAAGTGTCACATTCTTGAAGGTATGAGTTTAATCCAAGCCGTTGGCAAACTCTCCAACTGCAAATCATTTGGCGACTATGCAAGAATTTTAAAATCAATAGTGTTCAAGAACCTCTACAACCCTAAAAGGATTGGTTTTGTATTTGACCAGTACTAACAATCTTTGTACTGGTCCATATAAACATATAAACTTTCTCCTACTTCAGACAGTATAATATATAATATTCGTGTACATACTCATCCAAACGAAGGTATGAGTATGTAGTGTGACACCAAGACTTTGACTGCCGAATCTGTTGCTAACTGGCTGGAGTAAAGAAAATGTAGAGCTGGTACCAGTTTTAAGCACGGAATCCAAGTTGAAGAAACATACATACATATACTATACTCCTAATAGGTGTAAAAGATGAGTTTATTTTTACCTTTTTGTGACGAATAATTATTATATTGGTTTTTTTCTAATTGTCAGACTGTACGGGGGCTCCAATGCTCGTGTAAACGGAAACGAGATCAAATTCATTGGTTCTTGTAAATATATTATGGCCCAAGTGAAATGTTACAAAAAAGGTGATAAACGTGAACAATTTTAACCATAGAGAGTGTTACTTCTTTTTATAGTAATGAAGAGTCTAACATAGAGTAAGATAACTAACACAAGATAATAATTAAGAAATAGGTACATAGATTTAATTGTTTTTATTACTATCCTTTGTTCTTGAACGTGAAATTTGCTGCCAGGGAAAAACCGTTGCAAATTTAGATGTTTTATATATCACAAGCTTTTGAACTTTAACGCCGTTACAACGTCCTTAATAAGCTTTATATAATACTAGATAATAATGTAAGAAAATTTTTGGGACAAACCCCGATGTACCAAGTCACCTAGGAATCGAACACAGAAAGAGTCCCACAGGTCAATCCTTTTGATAAGGTGGGTGTCTGGGATGAGTGAATTTTCCCCTACGAGGGAGTGCGAGCTGTATAGCTAAATTTGGATTTTCTTCAGTAAACGAATTTAAAGGAAATATGAAGTTAATTTGTTTATAAAGCTATAGCTCGTAAACTATTTGACGTACAGTGTCCAAGTTTAGCATAAATGAACTACATATATTGAAAAATATTCCCGTGGAATCTTAACATAGTACGTGAACAGCATAGTTGGTCCCTTAATTATAAATGATATGTAAAACAGATTTGTGTTTGTAACTCTCATTCAAATTGAACGCGGTTAGCTTTATTTTGTAGGTCTTTTAAAAGCGATTAAAATAAGTTTTTGACATTTTTTGTAAAACAAACAGTGGAGAAGATATGCGAAGAAAAATTGTAAAAAAATAATACTACAAATAAACAATGTCTCCGAAATTTTTTAGACTTCGAGTACTTACCAACGTGTTCTACATAATTTTATCTAAAAAATTACTTAAAATCATCTAACTCCTAAAAATGTCATCAAAACGACGATTTTGAAGCTCTTCCCACTGGTTAAAGAAGCTATTATAGATTCACACAAAAGTTGTGTATTTTCAACTCTAAATTTCTAATTTAATTAATTATTCTAATTTTATATCTATATCCATAATAGTTCTAATCTAATTTCAAAATGTTTATTTAAATAAAAATTAAGGGTTCCAGTTGAAAATTCAAAGTTGCTACACCCACCACGTTCGCAGGGAGAATAAGAACCCTGCTATTGCATAAGTATATAGATTTTGAAAAACCATTAAAAAAAATTCCTAAGTTTCTTCGATACGACGTCTAGTTCTCGAGATATTTGACAATCGCCTTTCTGGACAGAGCTCTTTAATAATGTAAATAATATTATTCAAACCGGAAATAAGCCGAAGGGTGGGAGAGGTCTGACTGTAAAATTCATTTGCGATGTTGCCAAATTTACCGGATCTCGGGTTGTCTACAAAATGTATATTTAGCATATACACAACGGATCGCTCGCACTGCCTCTACTGCGGATTTAGTGGAACTACTGCAATATAAAATTCACCAAAAGGGGTGCAAAATGAGGTCCAGACAAAAATCGATTTCTTTGTACCCCCATGATTGTTACATCGAGATGTCACTATATACACGTGAATACAAGGTGAGATCCAAAATCGGATCTCGCCTTGCAAAACGGATCTCATTTTGTATAGCTTATGATACAAACGGATCTCACCTTGATATGAAGACATATATATATATATATATATAATATATATATATATATATATATATCCGGTTTTTTAGGCGTTACGCCCGTCCGGTAGGGATCTATGGAGGAGTATCACCGAGCCGCAAGCCCTTATCTCTTGCCGTACTGCTCCACCATAGGCCGATCAGATCCCAGCATATTCTAGTCTAAGTCGCAGATTCATCTAGAATTTTAAACTGCTGCGTTAGACTTTTTGTTTTCTGTACACCGAGCTGGGGCTCGATCCCACATCCACTGAACCATTCGACAGTGAAGCGAATGAGAGGCAGCCGCACAGCCCGCTGAGTTATCTGACCGACTGTACCGAAATATAAAGTCAGTAAACACTATATACCATGACGAAATAGTTTAGAATTCAAATAAAATGTCAAAATGTTTTTATATCTACCAAGTCCTGTCCTGAGCAATGTTAAAACTGGAATCCTGGCTGTCCTTACAGGTCCTTCTTTGTTGTTGAACCGTAATGTGGTTGTAGCACTTATAAACACTTGGATTTATTCTTGCATGAATACGGCACTCTTAGCTAATTTTTACACTATTACAAATACTTCAAATTATAATGTATGGTACTGGTACGAGTTACCATAGATGAACTATTACTATTCTCCACGCTACTTGCGAATACTTTCCAACTACTTGCGAACATATTTCATCGATAAAAAACCATGATTCTCATTTCGAGATAACTAGCAACATTTGTACAACCCCCAACGGTGAAAGGCACTTCTCGACTCTCATTCCGAATACTAGCGGAAAACGACAACGTCTGTACGCCCCAACAGTGGACCAGGTACTGACCATAGATAAATAATATAGTATATACAGATAGATAGGCAACTCTATATATATAAATTTGGTTTATTAGCACCACTGGTGAGTGGAGTCAATACTAATCACCGTTTGGCGGGAAATTCAAATGGTTAAGTATTAATTTTATCCCTTTAGCGCCTTTGGTGGGTCATTTCGGTACTAATTAAAATTTAGTGGGAAATTCAAAATATTTTATTATTTTCCAATGGAATAATCTCACATATCGTGAGTGATGTGACAATACCTATCTGCTTTTTCACAAGTTTTGTAGGGAGACGAAAATCTTTATTTATAGGAACTATAACTAAACTTTAAAAACTAAGGAATCAAATAAAACTAAACTGAAAAAACTAAAGAATCAACTAACCGAACTTAAAAAACTAAGGAACCAACTTAAATTAAAATTATCAAGATTAAATTACAAACGAAAGTTAAAGATAATTAAATTAAAAATGAAAACTAAGGTATCAACTAACTAAACTTTAAAAACTAAGGAACCAACTTAAATTACTAAGACTAAATACAAACGAAAGTTAAAGATAATTAAATTAAAAATGAAAACTGTAAACAAGCCAAAGCACGTGGAAGACGAAAATGGACGAAACTCGAAAATATACAAATAGATTCCACTGAACTTCTTACTCGATGACAAATATCAATCATCAACTTGTCATTACTTTTGACGGAATTGACATGGCGGAATTAAGCTTCGTTTGATTATTTTATTTGTGACATTCACAGATGGTGATAAAATAAAATGATTGGTTAAAGTCTTCGTGAGCGAGATAGGCTGTCATCTCTCTTTATTAACCGACTGGAGTCAAAGTGATGGGGGAAATGTTCAAGGTTATTCATATAAGATTTCAGGCCATGGTACTGACTGTTTAAAATCGATCCGACCTCCTTCCGATGCATAATAATTCCCGTGATCTGTGACGTAGTTTGTTTACGTTTAATTTCTAAGAACATGGCTTTCGAAAAATAGCCTCTCTATAAATAATATTTAGGCAGATTCTCGGAACAGGTATAATTTTAAAAAAAGATAGCCATTGCTGTGTTGTTATTTTTGTTTTTCGGTTCATTATATAGGGATACAAGATGAATAGTTTTATTTGTTGATAGTAGTTTAAAGGAAATACATGTGTATATAATACGAATATTTATGTTAAATCTAATTTCTGAGATTTAATATTAATTTGTTTTCAATAAAATATCTGACCCACCATATCCATCTATACGATCAGTTCTAAAGCAATTAAAGTTTTTAAAGTTATAATACAAACCAGGCTTAAACCATGTCTCCGGTAATAAGGCAATATGAATTTGATTTTGGTGGAGTAAAAATTCTAAATTTACTTTATTTGAGACTGCCGAAAGACAGTTCCATTGCAAAACATTTAATTATGAGTTTAGGTCTGGGAATTTGATAACATATCTGGATTTACATGTTTACTAATTAGTTGGATGATTTCTCATTTAGAAACATTTAAATTATTTGTTTGTTGTAAAGAATTAACAATTTTCATAACCAATTCTAAAATTACATTAATTATACTAGGATCTAGGACTTCTGACTGTCGATCGGTGATAATTGTTTTTTTGTATTGAGTGCTACTTAATATTCCTCCTGAAGTACTGGGGACATTAACGTGAGAAATAATCTCTTTTCTGATCTATTCAGATGGATCAGGAATATTTGGCCTTGGCCTTTTATTAGATTTATCTTTTAATTCGTTTGAGCTATTGTTATAAACCAAGTGGGAAGCAAATTGTTTTCTAGAGGAGTTGACTTTTGGAATATTCTGAACAGAAGTAGAGGAAGAAGTAGATTGTGAATAGGTAGAAGAAGTGGGTTGAACAAGTAAGTCAAATGGGTATTGCGTTTATTTAAAATATCTGCATAGGAAGTTTTGGGAACCTGTTTATTGGAATCAAAAAAGTTTATGTTGGAAAAACTCATAGCTTCCTTAATTAATTTTTGTCTCTTAAACTCTGGACACACTGATATATTTGTTGTATAGTGATTTCCTTGGCAACTGAAACATTTTTGAGACAAAGTCATATTTTTGGCATTCTTTTGTATTATGTGACTCTTGGCATTTACCACATCTTGGGCGATCTTTACACTGACTACCCAAATGACCATATCAGAGGCAATTAAAACAAATTAAAACTTTTTGTTTATAGTGTTCAACCTCTTTAATAACTTTATTTATTGATATATACACGGGAATATAAAGGAAACAATACACGATTTTGTGGGAACGTAAATTATTTTTTTTAATCGTTTTCAATTACTTCCTCTTTACGTTTAATTCGCCGAACGTTTACAATTTCAAAGTTACAATGACTATCATATTGTTTAATTTTTGATTTTACATATTCTTCAGAAAATTCTGTATCAATATCTCTAATTATCCCTTGTCGGAACAGAATGAATTTAGGTATATATAATTCTAAATTATTTGTAACAAATACTGATGAATTTTTTTGATTTATTAAATAATTATCATTTTTGTAGTCTGTTAATTTAATCCTAATTCTATTACGACCTATGGAATCAATATTTGCAATTTTTGCGTCCAATTCAGGAAACGCAGAAATAATAATATCACTAACTCTTAAAGCGTTTAACTTACCCATGAATGTTCCCGAGAAATTTTCTACGTAAACATGATAAGGTCCGGTATCTTTATTTCTATATAAATAAACCTGTCTAGTATTTACCTTCTCATTAACGTTAGAAACATTTCCGTTTTTTCCCAAAGAATTAGATATTAAATTAGTACTTACATTCTGGTTCTCTTGTTTTTTGAAATTGTTTCCATATTTGTAAATTCCATCATACCAACCTGATTTTCATCTTTATCATAAGGGTCAGGGTCTATATCAAGTTTTGAGGACTTGCTGTCCCCAATTAATTCACTCATCTTTATAAAAAAACACCTACAGTTTCACCAAAAATGATTGTTTATCGCAAACAACTAAACAAGTAAGAAAACAGCTTGTTATTGATAATATTAATTAACACCGATAATTTAAACACGTCCGTGCGATTTGAAATCTACCGAACAACTTCACATTGTGCCTTATTTCCAATAAAAATAAGGTAATTACTTACATTAGTAAGGATAGTCGGATTAGTTTGAAATTTGGACAGTGGATTATGTTTTATTTTTTATTCACTTTTCAATCTATACATTTTTTACGCTGAGCTATAGTTTTTCTGTAATTCGCATTTAAAAAACTGATATTTTGACATAAATTTCAAGATGCCGCCGCCATTACAGCTGCTGTCAATGATGTGCGTATGCGTAGTACATACTTCTTGATCCAATGTTGCCACACTTTTCAAATATATTGTTTATTGTGTAATCTTTGTGTTTCTCAGTGTTTCCAGTTTCCAGCTGTTCTCCGTGCGTAGAGGTTTTCTCCCCGGCTCTGGAACTCAAAACTTTTTACAATGTATGTTACCTGAAGTCATATCTAATTTAATAATGAACATCACAGTTTTTTAACAACAAGATGTATAATCTTTGATAACTATAAGTAATTTAAAGGGTTTTTACCCATGTATTTTGGTGGCTCAGGCATTTTAACCTAGCAGATTTTAAACCTGATGATGGACTGTTTAGTCCGAAAACGTTTGTTTTTTTGATGTAGCCCTTTTAAGGGTTTTTAAATAAATATACCCACTTACAAAGATTAACCTCTTTTTTTGTGATACGTGGTATACAGCCAGCTACAGGAATTGTTTTCCTTGTGGATTTTATTACGTATAGATTATAGCTTATTTCGTTTTATGTTGTATTTAGTTGGATGCATTAGTTATCAACTTCTTTATTAGTTTAAATTGTTAGATGATATGAGTAGATTAGGTTTTAATTTGTTTTTTTATTGGTACTCCATTTTGCTTATTTTAAGTACGCCGTAGCGTGTTTAACCACAGAATAACAAACAATCATAATGCTCACTTTCAAATGCCGCCTTTAAAGTTTTTCAGCACGCTATCGTCATGTTTTAAACGGAACCATAGACTCGAATTGAGAAATTTGTGACAAGATACAACAAAACTGTAATTTAAATTTTTAGAGATTAATAATTTAGTTAATTTGAAATTATTTTAATAATTAATAATAATTTTGAAATAAATTTAATAATAATTGGATTAATTTGGATTTGGTTTTATTATGTTATTTAATAGTCAATATCGAGTTTTGCAAAAACACTAATCACTAATTTATATGGACATATATTCTTCAATATAGTTACACCGCAAAAAAATATTAAATCATATGTGGTACACTTTTAAAAAACAATGTTAAATCATATGTACTATACTTTTATTAAAACTTAAATTCAATATATTTACTCTGCAAATAAAAACAATAATAAGTCATATACATAGAGTATACTCTTATTAAAATTTAAATTCAATATATTTACTCCGAAAAAAACAAATGTGTATGTGGCAACATTGAACCAGCGTGGAATATCTTATGTTGTGCGCAAACGCGCTTGACTTGGTCTTCCAAATAAATGAATTTTGGCCATTTTACAATATTTTATATTTTTGGATAATTTAACGGAGAAAATGATTGGTATTTACAATTGATTTATAAATTTTATATAACTTTTACGGCTATTTCGTATTTCGATAATATTTTTCTCTTGCTAATTTTTGATTTTCTATAGTTTTTATGAATTTTTTTCAATTTTTTTTACATTATTTTACTTTTTGTATGTTTCCGTAGACGGAAACATGAAAATTTTGCCTTTTTTTCATTTTTCAGGCTAAGTCCCCGAAAAATTCGCATTTTTAGGGACCCTTACTAATGTAAACAATTACCAAACACAGAAAGGTAAACATAAATAAACTTAGTATAAGGTTATAAATTAGTGACAACACTGCATTGTGACTGTCTCATGCTTGCCAACGCAGCTTCATATTATTGAAACATGAACTATTTCCGTATCAATGGCGTACGATTGTGTAATATATTTAATTAATATTATTTTTTTTTGGATAATTAAACTTAAAACAATTGTTGCATAAAATTTAAATTATTGATAATAAGAAATGTTTTTGTATATTTATTCAATATAATTCAAAAATTCTGAATGTAATCACGATTACATTTTTCTTATTAGAATACCATGTTGGCGCCTATGAAAGATCGAGCAGTTCCGTATGGGTTTCGTATTATTAGCTGTGTTAGGAAAAATTGAATTTTAAGGTTGATGTTCTGGAAAGTTTAAATACAAGTGACGTCACTTTATATAAATCGTGACGTGCAAGTGTTTTACTTTGAAAAAGGGTGTATGTCTCCACTTGTTCTATTTTTCGGTTGTTTAATGTCAATTGCATCGGAGGTTGTTGTGTTCTGCTGATGAGCATGCATTTAGTTTTGGTTGTATTGAGTTCTAAACCATATTCTTGGTTTGCTGTGTGTATGCTTTGCATGAGTCTTTGAAGCTCGTTGCAGTCATTTGCGATAATAACTGTGTCATCAGCATATCTTATATAATTGATTACCTCTCCGTTTACTTTGATACCCTCCGAAACTTCTCCCAGTGCTTCTCTGAAGATTTGTTCAGAGTATATATTGAACAGGAGCGGCGAGAGGACGCATCCCTGTCGTACACCCTTTTTAATATCTATCTTCCCACTGTGTAAGTTGCCCATCTTTATCTCAGCACTTTGGTTCCAATAGAGACTGGTTATTATGCGCAGATCCTTGCCATCAATATGCATCTTCCTGAGCATTTCCATGAGTTTATCATGTTTGAATTTGTCAAACGCCTTGGAGAAGTCGATGAAGCACAAGTGGACGTCCTTGTGCATGTCTCTGCATCTTTGAATTAAAACTTGCAGACTGAAGATCGCCTCTCTTGTGCCCAATGCGCTTCGGAATCCGAACTGTGACTCCGATATATTTGCTTCGCATTTGTTATATATTCTATTGTGTATGGTTTTGGTGAAAACTTTGGTAATGTGATTTATCAAGCTTATTAAGCGGTGTTGATCACAGTGTTTTGCACTTGGTGTTTTAGGTATGGCTACAAAGGTCGATCGAAGGCATTCCTCCGGAATCTCCCCTTTGTCGTAAAAGGTGTGAACATCAATCTTATATTAAAAATAATAGAGAATTTGATAGATCTCAAATGTGTAAACACGCATGAGATAATGAACATATGGTTCAATGGAATAATTCAAATGTAGTCCTAAAAGAAACGGATGGTAAAAAAAGAAAAATCAAAGAAGCGGCTCTAATTATGCTAAATGAGACCAATTGTGTCGCAAATTCCTCGGCAGAATGTAGTAGGATCTGGTTACTGAAAGAGGAAGCTATTAATAAGAAAATACCAGTATTAGTAAGTTAGTAACATATAGAGGATACATCATTTATGTTTTTTAAATAACGAAACGTATAAAATCAGAATTTGGTGTTTATTGAAGGTGAACTAAATGCACGACCAAATACTTACTATGTCGGGATAGTATTATGAGGTTTTTTTCCCTCATAATTTACTATGGAATCACTAACAGGAGAATTTTACTGTCATCATGTCATGTGTTTGTCTTTTTAAAGACGAATTACATGCTATGATTTTTTCTGGCGGATATTCTCAAGTTAAAGTTGATTTCATGTAATCAAATGAACTATCTTATGACTAAAGTCGTCCCAGGAGCGCAACTCAACAATATTGACAATATCATTTTAAGGTCGTCTACTTTAAAATGCATAATGTATGTCTGAATTGTCAATATAAATGAGTCAGATAAAATTAAATTATTAGAAGAATTTTTCACTAAGTAACAAAAAAAACAAAATTTGTTTAATTTACTGTTTGTATTTTGAGAACGATTTCCGAAGTGGAAATTGAAACGTCAATAAACGTATTTTTACCTTTAATTGTGGCTTATTCTCAGTTAAATAGTAATTATTATAAGAATGCGGACCGGTCATCAACAAGTCAACATCTTTTCAAACTGAATTTGGTGGACAACCCTTACTGTGAATTTGGCCTAATAGAGAACCTAAATCATATATTTTTTGAATGCCCAATAAGGATCATTCTGAGTTTTGACCTATATACAAAATTCATCTATATGAATTATAATTCACCAATTGCTATATATTCCATTTTAAATAAACTTATTAAAGAATCAGTCATCATTTTGATAAAATTTCTTTCAATTAATAAATTAAATTTATAATCGACAATGCTCAATACTTTTCGTAGTGTTTACTAACATAACCTATTAATTAATAATTAATTTTTTTTACAAAATTGTTTGGCCTAAGTAAGTGGCCTCGAGTTGGTTTAGAGCCAGACTTTTTCGGGGTCCCCACCAAATTGAGCTGGCGTATCACCATGACGTGGAAGCCATATAAACAAAAGAAGAAGAACAAAAATGTCAAAATATCTAGAAACCTAGAATGAACTTAAATGGCGATTAAAGAAATAATTATAAGTTATATACTAGAGAATATCATAAAAAGTATTTATATGAGGGCATCCTTAAGAAATTAGCATAATAGTTTGTTTACAAAGTTTTTATTTTGCAATGTATTTGGTTATTTTAATAATTGTGATATTATAAATATGTAGATATGTTTATGCCATCTCTATAGGCAACCAAAGATACATTAAAGTAAGTTTGGTTGTTGGGACTTTTGTGAATGAGAGTGACATGGGACAGTGAATTCAGGTGAAATTGAACATAAAGTGGATATTTGAAATAATAATTACCGATTAAAATAGTGTTATTTGTTAATTTAAGATGTTTAAATTATATATAAGTTTACATTCTGATCTGAAACGCCTAAATTTCCATAAAATTCTCGATTCTGAGAAAAAAAAGATTATTAGATTAGAAAGAAGAATAAACAAGAAAGCAATAAAGAAGGAAGAAAATTTTACCTATTTATAAATGTTATTAAGAAGAAAAATATTTTGAAATGGTGGAAGCCGATAATTGAGACATTGTGGTCTATTTGGCAAACCGATTTCATAAAAAGAACAATAACCAGAGGCTGATAACGGAGACATTGATTGGTGATTAAAACCTTTGGAGAACAATTGCATTTAGGCGTTCAGTGACAGAAAGGTACCAAATTTTGTTAGTATAATTTAATTGTTGTAATAAGAATTTCATTTTAAAGGTAGGTTGTTTTGCATTTATATTTAAATATTGTCTAAATTAGATATATATGTGTGTTTCATAATAATTATAATAAAGATAATTTCAAAAGTGCTTACAAACTAATTTGAGAACCGCGACAAAAACCCTATATATGTTATTCAAAAATACTCATTGCTCATAAAACAATACACAAACAAAATATCATAACAATTTGGCGCCCATCGCGGGGGTCTCTATTTAAAAGAATTAGTTTGGGAAGATAAGTGCTCTCATATAATTAAATTAATTTTCATTCGAAAGAAAAAAATTATAGATTTTATTTTTATATATATTTGAACAAGTAAAGTCTCAAAATGTCTTAAGGAAAGAAAGGTCTAAAAAACAAAAAGAATGAAAAATATGTGGAAGTAGAAACACAAGCTATACAAGAGGAGATTTTAGTTCAAATTCCACAAGATACTACAGAAATGAATCCAGGAAGAGAGGAAAATGTCAATATGGCAGCTTTGATGTCATTAATGATGCAGATGAACAAGACAATGGAAGAGAAGTCAAAAGAATTGAGGGAAGACATAAAAAAATAGAAGAGAATTCAAAAGACTTGAGGGAAGACATAAAAAAATGGAAGAGAATTCAAAAGAAGTCAAAGAAGACGTGAAAAAATTGGAACAGAAATTGGAAGAGAATTATAGAAAATTAGAAAAGAAAATAGAAGATAATAATAATAAAATTGTAAAACAAATAGATAAAAAACTTGAAGCTGCCGAGAAAAAAGTAGCAAATGAAATAAAAAATATACGGCATGACTACAAGAAAAATATAGAAAATGAGAGGACAGAAGTAAATAGGATTATTCAAGATAATAAGATAGATACAGAACAGAAAATAGAGTTGCAGAAATGTTACTTGGAAGTTAAAATTAACGAAGAGAGGAGAAAGACAGAAGAAGAAAAATTAGACGATATGCAACAAAATATCCAAACAAATAATAATCAAATAAGAAATGTGGAACAGAGAATAGATGATATTTCACAAATGAGAGACATAGATTCTCTGCTAATATAAAAAATTTGCTTCCTAGAGTATACATAAATAGTTTAAAACATGAATTAAGATTAGTGAATAATATTAATGATATTTGACACTAAGTGACAATGCAGCAACTTGGTTTGCCAGTATTGGAAATGATTTGGATAATTTTCAAACATTTGAAAATAAATTTTTAAATTATTATTGGGGTGAATTAGAGCAAGCTAAATTTAGGGAAGTTCTATATTTTGGAAAGTATAATCACAATTTAAGATCAAATATGATAGATTATGTTTTAAAACTGATAACGGTTGCAAAATATTTAGAACCACCACTTAGAGAGAATGAAACAGTCTTAAATGTATCTAGACATTTAGATGCCGATGTTGTGCAAACAGTAACTGTACAAAATATTCAAACAATAAAGAGTTTTATTAATTTTATTCAAAGAATACAAAGAAGTAATATGGCAGTTAATAATGATAACAATGATATTAGGATGAATAATAATAATAGAAAAAACAATAATAACTTTCAATATAATAATAATAATAATCAACAATAGAGACAATCATATAATTATAGTAGATATGTTAATAATTTGCAAAATTTTAATAACAATAATCAAAATAGACAAAATTTTCATAACAATACTAGTTATCATAGACAAAATTTTAATAAAAATACTAATTATAATAGACAAGATTTTAACAATAGGAGAAATATAGAACGACCTAATTACAACAGACAGTGTAGCGTTTACGCTACTGACTAGTCCAATTTAAACCCCTCAAGAAATTTTTATTACCCGCCTACGATCGATTTTAAATCGACATTTTTCCCCACGCGCTGTTATCGCTTTGAAAGGAAGATCGATTTTATGCGGAAGCGAAGTTTCAGTTTTGGTCAGAACTCGTAAACGCAGACACGCCAACCGGTGAGTCTTTTTCTCACGTTCAAAGTGACGAAATTGGGGCAAATAAAATCTAGGACAAGAATAAAAAAAATATATATATAATTCATAAATAATAATAATAATAAGAAATTTTTCTAATAAAATCAATATTCATTTATGAGTTCCACATAAAAAGGAAGATTTTTTTGGCGTGCTGCAGCTCCATATTCCGTCACGTGAAAATATTAATTTCACTTTACTTGAGGATATTCTCTTCAGAATATTCCCTCAAGGACTCAAGTAACTAAATTTCTTGAATAGTTAGCAAACCCGTGGATTTTGCTGTCACCCAGAGACCAGTGACTGGTTGTGGCTTTTGTGACTAGGATTCGTCTTTACAGCCATAAACTGATGTAGCCGTGCCAAGAGGAGTTTTTCCTATGGACTTATAGTGCTGTAAAGATAAGTTGTTTAACTATTTGACCTTTTGTATTACGTATTACTTTCTATTTACTGTTAACTTTTCATATGCATATGATCAAGTAACTACATTTTGATAAAATATAATTTTGATATTATTGGGAGAGGGGAAATATATTACCTTTTTTTATTAGTTTTTTTTTTAAATAGGATTTTAAGAGTACTGACCAAACTCACTTTTGCTATAATATATTTTTTTAATACATTTGATATACTTAATACAATTTGATATTGGGAGAGAGAAATAAATTTAATGTGGTTTTTTTTTAAATATGATGTAATGAGCATGAAGACTCACTTTTGAATGTAATATATTTAATAGCATTGTAACAGATTTATCACTTTTGATATCTTTACAATATTGTCATTAGTATCTCATATTAGTAGAACTAATTTAAATTTAAATGACTACCTTTTTGTGTTAAGACTTTGGCTACAATACGGACTATTCTTGTTGTTTACTGACATTTTATACTTTATTTGGCCAGTGGTAGTGATTATTCGTTTGTTGAGGGGCTATTAGGTCCCACTGTATGTGTACACCATCCACTACCACTGTTATTTGGCTTTGCATTATATGTAAATTGTTTATACACATATACCTATATACATTTTTTATAAATATATTTATTGTTGCTATTTTGAGTTTTATTTCAGTTCTACTAACCAGTATATAACATAGCAAAACAAGATTATTATTTAGTATTTTTGTATTTCAGAGTATTATCTCCAGATTCATTTGTTACTTCAAAATCTCAATTATCGTTGAGTTGGCGCCCTTCTTTTCTCTTCTTATTGTTCTCTTTCTATAAATTTATTCCCAGTGACCTTCTTCAGTTGTATCACGTTTGATATTACCAGGTCTCATTTCTTTCTTGTCTCATTAGCTCATTATCTCTTGTTATTGTTGTTTATATCTTTAAAGCCACAATCCAGTGCATTGAAGCTAGCCCGAACACTCACTTGAGATTTAGTGTCTCTTTGGCCATTTAAATTTGTTCCTCTGAGCTTAGCCCTATTTTTTAGTTTTTCCTTCTCATCACCTCTCTTCCAGTTCTTCTGGAATTAGGAAGTCTTACACTTCCAAAAACCCAATACTCCCGGAGTATTGAGCGTTTCAATTGGCTAGACCCAACGTGTGGCTTCTTTTCCACTTCTGCCTTAAAAAAAAATATATATATATCTCCTTTAACTTTTGATTTTGATCTTGGGTTGTTGTGGTTTTCACTGGTTGTGCTTTTAGATTTTCATTTTAACTTTTAGTTTTGTTTTTCAATTTTTTTTTTGGACATTACCTTATATCTATATCTTAAATCGACTTGTTTTGCTATATACTGTGTAGACTGAATAAATTGCTTTGTTTTTGATTGATTAAACAACAATTTTAGATTAATAATAAATTAATTAAAATTTTAAATAACATAAAGTTAACTATTTCACATATCTTACAAGTCCGGAGTAGTCAAGAAGTTGAGTCACTACCTCGAAATAACAGTTTTGAAATTTTAGGTTCCTTAGGGTGTTGTAGCAGTATATGTCATTGGATTTCATAACTGGACCAAAACAATTAAACATTACTGGTATTGGTATCCCTTCAGAATATTAATTTGGAGTCAGAGAGTAAGTTAAACTTTACCTACTTTTACTCATTCTCTTGTATATTTCTCAGTTGTGTAATATGTCTGCGTTCAAGGTAGAGCATCTGTTAGCTCCTGAATTAAAGTATGAGTTGAGAGTCTGTCATCTAACTAGTCCATTGTTAAAAAATGTTGTATAATGTACAGAATGTACCAGGTAAATTTCCTGATTTTAAAGTTGAACATGGTGTTTTGTATAAACATGTCTTAAGTTCCATGGATGCCCTTACTGGAATGTCGGATTGGAAGATAGTCGTTCCAACTCCTAACAGAGCAGAGGTTTTGGCCACTTTTCATGACCATCCTACTGCAGCTCATTTTGGTTTTTACAAAACTCTCCGTCGTATATCGGAACTCTATTACTGGCCGAAGATGCGTCAAACTGTACGTAGCTATATCGCAAAATGCAAAATCTGTGCTACATGCAAACCGACAAATCTTCCCCAACCAGGTTTAATGGGTAGTTATCGACGGATTGATTTTCCATTTCAACTGATATCTTTAGATCTCATTGGTCCGTACCCTAGGTCTTATAAAGGTTCCCAATATGCTTTAGTAGTTGTTGATTATTTTACTAAATTTCCTTTGGTCCATACCATGTCGAAGGCAACTACTTCTTCTATTATTAAATACCTCGAGAATGAAGTTTTCTTAATTTATGGTGTTCCACAAATTGTTTCATGTGATAATGGACCCCAGTTCACAGCTAAGGCTTTTCGCGATTTCATGGCTAAATTCAATGTCCAAAAGATCTGGTACAATGCGAACTATCATCCACAAGTCAACCATACCGAAAGAGTGAACAAATCAATCGTGACCGCTTTACGATCTTATTCTTTTCCTGATCAGAGAGCTTGGGATACTCATATCCACTCTATAGTACAAGCGATCAGGACTTCTTCTCACGAAATAACCAAATGTCCTCCATCTTATTTGATGTTTGGTCGTCATGTCCCTCTTTCTGGTGATTATTTTGGTAAGATTTCAGAGAATGCCAATAACTTTCCCACTATATCAGATAAATTACACCGTTTAGAAGATATTCAGCATCTTCCTGATATTTATGTGGATGTTCGCAAACGGTTGAAAGCATCTTATGCTAGAAATAAATGCCAGTATGACCTGAGAAAGCGAGCCTTATCTTTCAGAGTTGGAGATTCTGTTTTAAAGAGGAACTTTGTCAAGTCTGATAAATTGAACTTCCAATCTGCTAAGTTATGTCAGAAGTACATACCTTGCACAGTTATTAAGGTGATTTCTCCTTTAATTTATGAGTTGAAGGAAACTTCTACTGGTAGGAAACTAGGAAGGTTTCATGTCAAAGACTTACTGGAGGATAAGACAGTAGGTCCACATAACTTGTCAGATAATTCGGATTCTTCATCTTCAGATGAAGATTAACTGGTCCCTTATCACTTCTGTGCCAGTTTGGTTGTTTAAGATCTGATTTTCTATTTTGTTTACCTGGCAAAAACCCATAAGATGTTGTGCTATTTTGCCTTCTATTTTTTTTTATCTTATCTTAATGTTGGTTATTATCTTAGTTTATGGACTTGTTAATTTTGTTGTTTGTTTTCTCTTAAAAGTCCAACTGCATATCATAGGAGTACAGGATGGATATATGGGAATTTCCCCATCTTGAGTTCTGAGTTGAATAGATATTTACAGGGATAAATCGGAAAACATTCCAAAGATTTTCTTTAATAGTGTTGTATGGTTTTGTGGACCCGGACCATAAAGCTTATGCATTCATATTCACTTACTGTGTCGGTGTTTTAGCGTGGGTTCAGGATTGATCACCCTGGATGTGTGCCCTCACTTGGCTCAGAAATATGTCAATACATATTAGTTGTTCCTTGAGTGTCTCTTAGGTTGAAATTAGAATGTGTCATTTAGAATTGGATCGTTCTGATATTCAGCAGTAAGTCTGTTTAACTTAGTTTGTTATCTCCTATGTTATTACCTTCTCAAAGTATTTGAGTTTTAACATATCTTATTGTATACTGTTTGTTTACCTGTCTCTCTACTAGTGATATGGATTGGTAGATGTGAGTTATCTTTATCTGTATCTTAATTGAGTTTATCTTTACCTTCATGGAGTTTATCTCATACCTGTAATGGAGTTTATTTTGTATCTTTACCGTGAGTTTATCTCGTACCTTAATTGAGTTTATCTCGTACCTTTACCTTAATTGGTTTATCTCATACCTTTACCTTAAGTTAGTTATCTTTACCTTTACCTGGATAAGTTTATTTCTTATTTATATCTTATGAATATATATATCTTATCTTTATCTTGATTATAGAGTCCTAAAAATCTGTCCTTTACTGTTCTTGTCGTGAGTAAAGAATTGGAACACGTCAATAGTACAGTTTAGGTATTACAGTTAGGACCTCTTTTATCTTTCCTTCTACCAAGTGTATAGCTGGTAGAAGTGAGTTTTGTGCATATCCTCTACCATGAGTAGATCTGGACGTGCAATTATCTTTTACCTTTTGTGCATATCCTTTACTATGAGTTGGGATTGCAGTTACCTTACTTACCTTTTTTTAGCATACCCTATACCATGAGTATAGTGGGCTTGCTAGTATCTAAGGCACTAACAACCTTTACCGATTGTGTGCTTTCCTACCGCTGCTAGAGCAAGTAGGTGTATTGTATTATCTTTTACTTTGAATTTTCAATATGTTGTTGATATCCCGAACCATATATATGTTTAGGTTTTGTAGTTTCAACTAGTTCTGAGTAATTAGGCCCTCATTGAACTCTATGGTGACGAATAGAATCTGGTCGCTCTAGTATCAACGTTGGGTAAAGTTCATAGGACTTTGTTTGAATTTCGTTGTTATGAATGGTTCTTGGAGATATTGTGTTAGGGGTTGTTAATACACACCTATAATGTAGTTTTAACGAATGGTTGTTTTTACTAATACTTGAGAATGTAGATAAGTAGTGTTAAAAGTTAACTTGATCTGTAAGGTTATAGAATTTAACTTAAAATGTATACCTTTTTATTTTTTTTTATCTTTGGTTTATACTAAATTAACATACATTATCGCATTAAAAAAAATGTATGACTTCGTCTCATATTCTTCGTTCCATATTTTTATTTCGTCCTTGATTTTGTTCCAATTCCTGAGCAAATGGTTGACTGGTGAGGAAAATGTTCAATTTTAACGTATCAACGTTCATTGTCGACCCAGCGTTAGATCGTTCTGCCACAAAAAAAAAAGTTCCTTTTTTTTTTTTTGTTGGAGATGAGGGAGAATGTAGCGTTTACTCTACTGACTAGTCCAATTTAAACCCCTCAAGAAATTTTTATTACCCGCCTACGATCGATTTTAAATCGACATTTTTCCCCACGCGCTGTTATCGCTTTGAAAGGAAGATCGATTTTATGCGGAAGCGAAGTTTCAGTTTTGGTCAGAACTCGTAAACGCAGACACGCCAACTGGTGAGTCTTTTTCTCACATTCAAAGTGACGAAATTGGGGCAAATAAAATCTAGGACAAGAATAAAAAAAAAATATATATATAATTCATAAATAATAATAATAATAAGAAATTTTTCTAATAAAATCAATATTCATTTATGAGTTCCACATAAAAAGGAAGATTTTTTTGGCGTGCTGCAGCTCCATATTCCGTCACGTGAAAATATTAATTTCACTTTACTTGAGGATATTCTCTTCAGAATATTCCCTCAAGGACTCAAGTAACTAAATTTCTTGAATAGTTAGCAAACCCGTGGATTTTGCTGTCACCCAGAGACCAGTGACTGGTTGTGGCTTTTGTGACTAGGATTCGTCTTTACAGCCATAAACTGATGTAGCCGTGCCAAGAGGAGTTTTTCCTATGGACTTATAGTGCTGTAAAGATAAGTTGTTTAACTATTTGACCTTTTGTATTACGTATTACTTTCTATTTACTGTTAACTTTTCATATGCATATGATCAAGTAACTACATTTTGATAAAATATAATTTTGATATTATTGGGAGAGGGGAAATATATTACCTTTTTTTATTAGTTTTTTTTTAAATAGGATTTTAAGAGTACTGACCAAACTCACTTTTGCTATAATATATTTTTTTAATACATTTGATATACTTAATACAATTTGATATTGGGAGAGAGAAATAAATTTAATGTGGTTTTTTTTTTAAATATGATGTAATGAGCATGAAGACTCACTTTTGAATGTAATATATTTAATAGAATTGTAACAGATTTATCACTTTTGATATCTTTACAATATTGTCATTAGTATCTCATATTAGTAGAACTAATTTAAATTTAAATGACTACCTTTTTGTGTTAAGACTTTGGCTACAATACGGACTATTCTTGTTGTTTACTGACATTTTATACTTTATTTGGCCAGTGGTAGTGATTATTCGTTTGTTGAGGGGCTATTAGGTCCCACTGTATGTGTACACCATCCACTACCACTGTTATTTGGCTTTGCATTATATGTACATTGTTTATACACATATACCTATATACATTTTTTATAAATATATTTATTGTTGCTATTTTGAGTTTTATTTCAGTTCTACTAACCAGTATATAACATAGCAAAACAAGATTATTATTTAGTATTTTTGTATTTCAGAGTATTATCTCCAGATTCATTTGTTACTTCAAAATCTCAATTATCGTTGAGTTGGCGCCCTTCTTTTCTCTTCTTATTGTTCTCTTTCTATAAATTTATTCCCAGTGACCTTCTTCAGTTGTATCACGTTTGATATTACCAGGTCTCATTTCTTTCTTGTCTCATTAGCTCATTATCTCTTGTTATTGTTGTTTATATCTTTAAAGCCACAATCCAGTGCTTTGAAGCTAGCCCGAACACTCACTTGAGATTTAGTGTCTCTTTGGCCATTTAAATTTGTTCCTCTGAGCTTAGCCCTATTTTTTAGTTTTTCCTTCTCATCACCTCTCTTCCAGTTCTTCTGGAATTAGGAAGTCTTACACTTCCAAAAACCCAATACTCCCGGAGTATTGAGCGTTTCAACAGGTAAATTATGTACGAAGGAATAGAAGCTGCAAAGATGGTAAACGAAATAGTACAAGGCAAGAAAATATGAGTAGAAGTCATAGTAGTGAAAGACACAGGACATTAGATCCAACTGGTTAGACACAATCGGAGAATTCTAACAATCCAAATTTTGTGCAGTAAACTTTCTGAATTACAAGTTGGGCCATTGTCATTATGAAAAACCTTCTGAATTTATTTCTTTAGATGAAGATAAAATTATTGAATCTATTAATTTAATTTATATAAAGGCTATGGCCAAAAATAAAATGATTAATGTTATGATAGATACTGGTTCAGAAAGTACTTTAGTCTCAAAAAATTTTATTTTTAATACATTAAAACTATCAGATATAATAAAGATTCCAAAAATTAAAATTGTTGGTGCAAATAATAAGTTGGGAGAAATTAATAAACTAGCCAATTTTAAAATTAATATTTTTAATACACAAATTAATATGCAAGGATTTGCTGTCAAGGATTTATGTGTTGATATATTAATGGGAAATGACGAATTGGAAAAGAAGAAAGTAAAGATAGATTTTGAAGAAAAAATGGTAACCTTGGAAGGTAAATAATTAAGTTTATGCAGAAAGATGAGGTGGAAGAAGGAATAAGGGTTGATAGGATATGATTAAAAGAAAGTAATGATTTTTATGAAGAAGAAATGTATTTTGATGATAGGGAGATGTCCCAAAAGAATGTAAAGAATAATTGTAGTAAATATTTAAGGAATGGAAATTTTAAACAGATGGATGCCTACGAGGTGGAGTGCGTAAAATTTGAAGCAAGGAATAATGATTACATAATGAAAAATAATTTTATTTATAAAGAAGAAGATAAGGTTTAAGTTGCCCTAAACAATATAAATCAATAGCCGTTTCCATATTGCAGCAACACAAGGGACTTGTCAATAAAGAAAATAGAATAGCACAAAATTATATCCATAGTATAAATTTTAAAGAAGAAAAAGATTTTAAAACAAAATCATACCCATTACCATATAAATACAGAGAAGAAGTAAACATAACGATTAATAATATGTTAGAAGATGGAATTATTGAGAAGGCAGATACTCGTCTTATAAACCCTATAGTAGTAGTACGTAAAAGATCAGGTGCAATAAGGTTATGTTTGGATGCAAGGAATATTAACAAGATCAGTGAAAAGCAATTTGAAGCACCAATGAGTATAGATTTAATACTAGGAAGAATTACAGGAATGTCATGTTTCACTAAAATCGATTTACAGCATAGTTTCTGGTTAATACATCTAGAAAGAAAAAGTAGACAGTATACGGGATTTCAGATAGATGGAGTAGTATATCAATTCAAAGTAGTGCCATTTGGACTTCAATCATCTTGCAGTGCTCTATGTAGATGTCTTCATGATATTTTGGATCAATATGAACATTTTGTAATTCACTACATTGATGATATATTAATTTTTTCTAAAACGGCTGAAGATCATCAGAAACACCTAAAAATTATATTCAACAGATTAGACAAAGTTGGACTAAAAATAAATCAAGAAAAATGTACATTTTTTCAAAAAGAAGTAATATATGTAGGTTATAACTTTAACACTAAGGGAATCGAAATGGATCCAAAACGGATACAGGTCATTCAGGAATATAAAACACCACACAATTTAAGAACTTTAGGAGGATTTATTGGAATAATTAATTATTATAAAAGGATAATATCAAATCTAAGTATAAAAGAAATTCCATTACTTGAACTTCTGAGAAAAGACGTACGATTTAAATGGGATCAGAGGCGAGAACTAGCATTCCAAGAAATCAAAAACACTTTTCTGTCAAATTTAAAAATATACCATCCAGTCTACACAAACCCATTCATATTAAGAACAGATGAATCAATAGAGAGATTATCAGGGGTATTATTACAAATACACGATGGGGTCCAATACCTGATACAATTCATTTCAAGAATTACAAAGTCACATGAAAAGGGATACTCAGTTTCAGAATTAGAATTAGCAAGTATCATACACTGTGTCACAAAATTAAGATTTTATTTGTTGGGTAATTAATTTACTATAGAAACAGATCATCAAGCTTTAACATCTATATTAAATAACAAATATGGAAACAGTCGAGTACACCGTTGGAGCCTAATACTGAGTGATTACAGTTTTGAAATCAAATACATTTCTGGAAAATCCAACATAGTGGCAGATGCTTTGTCAAGGTTAGAAAATACATCACAAAAAGGCAGCGAACAATAAAAATTGGATTAAATCAGTTAGTAGAAAGCACTGGATTATATTCTAAAGAAGAAATCATAAGAGATCAGATCAATTTGAGTGAAAAACAAAAAGTCCTTAGGAAATACGGGGTGTATTATAAAATAATTAATGGCATAGAAGTATATGTGATTAGTAGAACTTTGGCAATGAAAATATTAAAAGATTTACATAACAATTACATGCATATTGGTTCAAGAAAGCTATGGATGCTATTAAGTGATAATTATTTTGCAAATAATGACATAAGTATAGCAAAAGAAATTACTACCCAATGCCAAATATGTCAAATAAACAAAGAAAAGAATTTCAAAAACCAGAACATATATCAATCTAATGCATATGAAAGACTAAATACAGTTTCCATGGATTTCATCTCAAATTTAGTTCCCAGTCCAACAGGAAAAAAGCATATACTAGTGATAGTTGATTTATATACAAAATTTATTAAACTATATCCATGCTCAAGAACAAATGTCAAAACATTGAAATTATATATTAATCAGTTTTTCGAAAAAATGGGACCATTTAGAAATTGCATAATAGATAACGCTTCATATTTCATTTCAGCGATCAACATTGATTTTACAAGTATCAGACATCCTCAGGCAAATCCTGCAGAAAGATATATTAAAGAGGTTATAAAATATGTAAGAATAGTATGCCAGGATCAACATGGGACATGGCAGGAACATATAGATCAAGTAGAATATGTTTTAAATAATACACATAGTTTAAATACAGAGGAAGTACCAGAATATTTTATGTTTGGCCATTTAGGAAACAGAAAATAGATTAGTGAATATAATCAGAATAGGTGAGATGAAGTAATGCAATAAATGGTTATATGTTGATAGATTCAGATAATAAACTTAGAGGCATATTTCATATTAATGATATTTTCAAATATCATTAAGAGTGTGAATGAATAATGTCTTCTATACTGATAACACTAAATAATAACACAACAAATAGTTCACTAAATGAAAACACTGGTAGATCCATTTCATTAGGACTTGATTTGTTGAGAAAGACATATGGTAGATTTCGTTTTGTGGAATAATGTATCAATGTAACATCATGCTATTGATCCTTGTCTTTTTGAAGATTGTTTCTGCCCTAAAAATCATAATTTGGGATTAGATATTAAATTAATTGTGTAAATGTCTTTCTAAAAATAATATGAAAAGTATATAAAACATACCATATACATTAATAAACCCACAAGATGGCTTCCATTTGACATGATAGTTGACGTAGACATGGAAACATACGAGTAGTTAATAGGGCAAGTTTAAATAAAAAATTTATTTTTTTATTTTATTTATTTATTTATTATCTATATATTATTATATAATTATTATAATTAATATTATTATAATAATAATTTTAAAGTTAATTATAAGTAATAATTATAATAATTAATAATATTATATAATTATTATATAAGTATAATAATATTATATTTACAAGTGTGTGTAGACAAGAAAAATTAATGTTTAAAAAAATAATAAATTAATTATTTCTTTTAAAATTAATTTTGGGGAATTGAGATAATATTAAATATCGGATAATGGAAGGTAATCAAAATATTTATAAACCTAGAATGAACTTAAATGACGATTAAAGAAATAATTTATTTATATACTAGAGAATATTATAAAAAGTACTTATATGAGGGCATCCTTAAGAAATTAGCATAATAATTTGTTTAAAAAGTTTTTATTTTGCAATGTATTTGGTTATTTTAATATTTGTGATGTTATAAATAGATATTTTTGTGCCATCTATATAGACAACCAAATATCGGATAATGGAAGGTAATCAAAATATTTATAAACCTAGAATGAACTTAAATGACGATTAAAGAAATAATTTATTTATATACTAGAGAATATTATAAAAAGTACTTATATGAGGGCATCCTTAAGAAATTAGCATAATAATTTGTTTAAAAAGTTTTTATTTTGCAATGTATTTGGTTATTTTAATATTTGTGATGTTATAAATAGATATTTTTGTGCCATCTATATAGACAACCAAAGATACACTGAAGTAAGTTTGGTTGTTGGGACTTTTGTGAATGAGAGTGACATGGGACAGTGAATTCAGGTGAAATTGAGCATAAAGTAGACATTTGAAATAATAATTACGGGTTAAAATAGTGTTATTTATTAATTTAAGATGTTTAATTTATATAACACTTTTCAAAGTAAAACACCTGCACGTCACGATTTATACAAAGTGACGTCACTTGTATTTAAAATTTTCAGAACATCAACCTTAGAGTTCAAATTTTCCCAACACAGCTAATAATACGAAACCCATACGGAACTTCTCGATCTTTCATAGGCGTCAACATGGTGGAATAATCAGAAAAATGTAATCATCATTATATTGGAAATTTTAGAATTATATTGATTAAATATCCAAAAACATTTGTTATTATTAATAATATAAATTTTATGAAATAACTCTGTAAGTCTAATATTTCACAAAATAATAATATTAATTAAATATATTAGACAATTGTACGCAACTGATATGAAAATACTTCAAATGTTATTGACAGTTCAGCGGGTGGCAAAAGTGTATTAAGTGTTGCCGCTTTTTTAGAGTAGGAATTCTGTTTATGTTTTGATTTCTTACACAATTTGATCATAATGTAATATACGTTAATAATTTAATAGTTATAAATACATATTAAATTTAGATTAATAGCTTTAAAAACTAATTATTGTTGTGTATTGTGATTGTGATATGCCAAAACAAATAAATAGTCTGTAGAAAGATGATAAGCTTTCATATAAGACAGATTATTTTGAACAAGACATAATGGCGGGACGTTTTTACTATTAAAGCCCTAAAAGAGGTAAGTTTAAAATTTAGAATGTTTTCCTATGTATTTTAATGTGTTGCAGTAGTCTTAAAACTAAGTGTATTTACTGTTAATATAATAGTTTGACAAATAGTTGTAATTTTAAAAATTCCTCACTTACTGACTGTTCTGATGTTTTGGCAACGCTGTGGTGTTCTAACGACGTAAATCATGAATGACGTGCAAGCTCTTTTATATAAAAAATGCTATATATAAGTTAACATTCTGATTTGAAAAGCCTAAATTTCCATAAAATTCTCGATAGAAAAGTAAATAATTATCTAGAAGTTTAAAATAAGACGTCAATAGAAAAAATTGAACGTATTTTCTTTCGAGAATATTCGTGAACATTGAAATATCTATTAATACGCTGTGATTTGGAGCATAATGTATTCAGTATTAAAAAAAGTAGTAGTGTTATAGTATTGTGGTATTGGAGAGTATTGTCACAGTAATGTAGTATAGAAGACTACTGTAGTATTGGAGAATATTGGAGTAAAAGGTCAAGATTAACAATTATATTATTTATATGGAGATTGGAGATTGAAAGAGAAAAAAAATATTATTAGAAAGAAGAATAAACAAGAAAGCAATAAAGAAGGAAGAATATTTTACCTATTTATAAATGTTAATAAGAAGAAAACTATTTTGAAATGGTGGAAGCTGATCATTGAAACATTGTGGTCTATTTTACAAACCGATTTCATAAAAAGAAGGATAACCATAGGCTGATAACGGAGACATTGAGTGGTGACTAAAACCTTTATTTTGGAAAACAATTTCATTTAGGCATTCAGTGACAGAAAGGTACCAAATTTTGTTAGTATAATTTAATAATTATAATATATATATATATATATATATATATATATATATATATATATATATATACATCCCGCCATCATTTTAAACTCCTTTCACGTTGCAGTAATTTAGCATCACCAAGAAAATCTATTATTTTCTATATATAAGTCGTGTATGTTCGTTTAGTGCACCTCTGTTGGCTTAGCACCGTTGTCGGTTCTTCAATATTCTCATTTTTTTTATATATTTAATTTTTTACATTAAACCTACGTTTTAACATCGATCATTTAAAATCACTGTATTTGCTATCATTTTAAAGCCAATAGATGTTGCCGATATTAATACTTAAAATAATATCTAGATACATAAATATCGATCCCTTTTTCTGTCAAGTTCAAAGTAGGACATTGATACTACCTGCAAACAAGTTGCGGTCAACTGGTTTTTAGATGTTAGGTATATATTTATTTAACGTAGATATTTTTCCCAGAGATTTGTGTAGGGGAATATTTTACATAAATTTTAATTTACAACGTCTTTAATCCAAGCTATCGGTGAATAGTTTGAGGTAAATATTATGTTTTTACGGGATTACGCCTCAATTATTGGTTGTAATTGTGATAAGAATCACATTTTTAATTAACTTATGTTTGACATTTTGATTTCCATTCCGGAAATCGTTCTCAAAAACGTTTTTTTGTACAAAATCTGTACACATTTTAGATAATTTGTAAAATAAACAATAAATATTAGTTAATTAAAAATGTAATTAATATTACATTTTTATATACATAATATACATAAAAAAATAATATTTAACTTTACCATGCAACAAGAAAGTATTTCACAGAACCTCGGTAAATAGTTTTCAAAAATCTTCTTCTTTTTTTAAACAATCTTAAAAGATACAAAAAAAAATTTGCTTGTAAAACGTTTATTTACATTCTAAAGAAAAATGATTCAAATAAAAGTTGTACACCATAAAAGGTTTTTTATGTTGAGGGAATTTATAAATGTTAATAATTTAATTTTTTGCCCAACGGCAGATAATATAGCTACTTCAAATTATGGCAATTAATGGGTTTTTAAGGTGTGTTAAATATTAAGCAAATTACTTTGTACTTGTCCAATACTTGTATGTACAAGTATTTCGTAATTTGCAATCTTCATGGCTTATAAGAAAACACAGGGACAAAAACATAACCTTATTTAACCAATAAGAACTAAGATAGCATTTAATTCTTAAAATCATATTTTCAATGTTTATTAATACTAAGATCTAAAAATTGAAACGATTTTGAATTAAGATCTATAATATATGATTGAAGTTATAGATGGCATACACAGTAAAGGAGTAAAATGTTATAACCCATTAAAATAATGGTATTCGTAAATTACCGCCACGGAAAAGTACCACGGAGGTAAGAACTGTCTGAACTTGTTTTTTTTTTAGATTCGGACTTTAAATTGAAGCACGCTTGCAAAATATTTAATATCTCGGCTTTTGTGGCACGTAGAACCTCCATTTCTTTACTAGGGTAGCTCAACTAAATAATAAGAATTGTGCTATTTTGACCTATCTTACTAAATTTTTCCGCTGAAAAAATGAACTCTTATAAAAGCGAGTTCGATTTACAAAATACAAGTATGTATACAGAGTACAGAGTGACTATCTGGGCAAGTACAGTCGTTTAGATAATCGCTCTTTGGGATAAACAAATTGGATAACTTTGTGATCTATGTGAAATATACCACAAGTTAATAACTTATTAACTGCCCCAATTTAAATTATTTATATTAAATGCCATTATGTACAAACGAAGCTATTAACATGTATAAATTACTGCAAAATAATTAAGGGTTTTTCGGCAAAATACGAAAATACGTTTGTGTTTTGAGAACGGTTTCCGAATTGGAAATTGAAATGCCAATAAACGTACTTTAACCTTTAATTGTGGCTTATTCCCATTTAAATAGTAATTATGTCTTGTTTATCTCTGCACTTGGTCACAGATATTCCTTCAGGACTGTAAATACTGACCACTTTAGGTTTTGTTTTTAGTTTCTTTGACAAGTGGGGATTGTCTATTCGGTTATTTCTTAATATGGGCTATCAGTAATTGTCTAGTAAAGTCAATACTATTATAGAAGTTACCTATACTTTTCCAGTAGTCATTTAGACGGTTCATCTTAATTGTCCTCATTTGGAATATAAGCCCGAGAAAAGTCTTAAATTCTGTTTGTGTTGTCTGTTTCCAAAACGCAATCCTCGATTTTTCTAAACGACTTTGTGCAAATATTTCGTCAGAGTCACTTCCACGATTCATTTAATCTACATCATTCTCGCCAGATGCTTCTTAAAATGATTGTAATTCAGCAGTGGTCAATCTACGTTTATGTTTACGTCTAGCTTTTTTAGATGTCGAACACATAATATTATTTACATCCATTTTTTTACAAATACTATAACTTACTTTAACATACGTAATTAACAATAAAAACATACTACTAGAAGCTATCAATTTACGTTTTCCAATACTATAAGGGCACTTGAGGCACAACACGTTTTTACTCAATAATAGTTTCTGTATAAGTAAAATTGCTTTTTAATGTGCTTCATTGAAGCACACTAGACATATTGCAGTTTTGCCATCACATTCTTCACAGTATGTTTTAACTTTTTTAAATTTGTCTGTCGGTCTTTCTACTAGTCACTCTTATTCTTAAAATTTTGTAACCTCTTGTACATTTCCTTCTCTTTTTATTATCTACACCGCTTTGCCTGAGATGGTATTTTTTGGGTGTAATTAGTCATCAGGGTTTCAACATTTCTTTATTTGCAAACGCCTTCGCTAATTCCAGTCTGAACTCAAGGATAGGTTATCGCTTTTTTCGCGTTTTCTATTATTTAGCAACTAAGTATTGACTACTGCGGTATTAAATATTAATTCCACTGCCACTTTCCCCTACTACTTTAGTATTTTGCGTATTGGGCTTTTGTAAAAAGCCATTTGATCAATAAAATCAACTCTTTTTTCACAACGTTATAATCTAGAATAGTTTGTGATTTTAGCACTTGTGTCTAATTTTTCTTTCCATCTGAATAAACCAAGATACGACTATTATGTTTAAATGTTGTAATAATTAAAACTGGTTGTTTGTCGACCCATTTTATCACTTGTGAAATCAATAATGGGGTGAAGTTTCAGTATAAATGGTTGCGATTTTTTAATCTAGATTTTGGTTTTGTATTTTTTGTAGTAGAACATCTGCACATAAATTCGTTTCTTGAACTATGATTTGAATTCATCGACCCATATTCCAAAAGAAATGTGTTTTTACGTTGTCGGGAATATTATAAATTGGTTATCTTTCACAAAGCATTCGAAATATGATTTATATTCTATGTCAGAAAAAATTTTTACTGCAACTCTTGTTCGACCTAAACTAAATTATTACACAAAACAAGTAATCTATTTTTTTTATAGAAATGTAGAAATAGAATTTCCTGTCGAAGTTTTATGTGTGGCATGAGTCACTGGTGTCTCGTATATACGGTCCTCTTATCGCATTACAAACATAATTCTCATTAACAGTGCGGTGCAAGATATATTTAGGTTGTATAATCAAGCCGTAATACTTGTCGTGAGACCATAAGACCGTATGTTATAAATAAATATATTCCTACAAGAATTATCTTGAAAAATGAGAAAAATACAATAAAAAAGTGCAATATGAAATGTTACTTAAAAAATGGCAAGTCATTCACGGGCGGAGAGTTACAAACAAAAGTTTTCAGTGTTCTATTGCTTGATTATTATTATCTGGTTGGTATATTTTAAAAACACTAGCTAAGTATTCTGAAAATGTTTTTTCCTGGTCTGATCTTCCTCAACTAACATTATGTTTTTTAATTGGTGAGTTGTGTTCTTCAGGTCTCTTTAAGGGTTTTTGTTGCTATCCATACTGAATGATCTTTAGAGAATGTACTAATGTAGTGTTCAAATGTGGCATTGCGTGTGTATGAATTATTATACATATAATTATTATTCCAAAACTTTAATTGAATAGATAAAACGTTATAAAGTATAAAAACTGAATTTACAATTGCACTCAAAAAGGTATACAAGTCTTTATTTCAAGTTGACTGTCGAATGTCGAATACTGAAAACTAGTTGTCGGTCGAAGGTCAGCGTCGTAGGCCAAACACACGGTGGCTTCACGGGGGCGGAGGGGTTACCGGTTCCGTGATGTGTGCGACAACTGTTATACAGGGGTCGATCAACAGTTAAACATACCGGCCCCCTTGATAGCTGGTAGGCTTCAACAGCAACTAATGGTTAAGAAGATCCTCTGAAAGTACACATATCTTCATGGCAGGCCGTTTGTATACGGAGGAGCCAGTTCTAATGGTAACAGCTCTGACTATACCGTCGGCACCAGGATGAGTGACTTCAACTATACCAATTTTCCATTTCATTGGCGGGATTCCATCTTCTTTAACCAAGACGAGGAGTCCAGGTTTTAAAATTGTGGGGTAGGTCTTTTTCCATTTAGACCGTTGTTGGAGCTCGGACATATAATCCTTTGACCATCGCTTCCAGAAACTTTGGATGATTCTTTGAAGGCGTTGAAACTTGCTGAGTGAATTTTCTTTAATTGCAGAATAGTCATTGTCAGGTAAAGCAGTAATGCGTTCTCCAATTAGGAAGTGTGCAGGTGTCAAGGACTGCGGATCATTGGGATCATTGGAAATCTGGGATAAAGGTCGGGAATTTAAACACGCTTTGACTTGATGAAGAACAGTTACGAAATCTTCGTAAGAAAGTGGGATTTGACCGAGTATCCTCTTTAAATGAAATTTAGTAGATTTAACTCCCGCTTCCCAGATACCACCAAAATGTGGTGCATGAGGAGGTATGAAATGCCATTTTACATTGTCAGAATTTAGAATAGATTGAATTTCATTTTCACTCGTGTGTAGAAACTTATAAATCTCATTTTTAGCTCCAACAAAATTGGTGCCATGATTAGAATATATATTTGCGCTTAAACCTCTTCTACCGAAAAATCTACGAAGAGTGGCAATAAGAGAGTCTGTAGTAAGACTGCTTACAAGTTAAAAATGCATAGCTCTCGTTGAGAGACACACAAAAATACACACGTAAGCCTTGATTGTTTTATAATTTCTAGTTTGCCGATCCTTTAATGAAAAGGGTCCGCAAAAGTCTGTACCTGTATTATAGAATGGTCGTTGAGGCGTTACTCGATGCTCTGGTAAATCTCCCATTAAATAGGGGATAGGAGACGCACTAAAGCGAAAACAACGTAAGCAAGAAGGCGCAAATGTTCTTGTTTTACAATTAATTTAGAAAGTACATGTTTACCGGGTATTATCGCAGGATGTTTCTTTTGAAAATCAAATTTTGAATGTTTAAGTCTGCCACCAACTCTGATTATACCCTTGTCATCTAAGACTGGGGCTAATCGTAAGATTTTACTTCTAGAGTTAATAGGTTTAGATTTTGATAAGTTTTGATACTCAGTCGTAAACTCTTGCCTTTGAACAGTTCTAATAAGAGTATATAGAGCATGATTAAGTTCTTGAGCATCAAGTGCTCCGGATTTTCGATTTGCCTTGGATAAGCGGCAATTATCAAAGAATCGATAACAGTAAGCAGTGACTCGTTGAAGCTTGTTAAGATTAGAAAATCTGTTAATAAGATCCAGTCCTTCAGTAACTGTAGACTGAAAAGAAATTAATTTTTCCTTGCGTCTCTCAGGTGCATCAGAATTGACTATAGTACTTGAAGCACTAGTGGGCCATTGTTCTTTAGGATACAGCAACCATTTAGGGCCATTCCACCATAGAGAATTATCAATTAAAGACGTAGGACTAAGACCCCGAGAGAGCAAATCAGCTGGGTTTTCTTGAGTATTGGCATATCTCCAAGAATCCGAATTTGTTAATGATTGTATTTGTGTCACTCTATTAGCGACAAAAATTTTCCACTGGGTAGAAACAGATTTGATCCATGATAAAACTATGGTTGAGTCACACCAGTAGAAGATATGAGTAATAGGAAGATCTAACGAGATTATGACCTTCTGAGCCAACTCTGCCAGCAACAATGCGGTGCACAATTCGAGCCTAGGAATCGTAATTGTTTTGAGTGGAGCCACTCTTGTTTTAGAGCAAAGTAGGTGACAATGATAAGTACCCTCTGAATCTAAGGATCGAATGTATATACAGGCACCGTATGCCATTTCACTGGAGTCAGAGAAGCCGTGGATTTCTAATAGCACTGGATTGTTAGGTAGAACATGTCTAGGAATTTTTAATGCATTTAAATCTTGAAGTTGATTATGGAATTTAATCCAGCTAGTATAAAGGTCTTGTGGGATTGATTCATCCCAATCAAGTTTGTGCTGCCACAATTTTTGAATAATGCATTTTGCTATGATTATTACAGGTTGAACTAATCCTAATGGGTCGAATATTTGAGAGACACAAGATAGGATTTTTCGTTTGGTTGGGCAGGAATTATAAGTAGCCTTTATTGAAAATTGTAATGTGTCGGATTGAGAGTTCCAAAGACCTAAAGTTTTGTTATTGCCATTCTCACCGAAATTTAATATGGTATTATCCCCTTCAGATTGCTCACAAAGTACTTCCGGTGCATTGCACATGAATTTACGGAGTGGAAAGCCACCAGAAATGAGAATTTCAGACAGGTTTTGTTTAAGCTATATTGCTTCATCAATTGATGAACACCCTGTGCAAAGATCATCAACGTAAAAGTCCCTTGCGATTATTCTGCTAATGTCTGGATGTGTATCTTTACATTGTATTGACAGTTCCTTTAAGCATCTTGTAGACAGAAAGGCTGCCGGTGCTGTACCGTGTGTAAGCGTATTTAATTGATACGTATGTATTTCTGAATCAGGATTAGGTCTCCAAAGAATAAGTTGTAGCGAGCGTTGTGATGAATCTACCAATACTTGCCGGTACATTTTAGTTATGTCTCCAGTCAGCATAATATTATGTTTTCTTGCTCGCAAAACTATGGAAAACAGATCATCTTGAATAGTTGGACCAGCTACTAAAATGTCATTAAGTGATAAGCCACTAGTTGTTATAGCTGATCCATTGAAAACCACTCTTAACTTGGTGGTAGTACTAGACTCCTTTACCACACCGTGGTGGGGCAAATAATAGCAAGGTTTAGGATTAGGATAGAATTGTTAGCATTAGGATTGAAATTAGGATTGTCTTGCGATGCATTTCTACTAGATGAATTATGATTATTCGACTTAGAATTATGATGGTTATATTGATTATTGAAACCAAAGTGTAACAAAGTATTATGTTTATGGTTGCATTTTCTGCAGTGCATAGAACGACCCTGGTTAGTTGAATGATTATTTCGCAAACAAATGGATACAAAGTTTCAATTTTTTGACTTTAGCTAGCCTAGACTTTGGACTTAGCGCGATAAAGGATTTGCAGTTCTAAATAGTATGATCTTTATTGCAAAAATAACAAGTTGGAGAATTACTTGAAAATAAGCTTCTTACATTTTGTTTTACCTTATTGCCTTGAATATTTAAAGTTTCAAGAATTCTGCATTTTTCGGACAGAAAATTGCAAAATATTTCTCGCGTTACTGTGTCATGTTTGACATATTCACACTCCCATTTACGACGAGTTATTGAATCCAGTTTTGTTGAAAATAAATGAATTATTAATGCATCCCAAGAATCTACAGGTTCTCCTAGAACTTGTAAGGCTCTTAAATGCCGATTCATGTCATCTAGAATGTTTCTTAATTCTAGATGGCATTCTTTTGTAGCAGGTTTTGTCTCAAATAAAGCCTTTATATGATTTTTCTTCAATAAAGGTTTATTTTCATAACGTTGAATAAGTAGATTCCATGCTACAATATAATTGTTTGCTGAGACTTCAAGCGATTTTAATAAATCCGCTGCTTGAGCCTTTAACGATAAGCGCAAGTAATGGAATTTATTAATATCAGGTATAGATTTGTTATTATGAATTATCGATTGAAAAGTGTCTTTAAAGAATAAAAACTGATCGAATTTTCCATCGAAAGATGGTAAAGATAGAGAAGGTAACGTGTTGTGTTGCTGCATTTGAAATATTAAAATTACTAGAGATTGATGTATTATCTACATTTTGATCGCCAGAGTTATTTAAAATTGCTTGACCTATAGAAACGACACTATAATAACTGTCTTCGAACTCTAGACGTTCGTTTTGATTTACTGTATCATTGCTGTCTTCTAAACATTCTATTTGAGTTTGAATATCATCAAAGGCTTGAAATAGAGGTTCAATTTTTGATAATCTAACTACAAGTTGAGTAAAGTCAGGATTATTTTTTGATTTTTCTTTATCTAAGTAATTTTTAAATTTTGTTATCTGAGATTTATAATTTCCACGAGCGATATGAAGCTTTTTAAGTTCAGAAGCAAGCACCTCGTTTGGCATTTTGAATGATTAATAGTGTTCTATTTTGTTAATATTGTAAACCTACCTTAATATTAGTGAATTGAACAATAGAAAAACAGCTAGAATGTGGAAATGAAAGAAATAAGGTTTAAAAATAGTTCAAATGCTAGTGTTATATTATAACAAATATAACGAAATGGTTAAAATGTAAGATATGATGCAATATGTACCTAATAAGTATTAAATATGTGCATAAATAATTCAATGAATGTAACGTAAATTCAGCAAAAATATGTTTATTTTATTGTATAAAATTGATTCGAGTCTTTTAAGAATGAATTAAATAATAAATCAAGTCGAAACAAGGATAAAATCATAGGAGTAGGTAAATGAAACGCTAATTACTGACCTTTGACTCTTGTTCGGTTGATCTGCATCTAATCGTCGAAAAATGCCGGCATGGAATTGTCTGCATGCGGTAGAACTTTTTCGGTTTCCAGTTTACATGATAACTTATAATTGCACTAGTTATCCGCTCTATGAAGGACCAAATTATTATGTATGAATTATTATACATATAATTATTATTCCAAAACTTTAATTGAATAGATAAAACGTTATAAAGTATAAAAACTGAATTTACAATTGCACTCAAAAATGTATACAAGTCTTTATTTCAAGTTGACTGTCGAATCTCGAATACTGAAAACTAGTTGTCGGTCGAAGGTCAGCGTCGTAGGCCAAACACACGGTGGCTTCACGGGAGCGGAGGGGTTACCGGTTCCTTGATGTGTGCGACAACTGTTATACAGGGGTCGATCAACAGTTAAACAGCGTGCATCATGTAGCGCTGATCTTAATTGACCGATTATACTAAAGCGGTTTTTACTTAAAGACGATTTTTTAGCAACATCGCATTTAAAGCTACGAAAGGATATTTCCCTTATCAACTTTGCAGTGGCGTACCAAAATAAAATTTTAATTATTTATTTAAATACATACGTAATTACCTAAAAATTAAATCTAAGACCGATATAATTATTAAATTATTATATGTGTCTTAAAGCCATATAAGAAGAAAGGTTAGTAATTAAGCAATGATCAATGGGCATCAAACAATTTTTAAAATTTAATTCAATCATTTAAAAAGTAAATTATATAATTTCATATGTTTTATTATTGTTCTGAAGCTATTTTCTTGTGGCATTTTTTAAGTAATTACTATTTAAATGGGAATAAGCCCCAATTTAAGGTTAAAGTAAGTTTATTGACGTCTCAATTTCCACTTCAGGAATCATTCTCAAAATACAAACAGTAGTAAATTAAACAAATTTTATTTCTTTTTAATAAAGAAACAAAATTTGTTTAATTTACTACTGTTTGTATTTTGAGAAGGATTTCCGAAGTGAATATTAAAACGTCAATAAACGTACTTTAACCTTTAATTGTGGCTTATTCCCATTTAAATAGTAATTACGTATATTTTATGTTCCGTAAAAAAATTTGATTTTGTTGCGTTAAAAGCAAATGAAATGAATTTAATATTTATGTATAATTTATTACACACAATAAAATTTATTTTATTAATGACATTTTTAATATAGAAATCATTCAGTTTACTTTGTTATACTATAACTCTCCATATAATATAATCTCTCTCCTATTCTCCTCCAGTTATCCACCCTCATTATCTCTTTAGCATCGGTTCTTACTTCGTCTATCCACCGCTTCCTTGGATTTTATATTGACCGACGTCCCATCATAGTTCCACTAAGCGTTCTAAGCTCCTACTAGGTGATCTATTATTATCCAAAAGCCCAAAATAAGAGGAAAAGAGTAACTACTAGGGAATATATCAAAGATACTTGATGTTTATGAAACTATGTTTTCATAAACATAGACACTTCCTCTGTCAAACTAACCTAAAATAAATATAAAAAATAGAAGAGATATGGAAACCGTAGTAATAAGTTTAGACAAAAAGAAAAAGAAAATCAAATTAATAATGTCAATAATTTTACAACACAATACTCACAAGGGTAAGCCTGTTAAAGATACAACAACTTCATTGTTCTAATGATGTTTGTTATGTTAATTTTTAGTATGTTTTGAAAAAGAGTTAAATAAACTCGAATATACTACGGAACTACGGAATATAATATATCCTATTCATTAAAGTAAATTTATTATTTATTTTTATTCTAATAATTTTTGTTTAATTTTGTGACGGATAATGTAGGTTTACCAACTAAACAAAGTTATGCACTTTGTTTAGTTTGCACAAAAATATAGTTCCATTCACACATGTCATTTAAAAAGTGATTTATGTTATCTAAATTACTGTTATGGACAAAGAAATATGTGCTACAGCCGCGATATCCGTGAATATCGTATTACCATAAAATTCCACCATTAAAATTAGGCAATAAGTTAAACACTGAGATTGCAAAATTTTTTGGGCAAAACTTTGTAAGAACTTTAAATAACACTTTTAAGGATGATGATCTTCTTCCTTGATTACATGAGCTACGGCATTAGCCCAATCTTCTTTTCGTATCCGTTCCATTGCGAATTCCAACAAACGTTGGACATCAGAAATTTTATATGTCACGTTTTCACGATCTATGTAACCCTTTATTTGAGCCCAGATTAATTCTGTCGGGTTCAACTCGCAATGGTAAGGGGGAAGTCTCAAAATAGTAATGCCTTTAGCACGTGCCATTGTATCTACAACATGCTGGCGATATCTGTCACGATGCTGTCTAATTACATTTATAAGCTCAGTCTTAACCATGTCCTCGGAAAACGGAATTCCTTTTTGTCTTAACTAACTTTGCATATTTGCTTTTCTGGTGGCCATAGTTGGCAGATGTTTTATTAATCGACTGTGATAAGAAGCGTTATCCATCACTATTATGTAATTAGGCTCGACTCGTGAAAGAAGGGATTGAAACCTTTTTTCAAAACGTTGGGCGTCCATGTCTTCATGGTAATCCCCCGTTTTTTTTAGATAAAAAAATTAGTGCACTATCTTCTAAAAATCCACTCTCACTACCTATATGGGCTCACTTATTCGTTGCTCTTTACTCGTTGGTCCTCGTAACCCTGTTGCTAAACCATCCTCAAATGCTTCACGATAACTCGTTATAGTAGTATCTTGCCAGATCTTAGATACTGTGTGACCAGCATTTACCACGTTTCGTCCAGATAATAAATCTTTTTGTGGGCAGAATGAACCTCTCTAATAGAACGAAGATATCTTTTGGCAAGAATTTGGAAGACTAGAAGAGTCTTCCAAATTAGGAAAGTCCGTTATCTTCTTAGAAAAATCTAAGAAGATTTACGGGATCTTTTGGCATACATAAATTTTAAATCTTCTTTTATTATTGTCCTTAACGTCTTTTTGCTCATTTTTGAAATCAGACCGTTCTCCATTACCTTTGTCCTAATGGATTCGAGGGTTGGCGCTTTATTCTCAAAAAAAAAGAATGAATAGTGGAGCGTACAAAATTTTTCTGGTACTCTTCCAATTTAATTGTTTTCTACCACGATAATGTACTTTTGGAGCTTGCACAATCCCAGTCACCTTTTTTCACGTACAATGCGTTCTATTGTCGACACGGATACTCCCGTTAAAAATGAACACTGAGCTAAAGCTTCTACTGTACGAAGTGTATTTTTTAAATTTTTATACACTCTACAAACAGACAATCTGCTTTTCTTCTACCGACATAAACTTCCGTTTTCTTTGTACATTGCTTGGACCCGCTATGTCATCTATCTTAATGCTCTAAAAAGAATAAACATCAATCATAATATTCTGCTATGGATTTGTTGTTTACTTACCACAAAAACTATTTTAAAATTAATAAATAATAAAGTCTATTTAAAAAATATATAAAAGTCTCATGCACAAGAAACAGAACACACCCCGCCTCTGGTCATATAAGAATGTGGAACGAATCAAATATATCATCTCATTACTATTTTTCCCAAGGACGTAAATATATAGCCAGGCGAAATGTTGATAAGTTTACCGATGTTTTAAAATATTTAACTGAACTGGTCTAACTATACGTTCGAAAAACGAACCGGTATGCACGATTTATATTGTTACGTGGGCAAATGTTATATTATTTCGTATATTTTACATTGTCGAAGCATACACAATAAAAACGACCCCGGTAGAATTTTATTCCCGATATTTAGCATTGTTGCCGTTAGCTCTCAGTTAAATTTGTAAATGAGACATCTTTAATTGAAATCTGTGTGACTATAGTCGATTATATGTGTGTTTGTCATTACGATTTTGGCTTCTTTGCCATCTAACTCTGGCTCTTCATTTTCCGACTATTAGTTATATAATATAATCCGGAGTGTTATTTGTGTTTTCTTGATTTGGAATTCTTGATCGTGTAGCTCCATATGAAATAGTAGACGATGAAAATGGCAGCATATTCATCCATAAAAAAAGAAACGCGATAAAGGTATCCGAAACAACTGTTTTTTGTTATAAGTAGACTTCGGCAAATATGCAAATAAAAATGTAGAAAATATGCGCATAAATATGCACGTGTTTACCCGAAAATATGCAAATATTTTACAAAATATGCATACAAATAAATAAAAAAATCGTAAAGTAGTAACAATTTTATTTAAAAAAAAAGTGTACATAACTAAATATTTCCTACTATTCATTAAGATTTACATTTATTTTAAGTAAGTACATCATTTTTAAGTATGAATAAACTTATTTAGAATTATGGTAACAATAAATGACCAAGTGGTGTTCAAAATTTTCTAACAAAAACTTGTGGCTTCTGTCTGAGTACATATATTTATATATGGAAAAACTTCGTTCAACATCAACTGATGTAAAGGTAGCATTTTTCAAACTAACCAAAACATTTGGTTCTAAATTAATTGTTTCCGAAAGATTTCCAGCTAGAACACTGACTACTTCAGAAAGAATATGGTAACCTTTATTTTTTTCCATAGTAGCTTTAATTTTTTTTAAAATATCTTTTCCAATATTACCTCTAACGTTCCGACAACATGACGCAAATTCTTTTATCAATGCTGTACTTTCGAACAATGACAGTTTTGGTGATTCTAACTGAGTAATTGTTGTTTGAACAAAACTAAAATTTGATTTTATAAATGAAAGTTCTTGTTGAAACAAGTTACTCTGAAAAGTTTGTTTAGAATCCAAAAGAGATTGGGAACTTTCATCTGTTAACGTATCAATTATGTTCTTTATTTTAACAAAATGATCTGCATAAAAATTAGCTGCTTCTAACCATGTTCCCCATCGCGTTAAAATAGGTTGTGGTGGAAGAGGAATGTTAGGTAGCATTTCTTTATAAAGTTGAATTCTTATAAGAGATTTAAGAAATACTTTTTTGACACTGGATATCATGGTATTTACAAGAGGAAACTTTTTTCGTATTTCCTCTGCAACTCTGTTTAATCCATGCGCTACACAAGTAACATGTATTAAATCTGGGAAAAATATTTTTAAATTTTGTCCTGCTTTCACTATATAAGGAGCAGCATCCGATAAAATAAGCAGTAATTTATTAGAAGGAATAGTTGTCGGAAGAAAAAAAGATGCTAATGTTTCTTGTATAAAACGCGAAATTGTTAAAGCATTTGTTTTCTCAAGTTGCTGGCATGAAATAAGATGAGATTTTGGTAAGGTATCTTCTTTAAGAACACCAATCAATAAATGAGCAATATACTTTCCTGAGGAATCAGTGGTTTCATCTACAGATATGTAAAAATAATTATCTGCAATTTCTTCCTTAATATTAATTAACCGACGAGTATAGCCCGTTTACATTATTTCTTCTTAGAGACCGATCACTTGGAACATTAAGTTTGCAATATTTTTTTAGAAACGAACTAAAATTTACATTTGCTAATTTTGAAAGCGGTATGTTTGTAGACACTAATGCGCGACACAGGTCTTCATTAAAAGTTTCTTGCTCATCTAATTTTTTTGAAGTAGATTGGAAACATTTAGCCATTGAAGTTTGATGTTTTCCTCCTATTTTTCCTTTTTTTGCAATGTGTGAAGCAGTTCTCACATGTTGGTCTATCTGAAATTTCTTCTCACATGCTATCTATAAATAAAAATAAAAACCATTATTTTAACCCAACCTTTAAAATATAAAAATATACAAGGTGTTTTTGGTTAATCAAATAACTGGTTTGGAAAAAAAAACACTCGCTAAGTGTTTTAAATGCAGTATTAATCCACAAATTAGTTTTTGTTACTAACCATTAGTACATCATATAACTTATTTTAAAATTCAACAAAAGTTTTTTTTTGTTAATTCAATTACAATAAAAATAATTGTGTTTTAGAATAGCTGACTTCATAAAAAAAAGTAAATGTGAAAAATTTTTCTAAATACACACCATTGTATTGTACCATGGACAATTTTTTCTCACTAAAGGAAGCTATTTTTCATTTAAAAACAACCTACGAGTACTAAATTTCAAGTAAATACGTTTATTGGTTTTAAAGTTATTGTTGTTATTAACTAAAAGAATTTAATTTTTTTTTAATTTTAACACCCTGTATCTCGAAAAGTAAATAAGTTTGACCCCTCATTAACTATATCGTTTTGTTCAATTTTTCGAGAAGTATCTACAGTCAAACGTTGTAAGTGTCATTTGGAAACACCCTGTATGTATGAAATATTAGATATTTAATAGAAAATATTAGATACTTACAATTTTGCCACAGACTGAACAGTAGATTTTTCCCATATCCATAGACAGCTCTTTATAAGGTTTAATCCAAGCTGAAGCACTGGTTGTTTTAGGCATTATAAAATCACAATCTTCCTTTTTGTTACGCACAACGAGTGTTTACGCTTTGAATATCAAAACAAAAATGATTTACAAATCTGAGCATCAAATTAGAAATGTTTAGGTACCTAATTCAGTAAACTGGGAGATTTTGGAAAATCCCTAAATTAGGAACAAACCTATTAGCCGTTTACCTGCTGTTAAGATACAATAAATTGTAGATAGATTTGGGGATTAGATCATAAAATGCAAATGAGCGAACCCTTAACGATTATCCAATAACTGAATGCCTCAGTGACCGAGACTTTCTAAGAATGTTGAGGGCTACTTAAATTAATCTTCTTTGAAATTGTAAATGTTTTGTACCTGTAGAGATAACGTACTTAGATCATTTCTTGATTAAAATGACTACAAAATTTTATACAAGAATTGAAATAAATTGGTATGTTTAAAAATTTTCAAATACAGTATAAAAATCTGAACTTTTATGCACATTATGCAAACTTTTATACAAATATGCCAAAATATGAAATATTTGCATAAAATATGCACAATATGCAAAATATGATAGATGAAATAGCCGAAAATTACCAAAACAGATATACAAGGCACCATACAGAGGAAGTAGAATTACCTATGAAACACCTTGAATATAGAAAAGAAGTAGGCTTAGACCAAATACCAGCAGGAATTATTTAACTAATTGTAGAAAAAAATTAAATGGATAACAATATTCACCCCATTTACAGAAAAGGCGGTGATACGCGAAAATTTTAAAAAACTTCTGTAATAGCCTCCAGTCAACAATTTTCTAATCATGTTTAAAAAACGTACCGAATGCACTGTGTATACTAACGCAAGTCGTCAACATTCGTGTTGTTGCAGTTATGTATTACGATCAACTTAAAGGTTATGCATGACTCCCTTTGTAAAGGTACATAGGCGTGCTCCCGTGCGAAACCAAAATATTTGTCATACATTCATACCGTTATATTATAACGTTAAATATTTTATGGTGCCCTTTGGGTATGATAGATAACCAATATTAGAACCAAAATTCGAACGAATGATCGACTTTTTCCTGCACAGATGCAAGCCTATGTACCTTAACAAAGGGAGTCGTTTACTGGGTATTAAAGAACCATCTATGGTCATCATATAATTTTACGCCAATATTTCACGTTCTACGATGCATTCCACGTATGTTACACTGTCTTCTTTAGTTTTCTGTCATTCTGTTTGTTAAATCCTATCCCATTCACGTCACAGCGTCAAGGAACAGTAAATGTGAGCAGTTAACGGGAGGCATATGTTTAACAGTGAACGTTGGACTTTTTCGCGTTTATCATATGTACAGTAGTTAACTAAAAGTGGAGGTATGCAAAGAGATGTATGACGTAATTGTATACTATTCGCTAAATCCTGTCATAATAACAAATAATAATAATATCATCAAAGTAATATGCCATACACCTCTGTGGGTGAATACGTTTTATTGCTGCCAGTTTACGGTGTTATTACATGCCGCCATGTTTAATTTGTCTCCACCATCGTATTATCTCCGTCAAATCCTATCATTTTAAGCTCTATATATCATGATTAGACCTATAGGACCGGAGATACGTAACTAAGGCTCTTTTGACACAGCATATATAGGAGCAAAGATATATACCTAAGGTTCTTTTGACGTGTTGCTGTATTTGATTTCTACGTCGTAGTATTTTATTGGTTATATGCTATCATTTGAGGTACTGTACGTCACGATTGGACTAATAGGATAGAAGACACATAACTAGCCCAGATTTAGTATTGTTTTATTGTTTATCTTGTACGTTGTCAAATAAATGTGTGCACTTTATATAAAACATATTTCAGACAAATTAAAGATAAACTTATCGCCAAGTGACGTCATGCGCATCGACGTACAAAATTCTCAGAAACATAACTATGGCCCTTTTGACATGCTGCTGTATTTTATTTTTCTTTCTCATTGTATTCTATTGGTTAAATCCTATCATTTGAGGTGCTGTAAGTCACGATTGTGCTACTAAAAAGAAGATACATAACTAAGGCTCTTTTTACGTGTTGCTGTATTTAATTTACAATTTTAAGTTATTGTATTCTCTTGGTTAAGTACTATCATTTGAGATATCGTACGTCACTATTGGCCTAATAGTACCGAAGGTACATAACTAAGGCCCTTTTAACATGCTACTCCATTACTTCATTGTATTTTATTTGTTAAATCCTTTCATTTGAGGTACTGCACGTCATAATTGGACTAACAGAACCGAAGATACACAACTAAGGCCCTTTTAACATTGTGCTATATTTGATTTTTCTATCCCATTGTATTCTTTACGTTAAATCTTATCATTAGAGGTACTATACGTCACGATTGGACTAATAGAATCAAAAATACGTGACTACGGCCCTTTTGACATGTTGCTGTATTTGATTTTTCTATTTCATTGTTTTCGATTGGTTAAATCCTATCATTTGAGATACTGCACGTCACGATTGGACTTATAGAAACGAAGATATATCACTAAGGCCTTTTTGACATACTGCATTTCTGTCTTATTGTATTTTATTGGTTAAATCCTATCATTTGAGGTGCTGTACACGACTGGACAAATTGGAGCAAAAATATGCAATATATCATAACCCGTTACTTTTAATCAAACAAGATGCTAAAATGATTTGTGGATGAAAAAAATATATATAAATTCTTAAATTTACTATTTCGTTGTGGGTAATATTATATTCAACAGAGATGCCAAATTTCTGATGCTAAAATGATTGATAATGAAAGTGCGATATACATTTTCATGTATATAATGGCAGCGAGTAAACGGTAAAACCCTGAACCAAATATATATAATATTTTCACTCTACCATCATTTTAGACTCAAACATTTCCTGGAATAACCTTATATAACTCAGTAAGGGATAAAAAGAGAAAGCGGACATTTTAAAATACCAACACGGTATCAAATCTCTAATCATTGAGATGGTTAAAATTCTTGTAACAAGTACAGAAAAAAAGTTATTAAGGTCGTGTAAAGTAGCGTCGATATACAGATGCTACTTTGCAAGACGATGCTAAATTGATGGTAAAAGCATAATGTATCGATGCCAAAATGATAGTAGGATGTATATATATATATATATATATATATATATATATATATATATATATATATATATATATATATTACAATATCTATAATATAGTGTTTCATAATAATTATAATAAAGATTATTTGAAAAGTGCTTACAAACTAATTCTTTGAGAACCGCGACAAAAACCCTATATATGTTATTCAAAAATATTCATTGCTCATAAAACAATACACAAACAAAATATCATAGCAATATATAAGCATGGGTATTATTAAAGAATTTATTCACTGAATGGATTTTTTTATTAATTTTAGAGGGATATACCAGTATTAGTGTTCGTGAACCACTAGCCAACATTATCGCACAAACGAATGAAATGAAGAAAACAAAACGTGAATTCGTAGATCCACATTATTCCACAGTATCGGATGATTCAGGTTAGTATGTTTACCATTATGAACAAAATATTTTAAACATTTTTTTTTTGTAGTTTATATTTCGTTAAGCTCTTTTAGTCTTTGAATTATTATAAAATCATATAAAATATTTTTTTCACAGCACCCAGGTGTAAAATGTCTGCCGGTAATTACAAGTGATGTTGCTATTTGAAATTGAGTTAATTTTATGCAATTAGTGTAGTAAATGCTCACGTACTATGTTTCTCAGAGAGAAAATGAATGTATAATATTCTGTCACTACTTTTTTAGTGACCTGAAACTTTCTAAATTTTGCAAAGGCTGAAATATTTTAGAAACAACTTCTATAATTAGATTTACAGCTTACAAAAGCATTACTACTTGGAACGAAGAAACAAGGAGATATATGCCAAGCCTTTCTGTTTTGACGTTTGAATGTCGATCTACATCATACTAATAAAATCTAATAATTATAAATTGCAATTTTTGAGTTGTTGAGAGACTAATTGAATATGAAAATACAATTATATAAATTAATTTATCCTTTTATTTTCTAGACGACGTGTACACTACAATACCAGACCCAAACAATCCTATCTATGCTTCTGAAAGTGAAACTTATGCTCGAATACCGCCACTACCGATAACCGTAGAGGTTGAGATGAATCCACCTCCCCCAGCACACTTGCAAATACAACAACCAAACATTGAAGAAGTTTACGCATCCCCACCACAGCCACCACCAGTAGATAGTCTAAGACAAGTAAAGGCTCACAATCCGACGAAAACATACTCGCATTCACGTCAAGGTTAGTTTAGCAAGCGTTGCTTTTCCTCTTTACTTGAATGTTACACTTTTAAATATTTTTTGGGAGAATAAACGCTTAATAAAATAATTATATAATTGAATATTATTTCAATACTTAACAACGTCGGAAAAACTTTTAAACCTATTGTTTACGTACTTTTAAATTTATTCTCTCTCCCTCCAATGGCACCACAGCCCAAATTGAGCGTTGGCCTCCTCCAAACTATGCCTTCAACCTCCAATCTTCTCCAGGTTCTCACGTCTAGCAAATTTTGCGCGTCCGCTGCCACTTCACTCTCCCAGTTTTTCCGTGGCCTTCCTTTTGGTTTTGGTATTTTATTATCTTGGTCACTTTTTGGCAATCGGAATCGGAAATGGATGGAATGGACTGCAACTCCCCAAGGATATGTCCGAAATTTATTTGCAAGCATGCTGAGAAGGATACAAGCAGGATAAGAGCTAGAGGGAAATACTCGTTACTGTTCATGCAATTGTTTTAGTTAAAAATACTTGTTTAAGCAATTTAAATTAGCATTTAAGTTTAGAGTAAAATAACCTTATTCACCTAACATTAAGCATTATTTTTGTTGCAATTTTCTTCGCATAAATCTTAAAATTTAATATAATTTAATATAATTTAAAATTGTTCATTAAGCATTATTAAATTAAACTCTTCTTCACAATAAACAACTTGATTGACCAGAATTTATTATCAAAAAATAGTTAAATTCCAAAATGTTCGAGTGTATTTTTGTCCGAGTGTATTCCATATAAAATCTTTTCTTCGTTAAAAACTATTCAGCATTTTGACATTAATAAATACCGTTTTTATTACTCATTACAGTTACTATAAGAAACTTTTATATTATAAATGTTACAGCGTCATCTTCAAGTTCCATAGCCAATTTAGGTTCACCGAAACCGGAAAAACGGCAGGCCAACTCCCCACTTCCACCACCACCCGCTGTTTCCAATTTTGATTTTCATATTGATAAACCGCAATTCATAAGAAACCTTGATGACCTATATGCCAAGGTACACAAGACCAAAAAGGAAGATGCCAATCTGGAAAAAGTAGAAAAACGAAGTGTTACACCAGAAAGTACAAATTTAGGTAGTATAAGATCGTCACTGGAGAGCAAATTACACGAAAAGAGGTACAAAGATCACAATTATGAGACTTTAAAAAAGTCTCCAAGGCGAACTAGTGATCCAGGATACGAAAAAATTAAGGGTAATAACGACCCTGGGTATGCTAGCATTAATGGACCTGAAAGTATACCAAGTTCTGACCCAGGCTATGAAGTACTTAAAGATAGGTATGTTTCTTAATATTTATACATAATTTTAATTCTACTTTATTTTAAACTTTCTATTCATAATTCTATGGAAATATTTTATTCATGTGTCATAAAAAAGACATGAGTGATGATGCAATTTTCATGTTCGAGTTCTTGTGTTAGCGTGTATTTTTAATATTTTTTTTTTCATTACATGCAATATATTTAATAATTATTGTTGTATTGTGTTAAAAATTTTGTACTTAAAGTAAGAATATTAAATTGCATTGAATCAGTCGACATATGTATCCTTCGTAAATTTCTTAAACTTTCTGGGCGGATTATTTTTTCAAAAATTTAAATAGTCTGAAACAAAAAAGCCTATACTATTTGCCAAGTATAATCTCTGTTAAGGGAGTTTTACAATATTTCACAGAAAAGCTAATACTTCGAGGTAACACAGAGGGTAAGGAAAGGTCTGAAATAAAAATCAAAACTGGTGAGCAATTCCCAAGGCAGCCGACATAGTTCGAAATTATTTAGAAGAAGTAACTCAATAAGCATCTGTCGAAAATGTCAATTTCATGTATTACCGTTATCTCAACGTTATTTTAAATCGAATACATTCCCCAAAAGAATTAAAATGAATAAAAAGAAAGTTGGGAGCCAATGTGTAACAATAAAACTCACAACTTTCTTTGGGAGCCAATTTCTAAGGCTTCGTCTAGCTTAGTCTCTCAGTATTGTTCTGAAGCTATTTTCTTGTGGCGTTTTAAAGTAATTACTATTTAAATGGGAATAAGCCACAATTAAAGGTTTAAAGTAAGTTTATTGACGTTTTAATTTCCACTTCGGAAATTGTTCTCAAAATACAAACAATATAAGCAATACAGTAAAAAATTACTTTACAATTAAAAAATGGTAAATGGGTCAGCTAGTATAACTAATTTACGAAAATTTGATAGAATCCAATTTAAAGCCATACTTGATAGAATCCGAATTTGAAAATTGTGTTAGGGTTGATGAAAAGCACTTCAAGTGAAGCCATACTTGTTCTAGCCTCTGAAAACCCACTCCCATTACGCAAAGAATATCTGGCAAACAAATACTTCCTAATCCAACATTATCAGTTCACCTATAATGCTAAAATAATTAATCAATTAATACAGTTGATTTAACAACTGCATTCTTCTTAAAAAAGAATTCCTTACCACTTGTAAAAGCGTTTGTAACTTGTAATAAACTTAAATTAATAAATTCTCCTTATCATTGAACATACCACATCTGACGTGCTAAGTGTTTTATCTACAAACATTATTATTCCTAAGTGCTAAACTGAATTTTGTCATTATGCTCTCAAAGAGATCTTAAGTAACTATTCAGATTACGTTGCAATCTATACAGATGGGTCAAAATTAGTATCATGTACAACCAGTGCTTACTTAGTAAGCAATTTACTTTAAATAATCAATCCAGTATCTTTTCCGCTGAAACAAGTGCTATACATAAAGCTCTTAAATGGTGTTGTGAAAACCAGTGGAACAAAATTGTCGTGTGCACTGATTCATTATCAGTATTAAATGCATTACAAAACTTTAAAGTCACAATTAACAGCAATATATTCATATTAAAAATTGTTCAACAGTTACTGAAATTATCAGCTTTATATGATGTTAAATTCGTATGGGTTAAGCGACATTCAGACATTGAGTAGTAGTATTGCGGATTCAATAGCTCAAAATCCACTAAAGCACCTACATATTGATTTAAGAATTTAACACATGTGATCTCCTTGCGTATGTGAAACAGCATCTTAAATTTAAATGGGATAGACGTTGGATTCAGTTCGGTGAAACCGCAGGAACTAATTTGTTTAATTTACAACCAAGAGTGGCTGCGAACCAATTTTACAAAGTTATCATTTTGCAGTGTCGACCATCCTAAGATTAAAAGTATGTCATGGATGTTTTCCGAACCTTCTACATAAAATTGGAGTTCTAACAACAGACAGATGTGAGTGTGGAACTAGTATAGCTGATCCAAATCACATATTTTTTAAGTGTCCCTTACATGTCAATACAAGTACGTGGCTGCTTCAAGAATTGCTTAAAGCAGGTTTAAATACGTCCTTAAACTTAAATCTACTATTAAGTGAAGATAATACAAAAAATTTTTAAAATTGATTATGGTATTTCTGCAAAAAATAAATTAAAGGTGTGAATGAAAAATTTGACCGTTTGAATGGATATTTCCTTTATATGTGTACCTATTTGTTGCCCACCTATCTAACCGTGGTTTATATCGTGTGTGTTATAATGAATTCGCTCTGATGAAGCCCTGAGCGTAAAAAGTGTCACCTCCCTGTACAATCCTGAATGAATGAATACTAATATTTGTACGTAATCACGCTTCTAAACCAACGCTAAAATAAAAAAAATGTATACTGTACAGTAACAAAATAATATGGTATTGTACAGTATTTTTATCAAGGTATGAAAGAAGATTACATCCTATATTTAGCATTAATGAAAAATCTGTCACCTTGGTCTGTTTCCTTTTCCACAAAACCGACCTAACCTTGTCCTGAAGATGCATAGAATCTTCCGTAGCACTTATATTGTGTTCCCGGTGGATGCAAAACCGATGAAGCACTTTTGTCGCATCCAATGCCTGCTGATTCTGGTTCTGCTTCCACTTTCGGACAATGTTTTCTTCTTCTTCTCCTATCCGAACTGCTTGTAGGATGTCCTCGTCAGAAAGTCCAGATATTGTAGCTACTTTTTCGTCAACATCTTTGAAATCTGTTAGCTCTTCCAGTCCGTAGGTGAAAGGAAGTTCAAACTTTCTGGCCAAAACAGCTAGCAGGAGGTAATCCTTGGTCTTCCGGCCATCCTGCGTGTTTAAAGGAACGCTTTATTGTATCGCCTGTCACTTCGTCCCAGGATTTACTAATAATTAGGATGACATTAAGATCGTTTAGTTTGAGATCAGTATTATTCTCAACCATTGCCATCAAAAGTTTTCTCCTGTAGGATAATGCAAGTTCAATATTTTTAAGGTGGCACAGTACAGTATGAGCAGGACAATTGTCTACAAGCAAAATAATTTTTCCCTTCAAGCTCGGCATCCAATTTTCTTATCGCCTCTTTTGCTTTTTAGGTTGCGATTAGATGTTTTATGTTTTTAAAGCAACGTGGGTTTTTCGACTTCCTTATCACTAACAATTTTCGCGTCACTGAACCTGTCATTTAGCGGCCACCAAAACCGTAATGCGTTCTTTAGAAAGCTTTTCACCAACGCACTTTTCTGATTTAAATTTTAAAGTTCTATTGTGTCATTTTAAAAAACAAAACAAACAAAAACTCGTCAGCATTGAAAATGTCGTCTGTATATATACATGCGTGTATATATATATATATATATATATATATATATATATATATATATATATTATATATATATATATGTGTGTGTGTGTGTGTGTTTTAAAATTAGCAAAATTAATTAAGATAATGACATTAAATTTGATTTTCTTTTTCGTTCTGTCAAAACTTATTACTAAGGTTTACATGTCTCTTCTATTTTTTATATTTATTTTAGGTTAGTTTGACAGAGGAAGTGTCTATGTTTATGCAAACCTTCATTGCAAATTTTGAAATATGCACGATACACACAGACACGGTATGCCATTGCGCATGGTAGCGCTGTCTCTTTCGCCGCATATGACGTCACGCACGAGGAAAATGTTCATAGAATTTTATGAGATACGTTCCAATTTTATCGAATATAAAATCATGTCATCTGATTATTTGATTAAAACTGATTGTAAGATAATTAGTTGTACTATGTATTATTATTCCTAGGGACTTGCACTTTGTTCATAAGTCAATAAAATGTATTTGAAAATTATTGGCGAGGAAACACGTCAAAAAAACAATAAGCCTTGATTATTAATTCAAAAATAATAAAAATACTTTTTTGAAATAATGTCTTAATAACTTTTTGAAATGTTTTCTCTTTTAAATTTCCACGTAATTAACCCTTAGATATTTTCAAGAACATTGATGTTATATATAATACTATTTTTTTTTGGACCGAGATGTAAGGTTCTAAAAGGACTAGGGAAGGTGTCCCTAGTACTGTTGGATTCAATCCGGAGAGGAGCACATACTAGGACATAGCATCCAAAGAATGGATTATATGAGCCCCATGCACCCTTAACCAGTTGCCTACCAACTAAAACCACCCCTTCTTCGGACAAGGCATTCCCGGACGAGTTCAATCTGTGAACGAAACATTGGGATGCCTTGCGCAATCTGTAAAGTCGAGTGGAAAGGAAGATGGTTTTTATCGTTTTTAGGTAGAATAAAGTAGAATTAAATCTAAAGACAGTATATAAAAGTGCAGATGTATGATACTATAAGATATATAATACTATAAAGTTCTATTAAAAAAAAAATGGATCATTTGGATGTATAAGAGAACCTCTAGAGAGAGTTTGTATCCAGTCAGGGGCCCTAGTTATGTCCATACCTGCAGTGGGGTTTTCCAATGAGTATTTATTTTTAAATTTGTATGCTACAAATCCTGCAATATATTTTAGTGATTCTTGACTCACTTTTTCTTTTACCTCAAAATCTTGCATTAGCTGCCCTATTTCGTTATCGATAAATTCGTCTTGCAAATAATATGGTTCTACAAAAGAAATTGTCATAATTTCTTTTTCGGTATATTCTTTTGTTTGTTGCGGGTCGTCAATTTTTGCAAGGTTGTACAACAATTTCTGTGTCAAGCAAACTTCTTCTGTTTCTAGATCAGATGTTACGCCCTGAGACTCCTTGAGAATATCCAACAAACACTCCTCATTAGAATCTGTTGTATTGCGGTTTTCTGTGAAAATTGCTGACGAATTTTTGCCCAGAATGTACCATCGAAGTCTGTACCGAAAGTCGAGGGGAGAAGGGTGATCATTACTTGCACCCATGCCCCGAATATATGCAAAAAAGTTCTCAAGAACATCTTGGTTTAGTCTAGAAGTTAATATATACTCCACATCGTATTTGTTTTTCAAATAATCGTACATTTGCGACATTGATGTACTTGTAAGTAAAATTTCTTTTTGAAAGGGAATCATTTTCTTGTGAGTGCCTACTCTCATAGACTTAATGAATACCATCATTTGATCCAGTAGGTGTCGTTGGTTGTTAATATCCGTACCGAAAGCATTTCTTCCTGGACAGTTAGAAGTGAATTTTGAACGTGAGTTGAACAAATCGAACCAGTCATTGAACAGATGGACCATATCAGAGGCTTCTTGCCAAAAGCTATTTTTCGGCATAAGGCCACTCTATCCACAATATTTTATGGCTTTTGCCACTGAGTTGGATAGAACTTGCACTGCTGGACGGACCCGTTGTCGCATCGATCCTCTTACATTCAAATGTTGTTGGGTCAATTTATGGGCATAGGTTAATTCTGAAGTAGATATGTTAAGGAGCGTTTCAAAATAACCGATGTTTATTATTTTATCATCAATAATGAATCCATGGTCCATTAAGTGATTTCTTACAAGTTTTATCAAATGTGGAATATCTGCAAAAACAAAAATCTTTAAAGTTTCGTCACATGGATGAACGAAAAAGCAACTTTTGTCGTGTCCGACCTTCAGTTTATTCCACAACGAAATATTTCCAGGACTCATATCACTTGTAATGGAAACCACAATGAAATTCGCTTGGTAAAGTTCAGAAATAATTTCTTCAAGAATTTCTTTAGATATTGGTTGATCAAATTGGTAGAACAAGGGTTGTTTCCAATTTGAAATTAATCCGCGTGCCATAACAGTCTGACAAGCGTTGTGTGGTCCAACAGCCTGCTCTTGTTTTTTCTCTATATCCATTTTATTTGATACATAAATTTCATCGAACGTCAAAACACATAGTCGATCAAGAATATTGAAATCGGATGACTTTTTCTTCATTAGTGTTGTAACACTTTTTAAAATCCCCTCGTTGACATCAAAATTGCTAGCCCATTTTCTTAATGTCGACAGAGCTGGCAATGGATAATTATTTGCTCTTAAATATCGGTACGCTTTCGGACTTACGCTACGCAATGAAATTGCTGAAGCGATATCTTCTGTCGACCAACGAACCCTTATTTTTTTATCTGGGTTTAATA
>OU898277.1:95197055-95266055 GCA_918026665.1 Diabrotica balteata
CCGGACTGGCTTCTTCTTGTTTACCAGGCCGGCTGTGGCTCTGGTGATGGCTCTGGTTGCCTCTACGTCTCCAGTCCTGGATCGTCTCGGACTTTCGAGGTCTCTGGTCGTGTAGTGGCTGGTCTGGTGGCGGACGGTCCTGCAGGTGCTGCAGCTGACGGTCTGGCCTGGGTGCTGACCTTTCCTGCCTTTGACTGGGTGAGAGGGGCATCGAACTGGCTTGTAGATCCATTTCCAGCTCATCTACGACTCTCAGGAGGTCTTCCTCGGTCCTTGGCGGGTCTACTCTCAGGAATCGACGGATTTCTGGGCGGATTTGATCGATTACAATTCGGCAACGTTCCTCGTCCAGGGCACGTGGTGCTACCCTGTTGAAGAGGGCCATCTTGGTTCTAATGAATTTGGTCGAGGGTTCAGACCTTTGTGTCTGGCAGTATAGCTTGGCCAACAGCTTGGAACGTCTGGAGGCGTGTGTGAAATGGTCCACTAATCTTCTGAAGAAGGTGTGGTGGCTGATTTCTGGAGTAGCATGGGTTGTAGCCCATCTTGCGGCTTCTCCAGCTAGGCCTTCTTGTAACATATATGCCGTCCAGTATCTTTCCTCGACGTCTTCGTCCATCATGTGTTCTCTGGCACGGGTGGCGAAGTCCTCTGGGCATTCATGTTCCATCCCGCTGAATCGCTTGAAAGGTGGCTTCCATCTTGCTGCGGGCGTCGGAGGTGGTTCCATCTTCGTCCTCGTCTGGGTGACGGTGAGGGTCGTGACTGCCTGAGTCAGTGTGGCCAGCATCTGGGCGAGATCTTGTGGAATTATCATATTGTCCTCGGAACTATTTGAAATGCCTGACGTCGCAGGCGGTTGTGGAACTGCATTGCCTGACGTCGCAGGCGGTTGCGGGGCTGCTGCGTCGGGGACAGCATGGCCTGACGTCGCAGGCGGTGTAGACTCTCTTACCTCAGGGTGCGATGTAGTCCGTTGAGAAGGTTGGGCGCCATGTCGGTAACGGGATTGAGCCTCTTGCCTTGAGGGCGTGAAACCAGGCTCCGTACACGCTCTATCCGTTGCTAAGGATCTAAGGGAATAGGGATCCCGGTCGGTGGCCATAGTGGATGGCTATGGATACCTTTAGCTGTGGAATAATCTGCCTTAATAAGAACAATAAAATGCTTCGTTTATTGCAAGAATCAAATAAATAGAGTAACAATTAAGGTGTTAAATTTAAGAATCTGAAAGGAACTATAATTAGCTCCAGACCTTACATCTGGAGGATAATTATACAATTAGTTTAACCTAAGAATCTGTAATAAAGAAACGTATTAGGTAAAACAACAATACACAAATTTATAAGTAAATTCGATATTAGTAAACATAGAGAAACCCAGCTGTCAAAATTGATAGGTAGGAAGGAACAGTGATAGGGTCCTGAAACCAGCTGGGATCTGTCTAGTATAGTGCCATTCGGCAAAATCAACAATAAAATGTACAAGTATTACACTGTAAAAATAGTTATAGAGGAAATTCGAAATATTGATTTCGGAAATTTCCTAAGTCGCTGAACCTGTAAATAAGAAATAAATACAAGAAATAAAATACAAGTTATATCCGAATATCGAAGATATTCCTACGGGAAAATAAAGTATGTTTATTCCTGAAAGAGAACAAGTAATACAATCATACAAAGTGTCAACATATATTTCAGACCTAAAATGTCTTACCCAGTTTTCAACAGTGTACCTGCAAACTAACTTACCAGGTTTTAACAGTGTACCTGTAAAACTACTCCAACAGGTTCTATCAGTGCACCTGAAAGAGATTGCAAATAGGAAATTAAATAAAACACTATGTTATTACTTTATTCAGACATAAAGCCAGTATCTCAGAGCCAACACTGACAGTAGCGAGCATAAATATCGAGGGCATCACTACAGCCAAACAAGACATCTTATCAGAATTCTGCATGAACACGAAATGTGAGGTATTGTGCATCCAGGAAACCCACAGAGACCTAACTGCAGCGAGACCGAAAGTCTCTGGTATGAAACTGATTGCGGAGATACCACACAATAAGCATGGGAGCGCGGTATTTGTGAGAACTCAAACCATAGTCTCATCTGTGGAAACAACAAATGTACACGGTATAGAGATAATAACCACTGAGATCGGAAAATGCACAATAACCTCGGTATACAAGCCCCCAAACCAGCCTTTTATATTTTCACCCCCAACTAATTTTCAATCACAAGCCAATCAGCTTGTACTGGGAGACTTTAACAGTCACAGTTTACTCTGGGGCTATGCAGATTCGGACGCAAATGGAGACGCAGTAGAAGCATGGGCCGAAACGAGTGGCCTCACGTTAATCCATGATCCTAAACTTCCACCATCTTTTCATAGCAAAGTTTGGAAAAGAGGATATAACCCGGATATCTGTTTTTCAAGCAACAACCTCGAAGACCGATGTACCAAAGTAGTATATGGCCCCATAGCAAAAACTCAGCATAGACCAATTGGTATAAATATCTTTCCAATTGTCAGACCACAAGCTATTCCATTCAGAAGGAGATTTAACTTCAAAAAGGCAAACTGGCAAAAGTATGCAGACATGCTAGGTTTTGAACTACTACGCCTTGAACCAAAAGTAGAGAACTACGAAAAATTCGTAGAGGTACTCAAAAATGTGTCTAGAAAAACTATCCCTAGAGGATGTAGACAACAATACGTTCCCGGGATGTCCAGCGAGTCCAAAGAACTAATGAGAACATACGAAACCCTCTATTCCACTAACCCTTTTAGCCAAGAAACGGTTGACTGCGGAGCAGTACTACTCCAACAGCTAAGTCAAGCCAGACAGGAAAAGTGGATTGAGACCCTGGAAAAAATGGACATGACACATAGTAGCAAAATTGCATGGAACCTTGTAAAAAAACTCAGCGGTGATCCAAAAGAACATAAACCACCTTGCAAGGTTACAGCAAACCAAGTCGCTACTCAACTCCTTACGAATGGAAGAACTACTATCCGATATAAGGACCCAAACACTAGGAGAAGATTGGATTCGGAGACAAACCACCTAGGAACTCCTTTTACACTAAAAGAACTCCACGACGGTCTGAACAGGTTAAAAAACGGGAAAGCTGCAGGTGTGGATGATATATGCAGTGAACAAATAAAGCATTTAGGCCAAGGAGCAAAAAACTGGATCTTGCAATTTTATAACACGTGCTGCAAAACCTGCAAAATTCCAAAATCATGGAGGAAATCTAAAGTAATAGCCTTGTTAAAACCAGGAAAGGATCCAGAAGACCCCAGTAGCTACAGACCTATTTCGCTATTGTGTCACTTTTTTAAACTATACGAGAGACTCATACTCGCCAGAATAGAAAAAAATGTCGACAAGCACCTCATCCCACAACAAGGAGGATTCAGACCTGGCAAATCTTGCACCGTTCAAGTCCTCGCATTAACAGCACACATTGAAGAGGGCTTTGAAGAAAAACTTATAACAGGGGCTGCGTTTGTAGATCTGACAGCAGCCTATGACACAGTAAGGCACAAAACATTGCTCCGCAAATTATACGATACTCTCAATGACCACCACCTGGGAAAGGTCGTATATTCCTTACTACAAAATAGACGTTTTTTCGTTATGCTGGAGGGTAAAGTAAGTAGGTGGAGAGTTCAAAAAAACGGCCTCCCACAGGGAAGTGTTTTAGCACCAATGCTCTTCAATATATACACAAACGACCAACCTACTCCGACCGAAACCAAGCACTTCCTCTATGCTGACGATCTTGCAATATGTGCTCAAGGAAATAGTTTTGAAGAAGTGGAGGAGAAACTCGAAACTGCCTTAAAAACAATGACAGCGTACTACCTGCAGAATTCTCTGAGACCCAATCCCTCAAAAACCCAAGTCTGCGCTTTCCACCTTCGCACAAAGGAAGCCAAGCGAAAACTCCAAATTGTGTGGAATGGTAATACATTAGAACACACAAACCAACCTATATATCTTGGAGTAACTCTGGACCGGTCCCTCACCTACAGACAACATTGCATAAAAACAAGAGGGAAAGTAACAACTAGGAACAGCATACTCAGAAAGCTAACGGGAAGTAAATGGGGTGCACGTCCTGACGTGTTAAGAACAACGGCACAGGCACTGTGTTTCTCAACTGCTGAATATGCATGCCCCGTTTGGAGCAGATCTGTCCACACCAAACAAGTTGATATTGCGCTAAATGAGACATGCAGGATAGTAACAGGGTGCATGAAACCAACGCCACTTTCAAATCTATATAGAGCAGCGGGTTTTGCAGAACCTTCAACACGCAGAGGCGCTGCAGAACACATAGAGAAAATTAAACAGATCGCTGACGATCGGCATGCCCTATACAAAGCTCTAACACCACGAAAGCGACTAAAATCTAGGAAAAGTTTTCTTGGAACAGTGAAGGATGAACCGCCTGAGTATTTTCCATTTCCCCAGGTTCAATGGACCGGCCAGACCCTAGACTTTAAAACGTGGAAAACCTTGAATAGGATAAGAACGGGGGTTTCTACAGTAAAATCAAACATGGCAAAATGGGGAAAAATAAACCAAGATGATGTGAACTGTGACTGTGGAGAAACACAGAATATGGAACATCTTCTTACATGCAGAAACTGTCCTCATCGATGTACCCTTGAAGATTTGTGGCTCGCCAACAAAGATGGAACCGACGTAGCCCGATACCGGGCAGAAATTTTATGAATGACATGTCCGGACACGATAAAGTAAGTATTACTTTATTTCTCACGTCGTCCGGTGGCTAAGTCCTGTAAAGTAAGGAACTTAGGATACCTGGAAGAAAAACAATTTCTTACACGACTTGCCAAAATCCGTGTTAATCTCAGCTTTGAAAAGAACTAAGATTCACTAGGCTACACGACGACGCTTCTGAACAAAAATATCAGCAAATTTCGACTAAGTCGAAATTGCATAAATAAATCGTCCAAAAATGGCCGCCGGGATTTGCGCTCGCAAATCGACAGAGTCCACGCTGGAACTCCGCCAAAGGTTTAAAGGTGAAATAAAATCAGAAGTTGGTTCGAGTCTCAGAGAACTGAATCTATCTGAGTATCTCTACATGCCTGAGGAGGCTGGACTGGCGGACATATCCTGACCCAGTCTGCCGTATCAGCCATCGTGCGTTTTCTTTATAGGAAAATATCTAGGTCACCGTCCAACGGTCATTTCTGGCCGCGGACCAATGAACCAGCACGATAGCCGATGCTCGATTCCTGATATTATTATTGGTTACAAGTCTGTTGCATTTTTACCAAAAATAATTCAGAAGTCGAGCAGCAGATTCCAAAATTGTGATTGGTCGCAATATTGTTGCTTTTTACCCAATCATAAGCTCTGAAATCTGCATTCGGCGACACTACATAGAAATAATATAATTATAAATTTTACTTAGATTTTGAATTTCTGATCTTTTGTTTAAATTATTATCACTTTTGCTCATTCAAACCATTACCAAAAAAGTCCTTTTGAATTTATTACTTTCACTACACAAAATTTTAATATTATCAAAATTAATAATATGGCCTTTGTTGATTACATGCTCTGCCAAAGAACAAGATGGTTTTTTAATTCTGCAATCACTTTTGTGAGAAATAATGCGATTTGAAAGATTCCTTCCGGTCTCACCAACATACTCAGCTTCACACTGAGTACAACTAATGCTGTATACTACATTTGTTTTATCTAATTTGTCTATAGGATACTTAGTTTTGAAATATAAAGATGAAATGGTTTTGATGTTCTTTGTTGCTATTTTTATATTGTCAATAACCTTTAGTGTTTGTGTTAATTTAGGTGTTAATGATGGTATAAAAGTATTTTTAATTAAAATATTTTTTAACAATTGAAGATCTTCTTTTAGATAATCTGGATGAGAAAGTTTTAAAACACGTTCTTTTAATCCTGTTATAAGATTCATTTTCATCTTATTTGGATGATGAGAGTAATAGCTTATAAATCTATTACTACATATGGGTTTTCTGAACCATCCGGTTTTTAACATATTGTCTGTATTTCTTACAATTCTCATGTCAAGGAATGGTAGAGAATTATCTACCTCTTCCTCAACTGTTGATTGTTGAAAATGTTGACTGTTTCATGAATTTTGCGTGTAGGAAGTGCCAAAACTAAATCATCTACATATCTTTCAATAAAAGGAATGAAAAAAGTGCAATTGTTGATACAATCACTGATAACATCATCCATGACTTAGCTAATTAGAATGGGTGAAAGACTAGATCCCATAGGACTACCAAAAATTTGTTTATAAAAGACACCATAAAATATAAAAATATTAGAATCAAAAACAACGTTGATAAGTGTTTTAAAATGTAATAAGTCAATATTAGTATGTTGCGAAATCCCATTCCAATGTTTTTCAACACTACTTATGATTGAATCTAAAGGTAAATTGGCAAAAACAGATGTTACATCAAAACTAACTAAAACATAATTTTGTGATAATTGGAAATTATTAATGATAGAACTAAAATCAAATGAATCTTTAATGTAAAAATTGTTGTTTAAATGATAAGCATTAGCTAAGATGTCAGTGAGGAGCTGTGCTATTGGTCCATTAGGAGGGCATAAAGATGAAACAATTGGCCTCATAGATAATGTTAGTTTATGTATTTTAGGTAGAGCATAAAACCGTGGTGCTTTTTTTTGCTTTTTTATTATCAATAAATTTCTTTCTGTTTAATTTAGAACTAGACAATTTGCTTTTTGTTGCAAAGTAGAAACAGGACTTCTTCTAAGTGTAGTGTAATACATAGTATTATTTAAGAGTTCTCCAGTTTTTTGTAGGTAATCCTCTTTATTACATTACAACAGTTACGTTACCTTTATCGCTTTTGACAATGTAAATTTCAGGATGGTTATTAAGAAAAAGTTTAGTTTGTACATAGTATTTATTTAAAAAGCGATCTTTGACTTCTTTATGTAAAAAGTTTGTAATAACGTTTGTACATTTAGATCTAACAACATCCTTTTGACTATCATTAAGTGGTCTGATTATTGATTCAATATGAGAAAGTAAATTAGGAACTCTAATATCAGATTTGGAAGGACATAAAGAAAATTTAGGTTCTAATTCTAAAAATTTTTTAATTTCAAAAGGAAAATGAATAGATTTTTAGACCATTTGTCTTGAAATTTTATCTCATCAAAAGCTTCTATTTTTAATTTATTGAACTTATTAATTTGTATTTTTTTTTTGATTTTATGAAATTCTGTGTTGTATTTAATTCTTTGTCTACGATTAAATTCATTAAATGTGTGGAAATTTAACATATTATAAGCCTTGGTACGTAACTCATGTAAGTTTCTCTCAAAAAAGTTAATATCAGCAAAAGCAATATTAATCTCAAAATTAATAATATTTCTTCCAAACCTGTCACATAATTTCCGAGCATCATGATGAATATTCCCAAATATTATTGTTCAAATTTTACCTTTTGAGCTTAATACCAAATTTGTTCTTGTTGCTAGGTTACATAGTATTGCCCATTATCATTCGTGTTTTAGTGTATTGTATGCTTTCCTGCAATTTGTTGTAAAAAGTCCACTTTTCCAATCTGGGCATTGAGGTCTCCTAGTACAAATATGACATCTTCTTTGGGTATTTTTTTCTATCTCCTCTTCGACCCTTTCATAAAAGATTTCTTTTTCGTCTGCATTGCTTATTTCTGTGGAGGCGTATAAATTCAAGACTAATATATTAAATGGCTTATTGTTGAATCTAACATAGGCCATCCTTTAGCATATTGGCTTGAAATTTATAATTTTCTCTCTTAGGTGCCTTAGTATTATGAATCCCACCCCTTTTTGCCTTTGCTTCTTTCCTCCTGAATATAACATTGTAAAGTCTCGTTTATCAATCTGTTCTTGTTCCTCCCATCATAATTCTTGCAGTGCTGCAATATCTATTTTATATTTTTTGACTGTTTTTCCTATTTCTAGCATTTTTCCTGGAGCTAGCATAGTTCTTATGTTCCATGTGCTTATTTTCAACTCTTTATTTTTTTCGTCTTGTTGTCTTCGTCTTTTATTTTTGTTTTCTTGTCTATCTTTTTTTATTTTACTTTTGTTGTACCCGAGTTTATCTACAGTCATTTCCTGTTTCTTTGCCTCGTCCGTCAACGAATAATGTATCCTCTCATCTTTTGCTAGTTTTTTGAACCACCTCCAGGATGGTCCTCCAGCTGGTTGGTGTTTCTATTCTATCTCCGTTCTAGACCATCTATTATCAGTTTGTTGGCTCCAATGTGGACACGTGTATTTTTCTTTATTTCACTTTTTGCTATTCTTCGTTGTATTTGTAATTCCTCTGTCGTTAGATCATTGTTTAGATAAATATATTTTTTCTCTTTTCACTTCTTTAAGTTTAATTTTGTTTTCCATAATTTTTGTTTCTTCTTCTTTGTTTGTCAGTGTGACTAAACATATTTTATTTCACTGCTTCTTCTATCTTTACGGTAATATTAAGCTCTTTTGTCATACAATTTCCTATTACTTCTTTTAGTGTTCTTCCTATCTCCAGTTTCTATTGTCATTCCCTGTATTATCACAATATTTTATTTTTTTATTCTATCCAGTCTTTCAAGGCGTCCTTTTGTATCATTCAGATCCTTTTTGTTCATTTTCTTTCTCTTGTTTTAGTTCTGCTAATTCAGTTCTGAGTTCCCCTTATTTCTTCTCTGTATTGTTTGTGTTCCTTTTTTACTTCTTTTTTATCAGTTTTTAATTCTTGTTACTCTATTGTTAAATTTTTTATCATATTTAGTATTTGATTTATTTTAACAGAAGAAAATTAAATGTTTGATGAAAACCTCTACGCGACTTTAGTGCTTCAAATATTTTGTTAATTAAAAATCGACATATTGAAATTAGACAGCAAAAAATTATAATATTAAAAATTTATTTATCAATTATTATCGTTTAAATTTAACTGCTTTGAAACAAATATTGCACTTCATAAACTGCAGTAATTGAAAATTTACAAAGATCTCGTATTTACAGAGTTTTCTTTAACTTTATGTGGTTTATTATAATCTCACCGAAGAGCTTGTACTTTCTTAAACTGTTACACGATGACTCTACTTGATGTTCGTAAATTTAGAGACTAAATCTTTAAGTGGAAATGCATTTTAACAAAAAATCATTATATATAAAATGGAAACTAGCCTTTTCCAAGTTTATGATAGATACTTTTTTAAGTTTGAAAATAAAAGTTCCAAAATGGACCTGCTATAAAATTTGAAAATCTACTACTAATACAACTATTGACAACATCACAGAAGTTTAGAAGTGTACGCGAAAGCTATAAACGGGTTCAAAAATGTTGAGTCTACATAAAGGGCTACTCAGATTATAATATACACGGCGTATATTCTCTTGGAGTTCCTATAATACCGTTTTAGTACGGAGCCCACATTAACCGCTAAATCTATATATATACATATATATACATATATATATATATATATATATATATATATTTATATATATATATATATATATATATATATATATATATATATATATCTCTAATATAAACAATATAAATTTAAACAACCTATCTAAAATTTGAAATTCTTACAATTATTAAATTATAGTAACAAAATTTGGTACCTTTCTACCACTGAATGCCTCAAGTTTTCCAAAATCAAAGTTATAATCACCACTTAATATCTTCTTAATCAGCCTCGGTTATCCTTGTATTTGTGAAATTCTTGTAATTTCCATATACTATACTCCTGTATTGAACTGTTTATATTGAATTAATTTACTATCATACTCTCCAACTGTATCTGACTTACCGAATTCTTCTAAGTTAATCCTTTCTTCTTATTTAAATTAATTATAACTGTTTTAAACTAACTTTCTTGATAAATCTAATTTAATAACTTAATTGTAACTTTGAGGGTATACAAGGCAACTATCGAACACGGTGATTAATTTAATCTTGCCCAAGTACTTTCAATCAATAGATCATCTTCAGGGGCATCTGAAATAAGCCAAGAAACGTTTTTTATAAACAGGAAAATTAATTCACTTGGATAAAAAACTCCAAGTTTATGGTTGAAAAAAAATTTTTATATGTGATAAACGTTTATAGACTTACTTCGTCGTGTTATACGACTTTGTATAACAATACAAAATACACTACACTAAGACAAACAAACACTTTAAAATTTATATGGCGAAGCTACATATTGTGAAGAAGCCGGAGACAGAATGGGCTCCCGGTCTGACGGAAATGTAGAGATGACATGTGACAAATGACAGCTTATGAAGGGCAGTTATGTGATCTGCACCTTTCAAAATTCTATGACACTAAGTATTGACCAAAGGTCCAACTGACACCACTATAGGAAATCGACTGATGAAATATAAAATTATATAGTATATTTTTTTTATGTGGATTGAATAATTCCAATCTCACACTCAAACCTGTCTATAATAATTAGGATGTTGGTTTGAGAGCAATTGAGGTTGACATAAAGTATGAATGTGAGAAAAGACTAACAATATATTAGACAGTGGATGGTTGACTACAATAAAATGGTCCACCAAGCGCTATCAGTACTGTAAAAAAGAAAAATCTGAATATGCAGTTAAATTACTAAAAGTTAAAATCAAAATTGAAGACAAAATATATAAATGTGTTATAGTCCACGTAGTTCAGTTGAATCCACAGTCAATGGAAGAACTTTAAAATTAATATTGAAATATTCAGTGCATGAAGTCTAAACAGTCGAGCTGGGTCCTCTACGAGGTGAAGCTGTAATAAAGTTTTTAAATATAGGATTAAATTTAGTACAATTTAAATTAATTTGAGTATTAAGACAGTGAGAGTTTTCATTTGTTTCCCTTGTAATCTCCAAATCTTCCAATAAATCCAACTCAAGATAGTTTTTCTTTCTGCTAATGTCATGTAAGATAGATGAACCAGAATTGATGTTAAAATTGTGGTTGCTGGCTACTAAGCTACTAAGTGTTGACCAAAACTTGAAGAATTTGGTCTTTTCAAATGTTCAGAGACTCTAGTGGATAACTTTCTGATGGTTCTACCTACATAAGATGCATCACAATCATCACATTTTAATTTGTAAATACCACTTTTATCAAGTGTATTCATCCTATCTTTGGTATTGATTAAGAAGGAACCTAAAGTGTTATGTGATTTAAAGGAAATTTTGATGTTATCAATTGTAGAAGAAAAAAGTTTAGATATTTTATTGGAAATGCTACTAATATAAGTGAAGGAGAAATATCTGATGTTATCTGAACCATTCGGTTGGGAAAACTGTGAAGAATATGCAAGCTTTTCTGCAATTTTTAGTTTAGCTCTATTTAGAAGTTTGTATATAATGTTGGGATCATAGCCATTATTGAAAGCAATCTGCTTAAGAGTATTAAGTTCTGTATTGAAATTATCATCAGAGAGAGGAAATTTAAGTAACCGATGAATGTAACTGTTGAAAGCAGCCATTTTATGCTGAGTAGGGTGGTTAGACGTTTCATGTATAACGTGATCTGTTTGGGTGGGTTTTCTATAAATGTTGTACTCTAAAGAATCTTTCTTACGGGAAATAGTCATATCCAAGAAGTTCAACTTATTGTCAGATAAGATCATATCCAGAGAAGAACTTGGCCATCTGCAAAAAACCCTTGTCGCCAACGGTTACTCCAAGTCCACAATTCAAAATATTACACACCGACATCTACATCCCCCTTTACACCCTAGGACGACAAATTCAGAATCTTCGGGTAATACTCCTGTGGCTTTTCTTCCGTATATTCGAAATGTCACTGATAGGATTGGCAAAATTCTTCGCAAAGAAGGTATCAGGACTACTTTTCGACCACCCAAGAGAATCTCACAATATCTACCCTCTCCTAAGGACCCATTACCGCCCCTATCTTCCTGTGGTGTCTATTCTATTCCTTGTTCATGTGGACATGTGTATATTGGCGAAACTGGTCGTTCCGTCAAAACTCGGATTCAAGAGCATCAAAGATGCATTCGATCAGGTCTTTTCTCCCATTCTGCAGTTGCAGAACACTGCCAGGAAACCGGTCATTCCATATTGTTCAAAAAAACCCATATTCTTTCTAAAAGCCCCTTCTTTTATTCCAGGAAAATCCGCGAATCTCTAGAGATCCGAAAAAATCCCCATAATATCAATCGAGAGGAAGGATACTACTTGTCTCCCATCTGGAATCTCAGTCTAGAACCGCCGTCCGGTCCCGCCACTACGATGCAGCCACATGATTGGCCAGCGCGCGCTTCTTGACGTTCGCGCCACGAAGTGTGCCGATACGTCCCGACACGACAGGCACCGCGACTATAAATAGAGCGGTAGCGGAGTAATCGTCGGATTCACTCCCCGCCTCTCGACGCGTTAGTGTTCTGAGCTGTTGGACGTGAATCCCTGTCCTGGCATTTGGTTTTCACCTCTGGCTGCGTTGAGTAGTTGAGTTACTGTGACCAAATGCCCATCTTGGTAGTTAGTATTCGCCTCTGGTTGCGTTGAGTAACTGAGTTACCGTTGCTAACTACCCATCTTCCTGTTCTTTTGTTTTCTTCTTTCTTTCTTTTTTCTTTTTTGTTCTCCTGAAGAAGCTACATATAATTGTAGCGAAACGTCGAGATGAACCCACTTTTGGGTCACTCACAAATGACACGGTCCAAACCCGGAAGACGAATAAACTATAATTCTGACTCTGGCCGTGGAAGCCTACGATTTCATTTGACCAACCTCTACGGGGAGGTTATATTCCGAAAAACCTCAGAGTTCTCCAATCTTCGCTCTAAAGTTTCATCTCTACTTTCTTCGCTCACCTTCCTCTCTAGATGTCGTGATAACAACTTGGTTCCCAATTTTCTTGTTCTAAAACATCACATTTCCTCTTCATCTTCTTCCCGAATTCTACATCGAGCCAGCCTATCTCTACTTCGTGAACGGATTCAACATATTCGAAAAACCCTTAATTTTCAATCCCAAAAACTTTTTAAGCTGCATCTTGAACTCTCCAGTATTCTTAGTGTCGATGATTGGTCACTTTTAGACCGCATTTCCTATCATCAAGCCGATAAAATCCTTCTTCTAAGCAACGAAACTCACAAAAAGAAATTCCAATCCCTTGTATCTAAGAAGAAAAAATCACATTCCACCACTTCTACTTCTCATTCACCTCTCACTAACACCGTCGTTAATCTTTCTTCTTACCAATTAACAAGTGCAGAAAGCAGTCTTCTATCTAAAGGTCTTAATTTTGCTATCACTCCTTCCAGAATTCCTACCGAAGAAATAGTTTCAAATGTGGAAGCGGCACTCCGCACAATTCCCAAAATTCCAGCCGACCGTATCCGCTTTGACGTCGCTAAATGTCTTGATACAGCCAAAATCCCTACTTCCAATATATCTCGTGAGGAATTCATAGCTCTCAAAAATCTCCGTTCTCTTTCTGAGATAATAATCCTTCCTGCAGACAAAGGTAATGCCACAGTCATCCTGGATACTCCTTCCTACATAGAGAAAGTAAACGACTTACTTAGGGATACATCCTGTTATAATACAATTTCTCGAGACCCCACTCCTAGAGTCGAACGCGAAATTGCCCATGTCATCAAACAATCCGATCTTTCCGATGATATTAAGAAGTCCATAGTTCCGAAAAACTCCATCTGCCCCAGAATTTATGGTCTTCCCAAAATCCATAAAGATAACGTACCTCTTCGTCCCATTGTGACTACGATTAACTCTCCTACCTACAAACTCGCAAAGTACTTGTCGAATCAGTTTAAGACCTATACTGGTCGTACCTCTTCTTATGTCCGAAATTCCACACATTTCATCACCTTAATCTCCTCTCTCACAGTCGATCCCCAAGACATTCTCGTCAGTTTCGATGTATCATCCCTATTTACCAATATCCCCATACATGACTCTCTAGTTGTTCTGCGAGATCACTTGACCAATGATAACAAGTCTTTGGTTTTGGCAGATCTTGCGGAAAAATGCCTCCTTTCAACATATTTTTCTTTTAGAGGCAATTTCTACAAACAAATATCTGGAACACCAATGGGTTCTCCCCTTTCCCCTGTCATTGCTGACATTTTCATGGAAGCCTTTGAGTCTTTAGCCCTAGAATCTTACCCCTTAAAACCAAAAGTCTGGTTCCGCTACGTTGATGATACATTTATCATCTGGCCCCATGGTCAACATACCCTTTCTCCCTTCCTAGATCATCTTAACTCACAACATCCGAGTATAAAATTCACAATGGAAGTAGAAAATAATCGGTCCCTTCCCTTTCTCGATGTGTTAGTCACCTCCAAGCCCAATGGCCGATTGGGTCACTCTGTTTATAGAAAAAAGACTCACACGAATCGTTACCTACATGCTTCATCACACCACCATCCTGCCCAAAAGAATTCTGTGATCAACTCTCTCATCCATCGGGCCATTTCGATTTCTGAACCCGACAACCTTAGAGAAGAACTTGGCCATCTGCAAAAAACCCTTGTCGCCAACGGTTACTCCAAGTCCACAATTCAAAATATTACACACCGACATCTACATCCCCCTTTACACCCTAGGACGACAAATTCAGAATCTTCGGGTAATACTCCTGTGGCTTTTCTTCCGTATATTCGAAATGTCACTGATAGGATTGGCAAAATTCTTCGCAAAGAAGGTATCAGGACTACTTTTCGACCACCCAAGAGAATCTCACAATATCTACCCTCTCCTAAGGACCCATTACCGCCCCTATCTTCCTGTGGTGTCTATTCTATTCCTTGTTCATGTGGACATGTGTATATTGGCGAAACTGGTCGTTCCGTCAAAACTCGGATTCAAGAGCATCAAAGATGCATTCGATCAGGTCTTTTCTCCCATTCTGCAGTTGCCGAACACTGCCAAGAAACCGGTCATTCCATATTGTTCGAAAAAACCCATATTCTTTCTAAAAGCCCCTTCTTTTATTCCAGGAAAATCCGCGAATCTCTAGAGATCCGAAAAAATCCCCATAATATCAATCGAGAGGAAGGATACTACTTGTCTCCCATCTGGAATCTCAGTCTAGAACCGCCGTCCGGTCCCGCCACTACGATGCAGCCACATGATTGGCCAGCGCGCGCTTCTTGACGTTCGCGCCACGAAGTGTGCCGATACGTCCCGACACGACAGGCACCGCGACTATAAATAGAGCGGTAGCGGAGTAATCGTCGGATTCACTCCCCGCCTCTCGACGCGTTAGTGTTCTGAGCTGTTGGACGTGAATCCCTGTCCTGGCATTTGGTTTTCACCTCTGGCTGCGTTGAGTAGTTGAGTTACTGTGACCAAATGCCCATCTTGGTAGTTAGTATTCGCCTCTGGTTGCGTTGAGTAACTGAGTTACCGTTGCTAACTACCCATCTTCCTGTTCTTTTGTTTTCTTCTTTCTTTCTTTTTTCTTTTTTGTTCTCCTGAAGAAGCTACATATAATTGTAGCGAAACGTCGAGATGAACCCACTTTTGGGTCACTCACAAATGACATGGTCCAAACCCGGAAGACGAATAAACTATAATTCTGACTCTGGCCGTGGAAGCCTACGATTTCATCTATAAACGTTTATCACATATAAAAATTTTTTTTCAACCATAAACTTGGAGTTTTTTATCCAAGTGAATTAATTTTCCTGTTTATAAAAAACGTTTCTTGGCTTATTTCAGATGCCCCTGAAGATGATCTATTGATTGAAAGTACTTGGGCAAGATTAAATTAATCACCGTGTTCGATAGTTGCCTTGTATACCCTCAAAGTTTAATTATTCGAACATTCAACCTTATATTGATTAATTGTAACTGACTGACTGAGTTCTTCTTACTTAATTAATGCCATCTACTATCTTAATAATTGACTGTAACTGAATAATTGACTGTAACTTAATGACTTCCTGTAACTTAATTCTTGAATTCTTCTAACTAACTAACGTAATAATTGACTAACTGAATGACTTCCTGTAACTTAATGCCCGCCTGTTCCAAAGTACCTGGTATTTATATCATTACATCATTCCAGATTGTTCCAGCAATAAATCATGTTCGAAACTCTTCATATCATCAATATATGAAAGTTCTGGAATAATCTACCATGCAAATAGGATTAACTGTCTTGTGTATTGACGTTTTCCAGAAGATTCAAGCGAGAACCTATAGACATTTAGGCTTTCCAGATCAGAATTCACTATTATATATATAAACTCAATATCTTACACTAATATACTACTATTTTACATTCGTAATTATATTTAAATTACACATCCCAATTAATAAAATATGTCAAATATGTAAAAATGTCAAATAACACAGTGTATATTTGGTTGCCTATACACAAGGCTCACTTAAATATATTTATTTATAGAATAAAATAAAATAAAAAACTTTTAAAACTTAATCCTATGCTAAATTTTCAAAAATACCCTCATATAATTATTCCCCAATAACATTCGCTAGTATATGACTCATAAATTATTTCCTCAACCACTATTTAAGTAAGTTTATTAATTAAACATAATAACACTACTATGCCAATTTCTTGTATGCAATTATTATTCCAATATATATATATATATATATATATATATATATATATATATATATATATATATATAGTATAATGGTAAGGTTGATTGGGTTAGCAGCTGAATAATGAAAGCCAAAGTGTGCTCTTTTCAACGACTTCGCTATATTTCGTTAAATTTCTTTAACATCTTCAGACGAATGCTACAATATGTTACAAAATGGTGAAATTGTGTATTTTACATAAGATGTAGTGAAACACTTACTTGTGTGAGGTTGCAGGCAAAAGTGGTATTTGAAAGTTCCATGTTGAAAAACTTTTTTGAAGATTTTTTATAGCAAAAAAAGGAATAAGTTGTATGTGTTATATGGTGGCTTGAAAACTCAAACAATACAAGTGCATTTTTGTTATTTTCCTCCAGTGTGCTAGTACAATACAAATATTAAAAAACATTGACCATTTAAGAAACAAAACAGTTAAAACACAACTACATGTCACATTGTCATTTTTTGGACCAGGTCTAGTCAACCTATGCACAAGGAGGTGGAAATCTAGTATGTACCTCAAGGTTAATGTGTCTTGTCAGCTATCATATTAGTAGATGTCAGCCAGAAAACTAAAGCTGTGTTCAGTTTATGTGTAAAGTTACATTTAATTGAAAATTATGTTATGTTAATTTAAGACACTTAAATTCTGTTATTAATAAATACATATAGAATTTATTTATTTCTTTGTGATTATTTCTTTTAAAGTTATTTTAATTATTGTTATTACTCTTAAGAATTTTATTTCCTGGAAAAATGCAACAATCGCAGTAATAATGATTAAGTTTCTACTTCAATTGGATGGTCAGAAGAGTTTTAATAGACAATATTATACTATTCAGAATATTACAGTTCGTTGACTTGATTATTTTTTGTTTCCAACTGCAGTAGAAAGGAATAAATTTCACTAAGGTGTTGTATATCTGATTTTGTGTTGATTATATTATCTGTTGTTGCTATGTGGGTCATTTCTAAAAAAAGTCTTCTCTTATAAGCTGTTTCTTTTTCGAGGATTTTGACATCTGCAAAATTCATTCTGTGGTTATGGGTGTGAACGTGGTTGGCTAGGGTGCATCTATCTGGGTAAAGTCTACAGTCACTTTTGTGAGTGGTAACAGGGTCTTTAAGACGTCTAGAGGTTTGGCCGATGTACTTGCCATTGCATTCCATACAAGGGATACTGTAAACAACATTAGATATTTGGTCATGCGGAGTACGATCTTTCATTTTTGAGAAAATAGAGTTTAATGTTAAAACTGTTTTATTGGCTATTTTGATGTTATCATATGATTTAAAGATTCTAGTTAGTTTTGGTGTTAGTTCCCGTATGTAGGGCAGCACACAATATGTTGGAACGGTTTGACTAGTAACCGTATTCTGTGAATTCGTACTTGCTATGTTCGAATGTTGGGAGGTAGTTAGATTGATAGATGTTACTGATGTAGTATTATATAAAAGTGTTTTTAAAAGAAGAGGTGGATAGGAATTATCTATAAAGAGATCATAAAGTATTTTGAGATTCTTTTGATGGAATGATATATCTGAAATTTGTAGAACCCTATTTTTCATTTGTTTTACTAAGTTTAGTTTGGTGGAGTGTTTATGATAGGACATGTAGTTAATGTACCTGCCTGAACTCATTGATTTTGTGTACCAATCGACTATAATGATGTTATCATTTGAGCGGATTAACTTAGTGTCTAAGAAAGGAATAGATTGATTTTCATCTTCGACTTCCATGGTAAATTGTATGTAAGGATCGTAGCTATTGAATATAAATAGTAGTTCATCTATCATATTGTTGGGTACAGCTAAGATCATGTCATCTACATATTTCTTTAAAAAGTAAAGGTTGAAAGGTAGTACTGGAATGATTGTGTCTATCAGGTCATCCATTACATATGCAGCAAGAATGGGGCTAATTTTTGCTCCCATTGGTGTTCAAAAAGTTTGTTTGTAATATGTATTGTCAAAAGAAAAATAGGTATTATTGAATAAGAAGGTGATTAAGTTTATGAACATATCTTTATCTATTGTACAATGTCTACTAATTTCTGGCCAATGTTTATTTAATGATCTGATGCAAGCTTCAAGATAAACGTTACTAAATAGGGAAACCACATCCAAGCTAACCAACACATAACCTTGAGGTAGTTGTAATCTATTAAATTTATTGTGAACTTCAAAAGAATCTTTTATGTAGTAATTATTATTACAGTCATAAGCAGAGGTTGGGATTTCAGTAATAAAACCAGCAATATTCTCAGTAGGAGCTCCTATTGACGATACTATAGGTCTAACAGATAATGTTGGTTTGTGTATTTTAGGCAGAGAATAGTATTTAGATGAAATGCTATTATATGAATTAAGTTTTTTCTTTGCAGTGTCATCAATTTGTTTGTTGTCAAATAACATCTTGACTAACTTGTTACTTTGTCTTTATATAGACTGAGTAGGATCAGACCTCAATGTGTGATATGAATCATTGTTATTAATAAGTTGTTTAGACAGTTCTAGATAATCAGTTTTGTTCATAACTACTGTAACATTACCTTTGTCTGATTTAGTGACTATAAGTTCGGAGTGATTTTTTAAGAATTTTTTAGTTTTATCTAGTAAATGATGAAAATAGTTGGAAGATTTTTTATTGTGTGAGATGTAGTTAGTCAAAACATTAGTTACCCTAGCTCGAGCTATGTTTTTATCTGACAAATTTGATATTGATGATGCCACTAATTCTATATCAGTTAAAATACTTCTGATTGAAATGTCATATCCTACTCTGGGTTCTATACTAAACTTAGGACCTAGTGCTAACAGTTGTTCTATATCTTTAGGGATGTCAACATTACTAAGATTTTTTATCCAATTTGGTTTGGTTTTTAAAAAATTGTTATGGAATTCTTTTTTAAGAAATTCAAGCTTTTTTAGTTGGATTGCTTTAGTGTTGTGAAATATTTTGTTGTATACTTTTAATTGTCTACTAGAAAATTCATTAAAGATTGATAAAGTGCACTTTTCAATTATAAGTTTTTTAAACTTTTCTAGTTGGTTGTTAAGTTTGAAAATTTTTTTATGGTTGAAATTTATCTCACAATTTAACAATTTTGTACTTAGCTGATTTGTAACTCTAAATGTTAAATCCTGTGCTTGGGATTCCTGTCTAAACACAAGGTTCTCTATGGGTTTTGTTGCTTCTTTTAAATGTTTTGGTTGTAGTCCTAATCTGCGGCAATTTAGTAGGAATTGTTTCCTGTTGATTTCTTTCGCTAGGTGTTTTTTGGTTTTAGCCCAATTTTTCAAACATGAGACTGCGTCTTCACCATATTGATGACGTATGGTGTCATAGAAACCCATCTCTGTCCAATGAACGAAGAATGATCACAGCTGTCCAAGTTGTGTGCTGCCCTACATACGGGAACTAACACCAAAACTAACTAGAATCTTTAAATCATATGATAACATCAAAATAGACAATAAAACAGTTTTAACATTAAACTCTATTTTCTCAAAAATGAAAGATCGTACTCCGCATGACCAAATATCTAATGTTGTTTACAGTATCCCTTGTATGGAATGCAATGGCAAGTACATCGGCCAAACCTCTAGACGTCTTAAAGACCCTGTTACCACTCACAAAAGTGACTGTAGACTTTACCCAGATAGATGCACCCTAGCCAACCACGTTCACACCCATAACCACAGAATGAATTTTGCAGATGTCAAAATCCTCGAAAAAGAAACAGCTTATAAGAGAAGGCTTTTTTTAGAAATGACCCACATAGCAACAACAGATAATATAATCAACACAAAATCAGATATACAACACCTTAGTGAAATTTATTCCTTTCTACTGCAGTTGGAAACAAAAAATAATCAAGTCAACGAACTGTAATATTCTGAATAGTATAATATTGTCTATTAAAACTCTTCTGACCATCCAATTGAAGTAGAAACTTAATCATTATTACTGCGATTGTTGCATTTTTCCAGGAAATAAAATTCTTAAGAGTAATAACAATAATTAAAATAACTTTAAAAGAAATAATCACAAAGAAATAAATAAATTCTATATATGTTTATTAATAACAGAATTTAAGTGTCTTAAATTAACATAACATAATTTTCAATTAAATGTAACTTTACACATAAACTGAACACAGCTTTAGTTTTCTGGCTGACATCTACTAATATGATAGCTGACAAGACACATTAACCTTGAGGTACATACTAGATTTCCACCTCCTTGTGCATAGGTTGACTAGACCTGGTCCAAAAAATGACAATGTGACATGTAGTTGTGTTTTAACTGTTTTGTTTCTTAAATGGTCAATGTTTTTTAATATTTGTATTGTACTAGCACACTGGAGGAAAATAACAAAAATGCACTTGTATTGTTTGAGTTTTCAAGCCACCATATAACACATACAACTTATTCCTTTTTTTGCTATAAAAAATCTTTAAAAAAGTTTTTCAACATGGAACTTTCAAATACCACTTTTGCCTGCAACCTCACACAAGTAAGTGTTTCACTACATCTTATGTAAAATACACAATTTCACCATTTTGTAACATATTGTAGCATTCGTCTGAAGATGTTAAAGAAATTTAACGAAATATAGCGAAGTCGTTGAAAAGAGCACACTTTGGCTTTCATTATTCAGCTGCTAACCCAATCAACCTTACCATTATACTAATTAATAATTGGACAGCTGTGATCAATCTTCGTTTATATATATATATATATATATATATATATATATATATATATATTATAATGAAAACAGAAATACAATAAATTAACTTAGAAATATATACAACCAGATATGCAGTGTTGATTAGTAGATTTATTTAGATAGTAATTAAAGACATAATTTATAAGTTAAATATTAGATAATATTATTAAAAAATAATTATATGAGGGTATTTTTAAGTTTTTTGTTTATTTTATTTAATATTTAATATGTTTAATTCAGCCATGTGCTATGCAACCAAACATACACTGTAGTGTCAAAGTCAAAAAGTTATTTATTTTTGGAATGTTAATTTATAATATAATTGTGGATGTAAAATTGTAAAAATATAGTTCATATAAATGTTTAAGTTACATATAATAGTGTAGTTCTGATCTGGAGAGCCTAAAGTCAAGTAAATTATAGATAGAAAACTCTAGAAATGTCAATGGGACTGTATACATAATACATAACAGACAAGAAATCATTCCAGAATTTTCAAATAGAAAAAAAATAGAATGATTCGAACATTATTTATTGCTGGAATATTCTGGAAAGAAAAAAGATATATATATATATATATATATATATATATATATATATATATATATAGATATATATATATATATATATATATTTAGATATATATATATATATATATATATATATATATATATATATATATATATATATAGGCCATGTAATTTGGTCGGAGGAGTCAGTCAGTCAGTTATGAGTTAGAGTTTAGTTCAAGTCAGTTATGAGTTCAGTTCAGTTAAGTTCAGTTACCAGTTCAGTTATCAGTTAGTAAAGTTATAATTCAAGAATTTAGTTACAAGAAGATTATTAATTGAGTTAAGTGAGTTAGTTAGAAGATATTAAATCAGTTACAAGATTATTATTGAGGAGTTAGTTATAACTATATCTCTCTTGGAATGTGTCTGTGAAGTGAAGTCCCCGAACTCGTAGACTGATAATGATAGCTTAGGCCTGTGTGACAGGACCGTAATAAAATAATTTTTAATTATGGCTTGTACAATAATATTGTACAATAACAATTTAAGGATTATTAAGCCAGTTATTCATGAGGTTATGAAGAGATTATTCAATGCTAGAAGAAGGCATTGATTAAGTTAAATGAATTATTAAGTTAAATACATTTGGAGATTAATTATTACTACAGTAATATAGTGACAGTTTTGAAGTTAATTCATTGAAATAAGCATTCAATAATACAACCACAAGATCCAGTATATTTCAAAGTACATTAAATATATGGAAATTACAAGGAGTTAAATATATATTTATATGGTGAGTGGAGATAATTAAGAAGGAAGATATTAACATAGTTGGATAACCAAGGCTTAGTAAGAAGATATCGAGTGGTGATAATAGCTTTAATTTTGGAAAACTTTAGGCGTTCAGTGAAAGAAGGTACCAAATTTTGTTAATAATTTAATAATTGTAAGAATTTCAAATTTTAGATAGATTGTTTTAAATTGAGATTGCTTATATTAGATAGATAGGTTTGTTTCATAATATTTATAATAAAGATAATTTAAAAAAGTACTTACAAACTAATTCTTTGAGAACCGCGATAAAAACCCTATACTTACATATATCATTCAAATTTACTCATTGCTCATACAACAACAACACATCATAATAATTTATATATGATTTCAGTTGTTTTCCGGGTTTGACTCCGCGTTAAATAGTTTTGGTTTTTCGAAAAACCATTTTTTTGACGACGTTTCGGTAAGGTCACACTTGCCATTGTCAAGTCAGATTAGTTCTGCTGAAACATCAAGACGAAGCAGAACTAATCTGACTTGACAATGGCAAGGGTGACCTTTCCGAAACGTCATCAAAACAATGGTTTTTCTAAAAACCAAAACTATTTAACGCGGAGTCAAACCCGGAAAACAACTGAAATCACATATAGCTCCCGCGAAAATTTCAAATCCTATATATATATATATATACAGGGTGTTTCAAAAAAAGGTAACCCCGTCTCTAGGGTAGGTGAAAACCTGAAAAATAATTGGTGTTTGCTTCGTAAACAAATGTTGTAACGTCATCCGTTTTCAAGATACAGGGCGTTGAAAAAAAAAATTTACGCATTTTTTACGATTTTGCCGAAACTACTGGCAACATTGTAATACAATTTTATACGAATATGTTTTGGAAGCTGATACATCCCATGTATTAGTTTTTATATCTGATTCTCATAGAGGGCGCTAGTTACACGGATCGTACTAAGTAATAGTCAACATAACTTTTTTTAGAGTATAATTATTAATCAAAATTTCAAGTAAACATCATTGAATTTTACACGAAAAGGTACTCTTGGTAAAACTCGATACTGTGTACCGTTCTCGGAATATTTTGATTTGAAAATTATTCTATCAAAGTGTGGTGGAGCTCCATCGTGCATAAAAAATAAAGATCTTCGCTCGTTTAGCATTAAATCTTCTAATATCTCGAATAAGGAATTGTTTAAAAAATCAAGATACATATCACCATTTAAATTTCCAGGTAGAATATGAAAACCTTTTAATTTGTTACCTAAAGTTGCTGCCCAAACATTAACTTTAAATGAGTGTTGGTAATGTGATACATTTTTGACTAGTGGATGCTCATCACACCAGTAGTGTGCATTATGGGAGTTAAACATACCTTTTCGCGTAAAGGTGGCCTCGTCCGTAAAAAGAATGCATTTTAAAAAATTGGATTGTGGGCTGTCCTTTGTTGCAATGTTTCATAATAATCCACTCTAACCGGTAGATCATCTGGCAAGAGCTCTTGAACTTGTCTGTAATGATAAGGATGTAATTGCTGTTCTTTCAGTATCATTACGCCAACTGTTGGATCTTGATCAAGTAAATTTAAAATATTATTTTCTTTATTAATTGTTCGTGTTGTTCTTGGTCTACCAGAATTTATTTTATTTGGTCTCACATTCCCAGTTTCTCGACAACGTCGTTCAACGGCTCTAAATGTTTTTTTGCTTGGTAAGTTTCTTCTAGGAAACTTTTCTGCATAGCGTGTCACAGCTGCATTAGAACATCCTAAACATTCGCCTAAGGTTAATAACATGTCAGTGTATTAAACATTTGAGTACATTTTGATTTGATTTTACAAATAACAAGGTTTCAAAACTCTAAGTATTGTTGATTTAACGTCATAACAGTCAATAAATGTCAGATTTCCATAGCACACTTGGAGAAAATAGAACTTTATTATTTATTACTACCAGCATCAATTATTACTTCAGAATTTTCAAATCAAAATATTCCGAAAACGGTACACAGTATCGAGTTTTATCATCTGTGAAAAACTTAAAAAAGGAACACGCTACCACCTTGAATCAACTTGTTGGTTTAAACCAAAGGATAATCAAACTAATAAGGATGATCAAATTAAACTTATCAATAATTCAGAGTTAGAATGTGAAATACAAAATGCTAATCCAAAAAACTGTTAATACTGCCATTAATAAAAATAAAATTAGTGTTGAATAAAAATATTGAGATTTTTGGAGTATATGACTCACATTCAAATGTTTCATTAATAAATTCAAAGTTATTAAAAATAAATAACGATAATTCAATTGATTCTAACAATACTAATTTAAAAACTATTAATGGCATTAAAAAAACCAGTGATATGGCAAAATTACATGTAAAAATTTTTGATATAGAAAAAGAGACAGAAGTCTGTGTGATTGAAAAAGATAATTTTGATTACGATTTTTTAATTGGTTTAGACTGTATAAAAAAATTATATTTGTGTCAAACTGAAAATTTACAAATAAGTCAAAAAGTGCCTATTCAAAATGATGTTACTACAGAAATTAAAATAGTTTCAAAAAATTGTGACATTACATTAGTGAAATTAAGAGATAATAATGAACAAATAAATTTTGATTCTAACGAAACAAATGAAATTAATAGTTTAAATGAAATGAGAAATAAATATTTAATAAATTTCAATGAACACTTTGAAGAGACAAATTTTAAAATTCATGTAGACCATTTAGATTGTGATCAACAATCAATAATAAATGAATTAATATGTGAAAACAAATCTATCTTTGCAAAAGACAAATATGATGTAGGGGCAGTGAAGGATTATGAAGCACACATTGATTTATTGGAAGAGAATTATTGCAGCAAAAGGCCATGTCGAACCACAGTTGATGATAAAAAGGAGATTGAGAAACAAATTGCATTACTATTAGAAAAGAATCTAATAGAAGAATCGTATAGTCCTTTTGCAACCCCAGTTACATTAGCTTATAAAAGAGATGAAAATACAAAGTCAAGATTGTGCATTGATTTTCGAGACTTGAATAAAATTGTAGTTCCCCAATCACAACCCTTTCCACTTCTAGAGGATTTAATGGTAAAGACAAGAAATTGCAAATTTTTCTCAACATTGGACATAAACTCTGCTTTTTGGCCAATCCCTATGCGCATTACAGATAGGCACAAAACTGGATTTGTTACACAAGAAGGACACTTTCAATGAACTTGTTTATCATTTGGGTTAAAAACATCTTCAGCAATATTCCAAAGAATAATGTGTAACATAATAAGAAAACACAAACTTGCAGATTTCACAGTGAGCTACATAGATGACATACTCATTTTTTCAAAATCATTTCAGGAACATATCAGAGATCTAGCACAACTATTTAAAGCAGTCAAAAGTGAATGATTCAGATTAAAATTTTTTACAATGCATGTTTGCAGCTGAATCAGTAAAATACTTGGGTCATGTAATAAAAAATAATTGTTTAAAGCCACTGAAGGACAACTTGATTTCAATAAAAAACTTTCCAATACCTAAAACACAGAAAAATGTTAGACAGTTTCTAGGGAAGATAAATTTTTATCATAAATATGTGCCAAACATAGCAATAAAATTGGATCCTTTGCATAATCTTCTGAGAAAAGGTCAACCATTTAATTGGACTAAAGAATGCCAAAAAACATTTGAAGATTTAAAAAATGTATTGTTAACTCAATCTGTACTAACTATTTTCGATCCAACTCTACCGATACACATATATACTGATGCTAGTTTACTAGGAATAGCAGGGATGCTAAAACAACCACAGGAAAACAATGAAGAAAAACCAGTGGTCTATTTCTCTAAGAAACTAAATGAAGTACAGAAGAGGAAAAAAGCTATATACCTGGAGTGCCTGGCAATTAAAGAATGTGTTAAATATTGGCAACATTACTTAAAGGCTGTTTTCGCACTTATAGCATACTGCGATTTGAAGTGGGCGTATCACTTACTTTTCTACACTGCTTATGTCAGACCCTACGTGACTTCCTAATTTGAAATCTGCAGTTTTGATGTTTATTCAGTGGCGCCGGCCCACGGATTGTTTAATGACAATAAATGCATTATTCTCCATTCAAATTACTTTTTTTAGATTGATTATCGTAGATAATGTTTTAAAAAGAATTAATCACATTTTTAATTTATCTGTCTTAGCTAAACATAGTATTAAATAAAAATTTGTGAAACGTGACTGCAAAAAACACCACGGTGTTTATTTATAATAAATTTAAAATAACATAAGAATATTATTATCAAAAAAATTACAATTTGTTGTCACAAACAAATAAACAATTTCGCAGTTATAGCTTGAAAATTATTTCAAGAAGTTATTTATGTGTTAGAGAAAACTGATATTAGCGTAGTAAAAATTAGACAAAAATATTTTTATTTATCTATAAAAAATTGGTACCTGCGAAACCATCATAATAGTAAATGTATTTATCTGGCAAGTATTTCGAGGCGACGCACTGCGAGGAAAAAGTTCTCTGAATGGAATATACATTATTTTAATATATTTATAGGTTGCAGTTACATAAGAAAAGTATTCAATTGATGAATAAAACACAAATCGTGGATAGGTATTTCATCATCATCAGTGGCATTACAGCTCGTCATGAGCCAAAGGCTTCTTCAGAACAATCTTCCATTCGCCCCTGCCTCTGGCAACTTTCTCCATGCTTTAACTCCGATGGATTTTAGATCATCCTCTATGTTATCTTGCTACCTAAGTTTTGGTCTTCCTCTGGATCGTCTTCCCACTGGTCCTCTTCGGTAGAAATTTTTTCTGATCGTTTCAGCTTCATCTCGCCTAATTACATGTCCTATCCATCAAAGGCGTACTAATTTAATAAATTTTACAACGTCAGGTACTACACCTGAAGAAGCATCGTAGTTTACTTTATACGATCTTTTTGACCAAGCACCATCAGCTATAACGGTTATTAACCCATTTCCGTCGGAATCTACTTCGCCAATTTCTTTGGCTAAAGCTAATTCCTCCCGTCCAGCCTCTTCTAAGGAATCACAAAGTGTTTGGCCGATGATATCTGCAACTGTCTCCGTATGTTTTGCATACTGCCTGTAGGACATCACAGGTATATTTAATGCAGCGTGCTGCTGCTGTATGTCTGACTAACCGGAACCATTCAAGTTCAGTGAATTGTTACCAGAATCCTATGTTGCTATCTCCTTTTCAATATTCCACATTTGACATTTAAAAGTCAATGTACTTATCAATCCGTCCATTTTTTCTTTGATAATCTCCATATTAGAAAAGTTGCATGAAAATAAAGAATGATTATTCAAACCTTAAATAGATTTAATGAAAAAGTTTATGTCCACTATTCTTCTGCCTTCTACCGAAAAAGATGTTTTTTGCGGAGAGGCAATCTCAACTGACTGAGAATGACAGCTATTACTAGAAATAACGATAAAATTTAAAGTATTTTTTGCAAATGATATTATTTGTTATTATTATTATTTAAGAGTAAAACATTGGTAATATTTTGACCATAAACAAATAATATGTAAGGTCATGAACCCTCTATTTACTTACTTTACGGTAAGTAAAGAAAAAAAAAGTAAAAAGGGTTACTTACAAATCGACACTACAACTAGGTAAAGTAGACGTTTCTGCTAATTCTTGATGGAATAAACTATTTGATGAAGAACTTTTGTTTATAGTAGCTTTTTTGATTTTTAAGTTGCTAAAAATATGAGAAAGAAACAAAATTATTCTAGGAAAAAGATACGAACTTACTGAAGATAAACTATTATATTTTTAAAATAAAACAAACAACGGGTGTTTTTGAAGAACGTTATCAACGCTATATATATATATATATATATATATATATATAATATATATATATATATATATATATATATAAATAAATAAATAAAAGCTTTTAAAAACGGTTGTAAATATATAAATTATAAATACTTACTACAGTGCAATTGCTCTCCTTTTCCTTGACCTAGGACGTTTAGGCCAGGGAAATAAGCAAAAAAAGTACCCTGTTTTTGACACTCGTCCGGCCAGGCAAACGACAGTTGTTTTGAGTAGTGTGGACCTCTGTAATAAAAACCTATATTATTTCCTGCAGTCGATTTTTTGGACTAAATTAGTTATTAACAAATTAAGTTCAAAAAACGGAGAATTTTTGCTTTTTTCGGCTATCAGCAAAAAGTGAAGCAATTTAAACAAATTTTAGAAGAGAGGAAACTTATAAGTTATATAAAAACCTTCAAAATGGCGTTTTCAAAATGTTTCTATCCTTATTTGTTGCTTAGAAAGTTGCAAAATAAGTCAAAAATTTCGGTTTTTTATAAATGTTAATAACTTTTTTGAAAATAAACGTATAATATTTATATTTCATGGAGTGATGTGTCTTGTAGTGCTTAAAATAGGGTTAAAATTTCAAAGTGATCGGTCCAATAGTTTAAAAGTTATTTTATTTGTTTATCCCAAATTAACATTTTTTGCAACAATATAAGTCAGAAATTTATACAATTTTAGAAATTGTAGTGTTGTTTCTGGTAGAAGAAGACTTGTTTTATTATTTACATTAAAAAAAAATTAAGAAAATTAGTTTTAAATATTGCAAAATAATTTTGCAAAAACATGTCGATTTTTTGCTTATAAACAATTAGAATAACTTTTTAACCATTGAGTGTAAAAATATTATTTTTACATATTTAAAAAGCTTGAATTTTTTAACAAATTTAAATAAAAAAAAGTTTGTCCTAAAATTATTTGGTACAAAGTTAGCCTCTTTATTTGTTTAATTCATAGCACCTTTGTTTATAACAATTAAGAAATCTAATTAGCGCTATTTGAAAGAATATACATTATAGTTTTAAACTACTAAATTTTAAAATTATTGCCCTTTAATGAAATCCTCCACAAAGCTTCAAAATGTATGTAAAATCCGTTGGCTTTAAAACTCTCGGAAGCTGAAGGGAGGGGGAAGGCGCTGTTAACTGTATCTGTGTTCCTTTTTTATGTATTTCAACGTTTCTTTTTGAACTTGTATGTACTTTTTGCGTACAATACGAATATGTTTATTTTTGATGTTTCGATTTCTACTTCGGAAATCTTTCTCAGAATGCAGAAAATTAATAAATTAATCAAATTTTATTTTTGGTTACTTGGTAGAAAATTTTTCTGATCTCTTTTGGATGATTGATTAGTATGAGGAAACTCAGTAGATCTGTTATAGTAAAAATTACAAAAAAAATTATTGACAAAAATTCTAGACAGCTTTAAACTCCACATTTTAAAATTAGTAACAATCTTACAGGGTGTTCTATAAGATTGTGGCAGACCAAACTTATGTTTTTTTTTAAATGAAACACCCTGTATTTTATTTTAAATTTGAAATCTGCTTCACTTCCACATCACAATAATGTAAAGTTTTATTATGTTATACCGGATATTTAAAAAGTTATAACCAATATTACCTGAAAATCGTATCAAGTTTAACTCCCTGTATAATTAAAAAGCAGTATAGGTCCATTGATCTATTGCAACCATAATTTTTTAATAATTGTTAAAAATTGTAAAATATATTTGTTTTCATAATATTCGTTAATTCAAATACAGGGTAAGTCAAAATGCAAGTACATTACTTTCTTGATAATTTTAAATAGAACACCCTGTATTTTAAGTCACTATCGAAAAGTACTAATATCGTACTTTACATTTTATGGAATACTCCCTATACCTAAAGTTATCAATTTTCTAGATAAGTATTAATTTGGTAGATATTTGAACTTTTACCAATAATTATTGGGAGTTGGCCATGATTGATTTGTCAGAAACTGACCGTTTGACATTATTGTTTTTTAATTCAGTAACGAGATAACCACACAGAAAAGAAAACAATTTGTTTCAAATAAAATTTATAAAAAATAATCGACAGAAAATAAAAAAAATAACAACACATAAAAAAATAAAAAACAACTGTAATTTTAACTAATCATACTTAAGTAAGGTGTTCAAAATGACCTCCCAAAACATCTATGCATACTTGAAAGCGGTCATTGAAAAAGTTACTTACATTACTAAGCATTTGTAAAGAAATATTTTGAAATGCAATTCGGATTCTATTTTTTATATCCCTTGTTGTTGAAGGTATTTTATATACTTCATTCTTAATGTAACCCAAAAAAATGAGTTCACTTTATTGAATTCTGGTGACCTTGAGCCAACCCTTAAGATCCATCTTTCACCAAACTGATTATTAAGTTCACCACGTACTAATTCGTTGTGGTACGCAGAAGCGCCTCCATGTAGAAACCACATTTGTTCACGTATAGTAAGTGGAACCTCTTCTAATAATATCGGTAACTGATGTACGATAAAATCTAAATAAATCTTACTATTTACGTTATATTTAAACAAATATGGTTTTACTACATGGTTACCCACGATACTACCCCACACATTTAAAGATTATCTTGTTTGACTATGTGTTACTATTAGGTATGGATTACTTGTTGAATAGTAGTGAAAGTTATTTATGCCTATTAACAGAACCGTTTCAGTGGAATGCATCTTCATCACCAAATATGATATAATCAAAAAAAATCTCTGTTCATTAATTTTTTTTAAGGCCCATTCACAAAATACTATTCGTTTCTGAAAATCATCATCATTTCATTCTTGGTACTTTTGAATATGATATGGGTGCATCTTGTTTTTAGATAGAATGTTTTGAACAGAGTAGTAACTAAGTTCTTGCTTATTGGAAATACTCCTTATACTTGTGAGTGGGTTTTCTGTAACTGCCGTCAACACACTCATTTCGTTTTCCTCTGTCACACTAGTTTTTTTTTCGTTCATGTTTTTCATAATTCACTGAACCAGTGCGGTTAAATCGATCTGTCGCCTGTCTGGAAACCGTTCATGATAAATTCTAGCTGATAGTAATGAATTTTTATTGCATTCCCCCAATATCCAGATCATATTTATCTATAATTTCCTCAGTAGTAAAATTCATTATTGCTAATTTAAATTGAATAAATTATTGAATTGGTAAATAATAATTGTTGCTAATTTACGATGTACCCCAATACTGAATTAATAAACAATAATGTCAAACTGTCAGTTTCTGACAAATCAATCATGGCCAACTCACAATAATTATTGGTAAACGTTAAAATATCTTCAAAATTTATACTTTGATGGAAAAATAAAAATATCTAGAAAACTAATAACTTTATGTATAGGGAGTATTCTATAAAATTTGAAGTACGATATTAGTACTTATTGATAGTGATATATACAGGGTGTTCTATTTAAAATTACCAAGAAAATAATGTACTTGCATTTTGACTTACCATGTATTTGATTTAACGAATATTATGAAAACGAATATGTTTTATAATTTTTAACAATTATTAAAAAACTATGGTTGCAATAGATCAATGGACCTATACTCCTTTTTAATTATACAGGGAGTTAAACTTTATACGATTTTCATGTAATATTGGTTATAACTTTTTAAATACCCGGTATAACATAATAAAACTTTACATTGTTGTGATGTGGAAGTGAAGCAGATTTCAAATTCAAAATAAAATACAGGGTGTTTCTTTAAAAAAACATAAGTTTGGTCTGCCACCATCTTATAGAACACCCTGTAAGATTGTAACTAATTTTAAAATGTCGAGTTTAAAGGTGTCTACAAGTTTTGTCGATAACTTTTTTTTGTAATTTTTACTAAAATAGATCTACTGAGCTTCCTCGCCCTAATCAATGACCTAGAAGAGTTATCAGAAAAATTTTCCAACCAAATTTTCTACCAAGTAACCAAAAACAAAATTTGATTAATTTATTAATGTTCTGTATTCTGAGAAAGATTTCCGAAGTAGAAATCGAAACATCAAAAATAAACTTATTATAAACTTAAATTGTGGCTTATTCCCCAAAATATAGGAAATGACAAGTACTTCTGTTTTACATTCAAACTTAACTTAAATACTACTAAAAAAATTTTAAAAAATTGTTTTTAAACGAATTATGTGGTTTATTTGACAATTTATTTATTGAAATAATGCATATTCATAATGTACGCAAAAAGTACATACATACAAGTTAAAAAAAAACGTTGAAATACATAAAGAAGGAACAGAGATACAGTTAACAGCGCCTTCCCCCTCCCTACAGCTCCCGAGAGTTTCAAAGCCGACGAATTTTACATGCATTTTGAAACTTTGTGGAGGATTTCATTAAAGGGCAATAATTTTAAAATTTAGTAGTTTAAAACTATAATGTATATTCTTTCGAATAGAGCTAATTAGATTTCTTAATTGTTATAAACAAAGGTGCTATGAATTAAATAAAAAAAGAGGCTAACTTTGTACCAAATTATTTTAGGACAAACTTTTTTTTATTTAAATTTGTGAAAAACTTCAAGCTTATTAAATATGTAAAAATAATATTTTTACACTCAATGGTTAACAAGTTATTCTAATTGTTTATAAGCAAAAAATCGACATGTTTTTGCAAAATTATTTTGCAATATTTAAAATTAATATTCTTAATTTTTTTTAATGTAAATAATAAAACAAGTCTTGTTCTACCAGAAAAAACCCTTACAATTTCTAAAACTGTATAAATTTCTGACTTATATTGTTGCAAAAATTGTTAATTTGGGATAAACAAATAAAATAACTTTTAAACCATTGGACCGATCATTTTGAAATTTGAACCCTATTTTAAGCACTACAAGACACATCATTCCGTGAAATATAAAAATTATAAGTTTATTTTCAAAAAAGTTATTAACATTTATAAAAAACCGAAATTTTTGACTTATTTTGCAACTTTCTATGCAACAAATAAGGATAGAAACATTTTGAAGACGCCATTTTGAAGGTTTTTATATAACTTATAAGTTTCCTCTCTTCTAAAATTTGTTTAAATTGCTTCACTTTTTGCTGATAGACGAAAAAAGCAAAAATTTTCCGTTTTTTGACCTTAATTTGTTAATAACTAATTAAGTCCAAAAAATCGACTGCAGGAAACATATAGGTTTTTGTTACAGAGGTCCATACTACTCAAAACAACTGTCGTCTGCCTGGCCGGACGAGTGTCATGAAAAAATGCTTATTTCCCTGGGCTAGTTTACTGGGTATCATTTTTTATCTTGTCTCTTATAACTTATATCACTAACCTAATGTAATACTTAAAAATACGCGTAAACTAAAGAACTTTTAACTTATACCACTAAACTAATAATATATTACTTAAACAAACCCGTAAACAAAATAATTTCAATGTTTTCAAAATAAATAAGAATACTGTAAACTGTAAAAACTAAGCAAGTTGATAAAGAAAATGCAAGAATGAAAGAACTAAAATGGATTCTGATTCAAGCGAACTAACTGACCGTACCCATAGAGAAATAAAAATAAGACCGTACCGTACGTTCATGAGATTTGACGTCACTAATGTGATAACGATCAAGCTAAGCGACAATGACGAGGAACACGTTACACTATTAGATTTCATTATTTTTTAGCAATTTTCTTCAAAGTTTGAATACGCTTTTTTCGATTATTATTGGACATAGAAAGGTGAAAAAAGAATCAACGATTACAGAAAAAAAAACTCTTTCAACTGACGGGCGTGAAAAGTTTGGTTATAATAGAACGTTAAACAGTATAATCCAATTTTTCAACAGAAAATTCAAAAAAATAAAAAAAGTAAAACGATCATTTTAAAGGCAACATAATTTCGAATAACATGTCCAAATTTCGAGACATTTCGTCGGTAAATAACAGAGAAAAAATTTTGGTGCACCGATAAAACAGCCTTTTATCTCACTAAAATGCTACAATTTATCAAATACGTGTATAGTAGCCTCGTATTTCCGTGAGACTGTGCAAAAATATATGTATATGTAATAAAATCATTCAACAAAAAGGTACTCTACCAGGAGTCTGTAAAATTATCAATGACTCAGACGTATAATAATACAAAGTTTCCAGATTCCACTCGATATTAACATTCAGACGTGCCTGGTATAATCTTTTAAAATATGAACCAGATATGAACAATCAACCAATTAAGTTTTCATCGAACTTATGATATGTCCACGTGGACTAACGGCCAATGAAAACATCGGATATCGCTGTTATGACAAATCATAATGCATTATCTTTTGTCGGTAGACTTATTCATACTTGGGGTAAGATTATATCAGTATTTGACTGAGCTTACGGAGTCATAAAATAAGGGATCAGGTTTCGACCGTCCAGTGCCGAAGGCACGGGACGGGGAAATCTTAGGTAGGCAAATTTTTATAATATTTTATTTTTAAATTGCGGATATGACCAACAGATTTTTGGGAGACAAGAATATTTTTAGTAAAATCATAACTGCTACAGCGTTCAGTTAAATTCAAATTTCAAATAGTGAACCGCAAGTTTAGTTTGGTAGTGACTTTTTTCAGTGTTCTTTATAAGGAAAACATTTTATATTTTACGTTTTTTACTTTTTTTGATACGTTTTTATACGTTTGATAATTTTAAAATATTGCGTCCGTGGTGCGGTAATAATTATGTAGCTGAAGAGACAATTAATGGAACCCTCTAATCGATTGGAAGATTTACAAAGGCGTGTAGTAAAACGTAAGTGACATTTTCAATACCTTTCTGATGATACCAAACGTATGCTAAAAAATGTTTATGAAGGACTGTGTGCTGAATTACAAAATTATAGGAGAAACATCTTCTTCTAGACAGAAGAGAAAGAATTGTGGCAAATTCAGAAAACTAGAACCGCACTTAATTGAATCTATAACTAGAACAATATACCAAATGTATGCGGCTAATATTTTTCCAACTATTGAAAGTCTTCGAAGTGAATTAGTTCGAAAGTGAATTCTCTCGTGTTCAGCAACAACACTTCGATTATTTCTTAAAGCTAATAATTTTAAGTACAAAACTATAGACAAGAGACAGACATTAATGGAAAGTACTAGAATAATTTCTTTAAGAAACAGTTATATCAGACAGATAACTGAGTATCGAAAAATGAAAAGAAATATTGTTTATTTAGATGAGACCTGGTATGATACTCATGACACCGTGAAAAAAAAGTCGGACAAATAATAACAAAAAGTGTTTCAACTCAGTACCGCCCAATAAAAGAAAGAGGATTATAATTTTACACTGCGGTGGAGAAAATGGATGGGTCGACGATGCATTATTAATATCTACGAAACAAATTAAAAACGCGTCTCTTGATTATCATGACGATATGGAAAGTTCAATTTTTGAATCATGGTTTGAAAAATGTCTTCTTCCGAAATTACTTAGATAGTGTAATTATCATGAACAACGCATCATATCATTCAAGTTTAATGCAAAAAACTTCAAATAATAGTTGGAATAAATTAAAAATTCAGGAATTTTTATTCACGGAAGATTTGTATTTTGAGACATCTTATATTAAAAAGCAATTGTTGGAGGTTGTTCATAGTAAACAGTACGAAAAGGAATATGTTGTTGACAACTGTGCTCGTAGTAACGGGCATACTGTGTTTAGACTTCCTCCTTATTATTATACATTGAACCCAATAGAGTTAATATGGGCTCAACTTAAAGGAAATATAACGAGAAGAAACGTTGCTCCAAAATTTTTTGTCTACTGTTCTCCAGTTAATTAGAAGAAAAGTCACAAAAATTACAGCAACCAACTGGAAAAATGTAATAAAAATAAAAAATGTGATCGGAGTGGAAAATGACTATGTTAAATATTTACCAGCATTAACCAAATTACCTATAAATTTAGATGATACGAGTGATGCTAGTGATAACAGTGATTCTGAGGTTCTGATTTACACTATTTTGAAGTGACACATGAAGATAAAGAAAGGCGTATAGAATTAAACAAAGGAGAGTTGGCAATGTTCACCTATGGCAATTATTAATATGGATACCCAGCCAAACTGTATCTTTAATTAATTATAGAGTATAGTAGAGTACATGATAAAGGAAGACAATTGGGTGAAAATGAGCACACCGAACATCTAGCTAGTCATTCCACCATATGATATAAATTTAGTATTTAGTAATTTTTTATAAAGTATAAATTAAGTATTGTGATTATTTTAAACTATTTTCCATTGGTCGTCTGGTTCTTATACAGTGGCCAATTTGTTCAATAACAAATTAGTCTATTTATTTTTAATCTCACATTAATCTTAATGTTCTGAATTTTTATCGTTTCACCGTGTCTAATTGTGAAACATGTCGATTACAAGATTAATTACAGTTTGTTCAACTTTCTGCAAACTACAGATTGTCTAATAGGTATTGACGAAATGCTTGCAATCATTTCCTCGGTTTAAATTATATTTGCCAGCTTTCAAAAGTTAAAGGTTTTTGTTCTAACCAGAGGTTAAGATAGTCGGCATGTAATTTCGTGAGAAAATTTACAGAGACCAAAGCAAGCAAAATACTAGTAAAATGGCAACGCTGTTAGAGTTACCACTACTTTAGTGTAGTACATAGTAGTAGAACAGTAGCGTAGATATCTAATTTTAAATTGAATAAAAGTTTTTACTTTTATTTAATTTTATTTACTAAAAACTTTCTAAAACGTGTTTTTAACTTCTGTGATATATCTTGGGAGTGATAACACTAATCGACTCGACTGAACAGACGAGTTGACAGTTTCAGTTGACATCCTCCCCTAAAACATTAATAATTTTTGTCCTATCAAGTATGTTTATACCCTGTTTTCAAAGATATATATATATATATATATATATATATATATATATATATATATATATATATATATATAAGCAAAATGAGAATATCTACAATTAAAATAGAAATAAAGGTTTCAACTAACACCTAATAAGTACTTACTATCTACTCAGAATCACTGTTATCACTAGCATCACTCGTATCATCTAAATTTATAGGTAATTTGGTTAATGCTGGTAAATATTTAACATAGTCATTTTCCACTCCGATCACATGTTTTATTTTTATTACATTTTTCCAGTTGGTTGCTGTAATTTTTGTGACTTTTCTTCTAATTAACTGGAGAACAGTAGACAAAAAATTTTGGAGCAACGTTTCTTCTCGTTATATTTCCTTTAAGTTGAGCCCATATTAACTCTATTGGGTTCAATGTACAATAATAAGGAGGAAGTCTAAACACAGTATGCCCGTTACTACGAGCACAGTTGTCAACAACATATTCCTTTTCGTACTGTTTACTATAAACAACCTCCAACAATTGCTTTTTAATATAAGATGTCTCAAAATACAAATCTTCCGCGAATAAAAATTCCTGAATTTTTAATTTATTCCAACTATTATTTGAAGTTTTTTTCATTAAACTTGAATGATATGATGCGTTGTCCATGATAATTACACTATCTTTAAGTAATTTCGGAAGAAGACATTTTTCAAACCATGATTCAAAAATTAAACTTTCCATATCGTCATTTTAATCAAGAGACGCGTTTTTAATTTGTTTCGTAGATATTAATAATGCATCGTCGACCCATCCATTTTCTCCACCGCAGTGTAAAATTATAATCCTCTTTCTTTTATTGGGCGGTACTGAGTTGAAACACTTTTTGTTATTATTTGTCCGACTTTTTTTTCACGGTGTCATGAGTATCATACCAGGTCTCATCTAAATAAACAATATTTCTTTTCATTTTTCGATACTCAGTTATCTGTCTGATATAACTGTTTCTTAAAGAAATTATTCTAGTACTTTCCATTAATGTCTGTCTCTTGTCTATAGTTTTGTACTTAAAATTATTAGCTTTAAGAAATAATCGCAGTGTTGTTGCTGAACACGAGAGAATTCACTTTCGAACTAATTCACTTCGAAGACTTTCAATAGTTGGAAAAATATTAGCCGCATACATTTGGTATATTGTTCTAGTTATAGATTCAATTAAGTGCGGTTCTAGTTTTCTGAATTTGCCACAATTCTTTCTCTTCTGTCTAAAAGAAGATGTTTCTCCTATAATTTTGTAATTCAGCACACAGTCCTTCATAAACATTTTTTAGCATACGTTTGGTATCATCAGAAAGGTGTTGAAAATGTCACTTACGTTTTACTACACGCCTTTGTAAATCTTCCAATCGATTAGAGGGTTCCATTAATTGTCTCTTCAGCTACATAATTATTACCGCACCACGGACGCAATATTTTAAAATTATCAAACGTATAAAAACGTATCAAAAAAAGTAAGAAACGTAAAATATAAAATGTTTTCCGTATAAAGATCACTGAAAAAAGTCACTACCAAACTAAACTTGCGGTTCACTATTTGAAATTTGAATTTAACTGAACGCTGTAGCAGTTATGATTTTACTAAAAATATTCTTGTCTCCCAAAAATCTGTTGGTCATATCCGCAATTTAAAAATAAAATATTATAAAAATTTGCCTACCTAAGATTTCCCCGTCCCGTGCCTTCGGCACTGGACGGTCGAAACCTGATCCCTTATTTTATGACTCCGTAAGCTCAGTCAAATACTGATATAATCTTACCCCAAGTATGAATAAGTCTACCGACAAAAGATAATGCATTATGATTTGTCATAACAGCGATATCCGATGTTTTCATTGGCCTTTAGTCCACGTGGACATATCATAAGTTCGATGAAAACTTAATTGGTTGATTGTTCATATCTGGTTCATATTTTAAAAGATTATACCAGGCACGTCTGAATGTTAATATCGAGTGGAATCTGGAAACTTTGTATTATTATACGTCTGAGTCATTGATAATTTTACAGACTCCTCGTAGAGTACCTTTTTGTTGAATGATTTTATTACATATACATATATTTTTGCACAGTCTCACGGAAATACGAGGCTACTATACACGTATTTGATAAATTGTAGCATTTTAGTGAGATTATAAATATAGCTTTGGAACTAGTTTGGGACGCAGTCTATTATAAATTTTTAACTCAACAACAACTACAATGTAATAATTTAGTAGCTGTCAATTAAGGCTGTTTTATCGGTGCACCAAAACTTAGGGACTGTTATTTACCGTCAAAATGTCTCGAATTTGGTTTTACTTTTTTTAAATTTTTTTGAAGCTTCTGTTGAAAAATTGGATTATACTGTTTAACGTTCTATTATAACCAATCTTTTTACGCCCATCACTTGAAAGAGTTTTTTTCTGTAATCGTTGATTTTTTTTCACCTTTCTGTGTCCAATAATAATCGAGAAACCATGTTCAAACTTTGAAGAAAATTGCTAAAAAATACTAAAATCTAATAGTGAAACGTGTTACTCATCATTGTCGCTTAGGTTCACCGTTATCGCATTCGTGACGTCAGATCTCATGAGCGTACGGTCAGTTAGTTCGTGTTAAAACTAATTTGAATGGAGAGTAATACATTTGTTGCCCGTTGGCCGACGCCACTGAGTAAAGATAGTCTCGCGTAAGCGGTGTAGAAATGTAAGTGATACGCCCATTTCAAATAGCAGTGTGCTTGAACTGCTAAAACAGCCTTAAAGGCTGTTTTATCGGTGTACCATAATTTTTTCTCTGTTATTTACCGATGAAATGTCTCGAAATTTGGACATGTTATTCGAAATTATGTTGCCTTTAAAATGATCGTTTTACTTTTTTTATTTTTTTGAATTTTCTTTTGAAAAATTGGATTATACTGTTTAACGTTCTATTATAACCAAACTTTTCACGCATGTCAGTTGAAAGAATTTTTTTTTCTGTAATCGTTGATTCTTTTTTCACCTTTCTGTGTCCAATAATAATCGAAAAAAGCGTATTCAAACGTTGAAGAAAATTGCTAAAAAATATTGAAATCTAATAGTGAAACGTGTTCCTCATCATTGTCGCTTAGCTTGATCGTTATCACATTAGTGACGTCAAATCTCATGAACGTACGGTACGGTCTTATTTTTATTTCTCTGTGGGTACGGTCAGTTAGTTCGCTTGAATTAGAATCCATTTTAGTTCTTTCATTCTTGTATTTTCTTTATCAACTTGCTTAGTTTTTACAGTTTACAGTATTCTTATTTATTTTGAAAACATTGAAATTATTTTGTTTACGGGTTTGTTTAAGTAATATATTATTAGTTTAGTGGTATAAGTTAAAAGTTTTTTAGTTTACGCGTATTTTTAAGTATTACATTAGGTTAGTGATATAAGTTATAAGAGACAAGATAAAAAATGAGTCCCAGCAAACGTCCTAGGTCAAGGAAAAGGAGAGCAATTGCACTGTAGTAAGTATTTATTATTTATATATTTACAACCGTTTTTAAAAGCTTTTACTATATATATATATATATATATATATATATATATATATATATATATACTAATTAATATATATATATATATACTACACCTGAAGAAGCATCGTAGTTTACTTTATACGATCTTTTTGACCAAGCACCATCAGCTATAACGGTTATTAACCCATTTCCGTCGAAATCTACTTCACCAATTTCTTTGGCTAAAGCTAATTCCTCCCGTCCAGCCTCTTCTAAGGAATCACAAAGTGTTTGGCCGATGATATCTGCAACTGTCTCCGTATGTTTTGCATACTGCCTGTAGGACATCACAGGTATATTTAATGCAGCGTGCTGCTGCTGTATGTCTGACTAACCAGAACCATTCAAGTTTAGTGAATTGTTACCAGAATCCTATGTTGCTATCTCCTTTTCAATATTCCACATTTGACATTTAAAAGTCAATGTACTTATCAATTCGTCCATTTTTTCTTTGATAATCTCCATATTAGAAAAGTTGCATGAAAATAATGAATGATTATTCAAACCTTAAATAGATTTAATGAAAAAGTTTATGTCCACTATTCTTCTGCCTTCTACAGAAAAAGATGTTTTTTGCGGAGAGGCAATCTCAACTGACTGAGAATGACAGCTATTACTAGAAATAACGATAAAATTTAATGTATTTTCTGCAAATGATATTATTTGTTATTATTATTATTTAAGAGTAAAACATTGGTAATATTTTGACCATAAACAAATAATATGTAAGGTCATGAACCCTCTATTTACTTACTTTACGGTAAGTAAATAAAAAAAAAGTAAAAAGGGTTACTTACAAATCGACACTACCACTAAATAAAGTAGATGTTTCTGCTAATTCTTGATGGAATAAACTATTTGATGAAGAACTTTTATTTATAGTAGCTTTTTTGATTTTTAAGTTGCTAAAAATATGAGAAGGAAACAAAATTATTCTAGGAACAAGATACGAACTTACTGAAGATAAACTATTATATTTTTAAAATAAAACAAACAACGGGTGTTTTTGAAGAACGTTATCAACGCTATATATATATATATATATATATATATATATATATATATATATATATATATATATATATATATATATATACTATATATATATATATATATATATATATATATATATATATATATATATAAGAGAGTAAGAAAAAAGAAGTACTTGTGACTCGTTTGGAAAAAATATAACACTGTTTTTGATGGGTTGGAGTCAATAAAAGGGGCTATTTGTTGACTATTTTTTACTCGAGCTTTCAATTGTGATTACAATTTTTATCAAGAGCTTCTAAAAAATACAAAATGTCTTACAAAGTTGAACTAGAAATAAAAAATTTTTTGTTAACTCACCAAATAAAATTAGTTTTTTATATAAAACTACTGCTTACATAATAAATACAAAAAATATTAATAAAAAAATGCCTTATTCTAACAAATGTTTCTCTGAAAAATTTAGATGAAGTTTCTTAAGAAAAAAAATTGAATTTATAAACAAAAATAGAATAGCTACAACCAGCCTAAAATGTCATAAATACTAACTTAAAAATGTTTATTTTTGACATATTGTCAAAAATAAAATTTTGTTTAAAAAATTCTTCTTTGTTTAGTAACAAAAAAGAAGAAGATTTATTCACCATTGATAGATGCCCGAAAAAATGTAACAAATACATGGAAAATTCAAAATGTGATATTTTACTGACTGCATAAATTAAATAGAAATTATATAATTATAAATTTTGCTTAAATTTTGAATTTCTGACCTTTTGTTTAAATTATTATCACTTTTGCTAATACAAACCATTTCCAAAAAAGTTCTTTTAAATTTATTACTTTCATTACATAAAATTTTAATATTATCAAAATCCATAATATGGTCTTTGTCTATTACATGCTCTGCCAAAGCACAAGATGGTTTCTTAATTCTACAATCACTCTTGTGAGAAATAATGCGATTTGAGAGATTTCTTCCAGTCTCACCAATATACTCAGCTTCACACTGAGTACAAACAATGCTGTATACTACATTTGTTTGATCTAATTTGTCTATAGGATATTTAGTTTTGGAATATAAAGATGAAATAGTTTTGATGTTCTTTGTTGCTATTTTTATATTGTCAATAACCTTTAATGTTTGTATTAATTTAGGAGTTAATGATGGTATAAAAGTTAGTGAATGATAATATATGTTTTGATTGTTGGATACAGTGTTTTGAGATTTAGCAAAAAATGGTGTTAAGTTATTTATATTTAATAAATTAGAAAAAAGAATCCTATGTAGCATATCAGGAGGATAAGAGTTTTCAATTAAAATATTTTTTAACAAATGAAGATCTTCTTGTAGGTAGTCTGGATGAGAAAGTTTTAAAACACGTTCCTTTAATCCTGTTATAAGGTTCATTTTCATTTTATTATAAGCTATTACTCTAATCATCCAAATAAAATTCGTATGAAGATCGTAAAAGATCGTATAAAGTAAACTACGATGCTTCTTCAGGTGTAGTACCTGACGTTGTAAAATTTATTAAATTAGTACGCCTTTGATGGATAGGACATGTAATGAGGCGAGATGAAGCTGAAACGATCAGAAAAATTTTCTACCGAAGAGGACCAGTGGGAAGACGATCCAGAGGAAGACCAAAACTTAGGTAGCAAGATAACATAGAGGATGATCTAAAATCCATCGGAGTTAAAGCATGGAGAAAGTTGCCAGAGGCAGGGGCGAATGGAAGATTGTTCTGAAGAAGCCTTTGGCTCATGACGAGCTGTAATGCCACTGATGGTGATGAAATACCTATCCACGATTTGTGTTTTATTCATCAATTGAATACTTTTCTTATGTAACTGCAACCTATAAATATATTAAAATAATGTATATTCCATTCAGAGAACTTTTTCCTCGCAGTGCGTCGCCTCGAAATACTTGCCAGATAAATACATTTACTATTATGATGGTTTCGCAGGTACCAATTTTTTATAGATAAATAAAAATATTTTTGTCTAATTTTTACTACGCTAATATCAGTTTTCTCTAACACATAAATAACTTCTTGAAATAATTTTCAAGCTATAACTGCGAAATTGTTTATTTGTTTGTGACAACAAATTGTAATTTTTTTGATAATAATATTCTTATGTTATTTTAAATTTATTATAAATAAACACCATGGTGTTTTTTGCAGTCACGTTTCACAAATTTTTATTTAATACTATGTTTAGCTAAGACAGATACATTAAAAATGTGATTAATTCTTTTTAAAACATTATCTACGATAATCAATCTAAAAAAAGTAATTTGAATGGAGAATAATGCATTTATTGTCATTAAACAACCCGTGGGCCGGCGCCACTGAATAAACATCAAAACTGCAGATTTTAAATTAGGAAGTCACGTAGGGTCTGACATAAGCAGTGTAGAAAAGTAAGTGATACGCTCACTTCAAATCGCAGTATGCTATAAGTGCGAAAACAGCCTTTAAGTAATGTTGCCAATATTTAACACATTCTTTAATTGCCAGGCACTCCAGGTATATAGCTTTTTTCCTCTTCTGTACTTCATTTAGTTTCTTAGAGAAATAGACCACTGGTTTTTCTTCATTGTTTTCCTGTGGTTGTTTTAGCATCCCTGCTATTCCTAGTAAACTAGCATCAGTATATATGTGTATCGGTACAGTTGGATCGAAAATAGTTAGTACAGATTGAGTTAACAATACATTTTTTAAATCTTCAAATGTTTTTTGGCATTCTTTAGTCCAATTAAATGGTTGACCCTTTCTCAGAAGATTATGCAAAGGATCCAATTTTATTGAAACCTTGTTATTTGTAAAATCAAATCAAAATGTACTCAAATGTTTAATACACTGACATGTTATTAACCTTAGGCGAATGTTTAGGATGTTCTAATGCAGCTGTGACATGTTATGCAGAAAAGTTTCCTAGAAGAAACTTACCAAGCAAAAAAACATTTAGAGCCGTTGAACGACGTTGTCGAGAAACTGGGAATGTGAGACCAAATAAAATAAATTCTGGTAGACCAAGAACAACACGAACAATTAATAAAGAAAATAATATTTTAAATTTACTTGATTTTTGTGAAACATTGCAACAAAGGACAGCCCACAATCCAATTTTTTAAAATGCATTCTTTTTACGGACGAGGCCACCTTTACGCGAAAAGGTATGTTTAACTCCCATAATGCACACTACTGGTGTGATGAGCATCCACTAGTCAAAAATGTATCACATTACCAACACTCATTTAAAGTTAATGTTTGGGCAGCAACTTTAGGTAACAAATTAAAAGGTTTTCATATTCTACCTGGAAATTTCAATGGTGATATGTATCTTGATTTTTTAAACAATTCCTTATTCGAGATATTAGAAGATTTAATGCTAAACGAGCGAAGATCTTTATTTTTTATGCACGATGGAGCTCCACCACACTTTGATAGAAGGTGTCGTAATTGGTTGAGTAATCATTTTCCGAATCGATGGATTGGTAGAGGTGCAGAAGCTCCGATCCATTGGCCTCCTCGCTCATGCGATTTTAACCCTTTGGACTACGCAGTTTGGTCGTATATTAAGGAAGAAGTCTATGCTACAGAAGTAAATTCACGCCAAGAATTGAAACAAAGAATTCAACGTCAATTTAAGGACATCATAGCTGATCCCCTACCGTTTAGAAGGTTAATGGGATCTTTAAAAAAAAGAATAGACCTGTGTATTCGCGAAAACGGAGGGTATTTTGAACACTTACTGTAATTGAATTTTATTTTATGTCCTTAGTCATTAATTTAATTTTCTTCTTGTGAGTTTTGTTTAATTACTAACTATTTTATACCAGCATCAATTATTACTTCATAATTTTCAAATCAAAATTTTCCGAAAACGGTACACAGTATCGAGTTTTACCAAGAGTACCTTTTCGTGTAAAATTCAATGATGTTTACTTGAAATTTTGATTAATAATTATACTCTAAAAAAAGTTATGTTGACTAATACTTAGTACGATCCGTGTAACTAGCGCCCTCTATGAGAATCAGGTATAAAAACTTGTCCAGTTCTTAGAGATATACGATTTGATGGAATAAATCATATTTCTAAAATCATGAATATGATCTTCACATTCATGATTTTAGATAATTAGAAATATCATTGATCATGATATTTCTAAAAGTACATCACAAGGTAGATGTACTGTATGCCAAAGAAACACAGCTTAGAGTGTACTAAATGTGAAAAGCGCCTACATAAAAATTTTTGTTTTGATAAATATCACTTACCTTGCTAACATATTATTTGTAACATTAGATTTATAGTTTTATTTTAAATTTTTTTAGTTTTGTTATAATATATGGAATAAAATATGTTTTTACTGCAATGATATTACTTTGTTATATGTTGTGACTTATAGATGCCAACGTTCCCATTTTGGGAACATGGTTTTTTTCTCAAAATACAGCATTTTATTTTTTTTACAAAACAAAATTATAAAAGATATCCCAATAACATCTTTTTTATGGATAGTTGAAATTTTTTTACAGTTAATGATTCGGCGTTTAAAGGGTTAAAGATATTTACTTCGGCAAATTCTTTTAATGTTTTATTCGAAGCCGCGTTATAATTTTTATACGTCGTAGAAATGGAATCTTCTGCGTTTTAATTCCTGTGAAGTGTTTGTTTATTTTCAAGTTATGCGAACAAATTTTTAATTTCGTCACTATCGTTGGAGCCGCGGTGAGAAACGGTCAACGTTATGTCCGAATTTGACTTCAAATTTGAAATGTTCCTCGTTGTTCGTGTTTTTTATGAAGACGTTTGTTCGTTTATGAAGAATATGTAGCAGTGAAAGGTGGTTTTGTAACAGTACATGCTTCAATTAATGTTTTGAGTGAGGATTGGAAGAATCGTCGTTTCCATCCTAGTTTTGTTTTTTCCCTGTTTGTTATTCAACGCTTTTGGCAGTTTGGATATGGAGTTGTTCGTTACGCAGAGAGAGTGAAGCCCTCAGTTCCAGTTATGGTTTCGGAGATTCCAGTGGCGTGTGGTTCCACAAATTCTAGTGCATTTTGTTAGTGAAAAATCCAGGTAACTTTTTGATCAAATTTTAAAATAAAGACAGACAATTTTTTTAAATAAATAATTGCTTTCGTTAAAATTTTTTTGAACTAACCCTTTTTTGAGTTTTATTTGAAAAAGATATGTTTTTGATGTTTTATAATTATTTCCCTAGTTACAACTAGTGGTTGTAATAGGCATAATTAGGCACCTCAAGTGTCGCGCTATATTAAATTCCTTGAGGTGTTTCCTGTTTATTTTTATTTTGTTTATCCCAAGAGATTAATGACCCCTTGATTTCATTTTTTGTAGTTGCCCCAATCCAACCCCTTTATCTTTTACTTATCCACAACCCCAGCTCTCCTACCAAAACCTGAGTGCCGTTCGCACAAGTAGCGATTATTTTGCTTGCCCTCTCTCTAGCGCCATAATCTTACCCCATGTGGTAGGCAAAATATCTTCGTTACAACCTAGGCATACAAATACTGTTATATATCCTTTATAGTACAGATGTGTAGTTCACCATCGAAATAGTTCAAATGAACGATATCACAGATACACAAATTCCTACTTTTGTCTCTTTATTGATGTCACTGGGTAGTCTCACAGGTATTTCTTTAGCCGAAGTCACCAATTACTTTCCAATTATGATTCCTCGGCCAACCTCGTCGTTATGGTTCCGAGGCTTCGTCATAACAGGTGTCCCTTCGTCCACAATTCCCTGTAACCGCGCTACTATGATCGTTTTACTTCTCGCAGGCACGACTGCATCTTCTTTAGCGGCTGCTTGCACAGTGTTGTCCTCATGTAGAGGAAGAAATACCTCCTCGTTACCAACTTTGATTACCTTATTCTTAAAATCCAATTGGAATCCACGCATGTTCATTACGTCCGTTCCTAATATAACATCCTCTTCGATGTCAGTAACTATAACAGTATGGACGAACTTTTCTGTTCCAATTCCTAATTGTACCTAGATTTCTCCATGAATGTTGGCATTTTCAGCTGTAGCGGTCCGAAGTCGCAACCTCGTAGGTAACAGTTTCTTACGGCTGTTTATAACTGTCGGGCGTATAATGGTTCTGGTCGCTCCGGTATCCACCAACAACTTATCTCTTTTACCATTTATTTCTCCATCTACATATACACTATCTTCACGACATTTCAAAGAAGCTATTATTATGAGAGGGTCTTTGGAAAAGTTTTGGGTCGAACCTGCCCCTCCAAGGCCGACCTGTTCTAGTTTACCTGATGGTGAGTTTATTGATTTGCGTCGTACCTAGGGTGCTTACATGAACTTCCTACGTGTCCTATTTCGCCACAATTCCAGCATCTTATGGTCTTCGTTTTCTTTTATGTAATACTTTTCATCATAATTACGCGCTGGTCAAGTTTATCTTCATCTCCTTCCTCTTTTACAGTCCTAACTTTACTGTACCCACCAGAGGCCTGCGTAGCTGACTCGTATTCGAGGGCGGCGGATAAGACATCAAATAGCGTCTTGTGACGAGCTAATCGCAGTGTTCTCTGCATTTCATGATCACGAAGACCATCAATAAATATTTGAACGGCTAACTTTTCCACCATGTCTTCGGGAGCTGTTGGATAAACATATCGTACTAATCAGGCAATATCTATTTCATATTCTTGAAGAGCCTCATCTCTCTTTTGTCTTCGAGTTTTAAGCTGCGACTGATATACATGCTCCAAATGTTCGTGGCCATATAGCATATTTAACCTCTTCTTAAGTTGTTCGAAATCATCCGTCTCCTCTACGGCTATGGTCTGCAGCACATCTAAGGTATCTCCTCGAAGAGCGATAGTCAGGTTTACAGCCTTTTTCTTTTTCAGACCATCCATTCGCTCTTGCAACTGATTCGAACTGTTCCATGTAGTTGTTCCATGACGATTTTCCGTCGAAAGTTGGGACTTTAACATAAACAGAACCTCCACTTCCTTCAAATTTCGGCCGTGCTCCCAACTTACATTTCGTCTCATCTTCTTTTGTCTCTACTGTAATTGGATTGTTTTCTCTCTCTGCTCTCCCTGTTTCCTACTTCTTGCTTTCCATATCTTTCATTTTTTCTTCGAAGGCCAACATACCTGCAGCAACTTGGTTTTTTAACGAAGACGTTCTATAGTCGAGGGAAGACATCTCAGAAGTAACTTTAGAGATTTCCAAAGTAGTCTGGTACATGAGCTGGTACATGAATCTAACTTCTTCCCGTCGTTTCGGAATAATTCGCACAATTAGTTTATTTTTAGTTTTGATCAGAAGGTAGGCAACATATGATTTAAATTCTAATTGCGACATTAAAGTTAAATTTGGTCTGACGTGCCTATATGGTATGTCTGCAAAGTGTCGGTAGCTAACGGCACAAATATAAAATAAAAAAAAATGTATTTATAAAAACACTTGCTTGTTTCAATACCTAGAAAAATGTTTGCCAGAACTTCTTCCAGCCGTTCCGGAATATTTCGCGCAACTGGTTTGTTTTTACTTTTGATCAAACGCTAGGATATATGATTTAAATTATAATTATTGACTTCGTGATAATTTTTCAGCACTTACAAATAATACTGTCCAAAAAATTCATAAATATTGGATACCGCCATTTTCCCCCAAAACTCTTTCCCCTTATTATTCCATCGTACTAATGACATTTTTGTTCTATAAAAAACTGTATCTTATTACCGCTTTTTACCGATATTTTTACTATTTTTAAGTATACAATTAGGACAAAACTCTTGCTACTAGATTTTAGTTGTATAAATAAATCGACCGAAGAAAAAAATTGTCAAAAAAAAATATAATGATTGCCCGATTTTTCTATTTCTGATAGCAGCTCTAACTGTATTACCACCGAGAACGTATTCAAATGTCTTATCATTCGATGCTATTCCATACGGTATGCTATAAAATAAATATCCATTTAAAGATTTTTACTATTTTTATACCCATATCTTCTTTGTTACTCCGGTACAGTTGGTTTGTGGTAACGTAGGGTGTCGGGAAAATAAAATAATTTTAAGAAAGTTCAATTCTTAACTGTTATTGTTAATAACGTATTTTGTCTTAAAATTGAGCACTAAACCAATTACCTCATTATCAAAAAATAAAAAGAAAAGTTTGAGTGCTGATTTTCCTGCAAGATCATGTAACGTTCTCTTATTTTCAGTATCTGTCGTCTCGAACGTCGCGAGTTGTTTCTAGATTTAGATAATATACGCTGTCTTTTCGTTTCCAAAAACTCTTGATCTTGTGAGTTATAATCAGTTGAAAGCATTGTATTTCTATACAACCTAAAAGTTTCTACAATATTCGCGAAAAAGCGAAGCTTTTTCTTTTCAAGGTTGGTATCTCCGTCAATGTCCTGTTCATCGGTAATTTCGTCTACTACAGGAGGAATGTATAGGACATTAATGACTTCTACAAGAAAACTCAAATAATATAGAACTACAACATAAATATTATGTATATATACGACAAATGATAATAAAAATATATGTCCAAGTTCACAACTGTTTCGGAATATTTATTTAATTATCTCGAGAGGTGGGTTGAATAAATTCGGAGAAATTAGGTAGTAAAACTTCCCGACAAACTTGAGAGGATGTATTTGGATGAAGGATAAGAAATATTTATTTGTTTATACCTTGACAAAAGGTTCGTCCTCGGTTCAATTATAAATTTCACGACAATATGTATCTGAAATTCTACAATCACTTAAGAGGATTATTACTGAGTCTATAATGGAATGAGAACCTTCATCTTCTTAGAAGAAGGTTTTTTCCTCCCTACGGTGGTTGGCAAAAGAGAAATATTACTGAGTCTATAATGGAACGAAAACCTTCTTAGAAGAAGGTTTTTTGCTCCCTACGGAGGTTGGCAATTATAACGGCTATTTTTATTTTTGAACTTGCAGCTCTAAACAAATCAATCGATGTGCATTCGTATTGGAAAGACTCGAACATAAGGATTGAATCGTTTTATAATGAACCTTTGTCAGCTTCTAAAAATGTTGGTTTTATTGGCATCTACTACTAATTACACTATATGATGTTAGTTAGGTAACTACTTATAATAAACTGCCCTCACATGAGCTCAAATCCCCAATTTATAATCTCACAAATAATGAATACATCAGCACAGAGGTTAATGCTTCTATCATACTAATAAACTTTGAACTATGAGCTTACAATACAATTTAATCTAGTCCGTAATTGCAACACTTAGGAAGTTCAATTAGAAAAATATATTATTCGACAATCTATTAACAGGTGAATGGACTTCAATTATTAAAATATTACTCGATATAGTTTTACAATTTTAATTATACACAGTGAAACTATAAAAGATTAAGAAGTTAAGAATAATGTGAGATTACAATTTAAGGGATTAATTTGTGATTGAACAATATCAATCAAGTAGATTCTTCAACCAAGAATTCTCCCTTCAGCCAACAGGTCTTCTTCCTTAAATCATTATCATCATCATTCTGGCTTTACAACCCTGCGTGGGTCCTAGCCTCCTCAAGAATATCACTCCATCGACAATATCTATCGATAGTATCGATGTCTTCATCGATATTATCAAGGAACCTTGTTCTGGGTCTTTCTCTCCTCTGACCAATGGGTCTATCAAGAAGCGTTTTTCTAGCTGGTTCCTGGTATATTCTATAAAGTTCGAAGTTGTATCATCTTTTCCACACTCCATTGTCATTCATTGCTCCATACTTTGCCTTAGTACTTTTCTTTCGAAACATTCTAACATGTTTTCATCACTTTTTGCTAGAGTCCAGGTCTCTGACCCATATGGTAGGACTGGGCGTATTATTGTTTTGTAGAGATTGAGCCCAAAATAGCATCTGTTGGCCGTGAAAATTCTGCAGTTTATCTCTGCGGTAGTATTATTTTTGATTTTATGGAGTGCTTCCAGATATACATATTCGTTCACTGCTTCGATGACTTCGATTTCTATAACAAGTGGTCGTAGGTTTTGTGGTTGCGTGCTTATTTTCATGTACTTCGTTTTGTTGTTTATTGTTAAACCCATTTTTGTAGCTGATTCTTTTAATGCTACATACGCCTCTCGTACAGTGTTTTCCGTTCGCCCAACAATATTGATATCATCAGCATAGGCAATGATTTGCACTGATTTATTATATATTGAACCAATGGTTGTGATTTGTGACATACGTATTACTTTTTCAAGAGCCGAATTGAACAGTATACAGGAGAGAGGGTCTCCCTGGCGCAGCCCATTATTTGCTTTAAAAGGTTTACACAGTTCCCCCGAATTCGTACTTTACATTCAACTTTTTCAAGAGTTAGTTTTGTTAAATTTACCAACTGATTTTCATTCATAGCTCTTTCATTGCTTTAAACATTTCTCTTCTATTCAGAGTCGTAGGCTGCTTTGTAGTTTACAGATATGTGATGAGTATCTGTGCCATATTCCAGTGTTTGTTCTAAAATTTGTCGCAGGGTTGCAATCTGATGAATTGTCGATTTACCTCTGAAACAAGCTTGGTATTTTCCTACTATCCGTTCTGCATATGGTGCCATACGGTGACATAGTACCGTGGAAAATATTTTATACGTTGCGTTTAGAAGCGTAATTCCTCTGTGGTTAAAGTATTCAAGGATATCTCCTTTTTGTATATCGTTTAAAATATATATTATTCCAATATTCCAATTAATAGGAAGGGATTTCTGTGTCCATATTTCTTTTATAAACTGCTGTAATGCCATTATGGTATCATGGCCACCTTCTTTATATAGTTCATCTGGGAGATGATCTATTCCGGGTGATTTGTTTCTGGCTAGTTTATTAACTACATCTTTAACTTTAAGAATCTTTGGTGGTTCCTCTTCCCTCTCGTCTTTTTCCCTTACCTCATCTCTTTCGTCTTTTAGGTTTTCTTCTTCCTCCTCTATATTAAGTACATGGTTAAAGTATTCCACCCATCTATTCAATAAATATTTCCTTGCTGTTAATAGGTCGCCATTCTGACTTTTGCATTGTCTTGTGGTTGTCTTGAATTATTTTCTGTTGATGTTAACTTTCTTATAGAATGTTCTGAATTCTATTGTTGTTCCCGTGTTGAGGTTTTCTATATATTAAGTTCCTAGTAAGTGGTTTTGTTTTTTTTTCTTTTGTGTATCCTCTTTTCTTCTCTTCTCTTTCTCTGGTAATTCTCTACAGATGTTCTAGTTCTTCTAGTAGGCATCCTTCTGTAAGCTTAATTTTTTTTGTTGCATCTATTGGTGATGTTTTCAGAGTAGCGTTCTGCAATTGTCACATCTCTCAGCTTTTGCACATTCCATTTTTTTCTATCCATTTTATTTTCTTTACTGGTGTTTGAAATTCTATTATATATTCTCAATTAAGATCACTAGGCAATGATCTGAGTCTATGTTTGTGCCTCTATAACTTTTGCAGTTTATTACGTCTGTTCCTTACCTTGAATCTATTAAGATGTGATCAATCTGATTCGTTGTTCTTTCATCAGGAGAGGTCCAGGTTACCTTATGTATGTTGTTGTCTTCAAAATAGGTGCTAGCAACTGTCATATTTAGTGCTGCAATTAAGTTTTTCATTCCTTAAATCTCTCCCTGTATTATGAAGTCTCAAATCTTCATATTTTAGTCCCCTCATCACGTGGCCTAGGTATTCCAGTTTTCTGGTTTGTATAGTGGTGATTAGTTCCGTTTCTTTACCAATCCTCTCCAGTACTTCTTAATTTGTAATTGTATCAGTCCATGATATGTTTAGTACTCTGCGGTACAACCAGAGTTCGAAAGCCTCGATGCTTTTTAAATTGCCTTTTTTTAATGGAAAACCACATTAAGATTATCATTTCGAAAAACGAAAGGGTTTTCAGACCTCCAGTAAACCCACATTAAGTATACCGTTCTTGCCAGTGGTATTAAAATATAATATTTAACTAATTTTAACTTTTTGATAATATATATAGTAATAATTAAAATTCAAATCTGTTTTCCAAATTTTCTAGAGCCCCTTCCGAGACCGATCCGAATTACGAAGAACTACGACATCGGACATCAAACGCTAGTGACAGTTCAGCTTATACAAAAATCACGGATTTAAAGGATGGTTATTCTATCGTGAAAAAGAATATTACTTTGTCGGTGTGTAACGCAAAAGATGAGCCAAATTACGAAAGCATGCAAAATGAGCATTCCGTGGAACCAAATTATGAAAGTTCTAAATCGAATAGCAGTGAGTCTGATCCTAATTATGAATCAGTTAATCATAACGATCCTAATTATGAGAGTGTTAAAGAATTGGACGACCCTCCATACGAAAGGTTAGATGAGGATTCGAGTAGGACGAATTCAGAACTCTCAGGTTGTGATAGGTTAAAAAAGATGGGTAAGTATATTTGAATATGTTTTGTGGTACTAGACTATATATATATATATATATATATATATATATATATATATATATATATATATATATATATATATATATATATATATGTATATATATATATATATATATATATATATATATATATATATTTGACGGGATTTTATTAAAAAATTAAATGAATAAGCAACTGCATTGTTGGAAGATGTTGTTGAATGGCGCTAGGAATAATCTGTTACTCTGACATACATCTACATGTTATATTGTTTTACTTCCCGCTATGTGGGATTTTACTTTCGATTTAGTTGGATTGAATTGACTAAGGAACTACAGAAAACATGTCTTTATTGTCTGACTTTCGGATTTACAATTGTTGTTCTCAACGACGGTTAAGAACCAAGCCGACGTACAAACTTCGCGGTGCGCGGTTGCCGCGTCTATATTAAAATATAAATAAAACTGTCTTTAACATGCTCCCCCCATTGGAAACTTGCAGAAGTTTTCAATCTTCACTATCTTCTACTGGTAACGGGCAGATCTTGGCAACTGATCTGCGGATGATACCACTGGAGGTTCGGATGGAGGCGACTCTAACAATTTTGTCGCTACCTGGATGCAACTCTATGATGCGACCAAGCATCCATTTTAGTGGAGGTAAATGATCTTCCTTGATTACGACGAGTATGCCCTCCTTCACAGGTTGATTATGGTACTTCCACTTGGTTCGCCTTTGAAGTTCACTCACAAATTCTTGCGACCATCTTTTCCAAAAATGCTGGTTGATTTGCTGCACCAGCTGATAGCGAGAAAGACGGGATATAGGAATACTTTCGAGTGTTGGGTCAGGTATAGATGTCAAAGGTTGACCAATAAGGAAATGAGCTGGGGTTAGTGCTAAGGAATCGTTGGGATCATTGGATAACGGACTTAAGGGTCGCGAATTCAGCACTGCCTCTATTTCAGCTAACAAAGTTGATAACTCTTCGAATGTAAAGATAATATTTTTTGTTACGCGTTTAAGGTGTAATTTTGCTGACTTTATACCTGCTTCCCAAAGCCCCCCATGTGCGGCGAATAAGCTGGTATGAAGCTCCAGGATACACCGATGTCGTTTAAAGACTCACCTAAGGTATTTTCGTTAGCGTATAAGAATTGTGATAACTCTTTGAGTTCATTATTTGCTCCGGTAAAATTAGTACCATTATCTGAGTGAATCTGCGACGGCTTGCCTCGTCTGGCGCAAAACCTTCGAAACGCGGCCAAGAAGGCCTCCGTAGTCAGGTCACTTACGAGTTCCAAGTGAACCGCTTTAGTTGTGAAGCAAATAAATAGGCATAGATATGCCTTCCAAGATTTTACTCCTCGACCCTTTCTTTCCTTGAGTTGGAAAGGACCCGCGTAATCAACACCTGTTGTGTTAAATGGAGGAGCTGGGGAAACTCTAGCTTGCGGCAGGTTTCCCATAATAGGATTTGTTTGATATGGTTTAGCTCGGAAACAATCCACACAAGAACGAACGGTTTTTCTGGCCAAGCTTCGTCCAGATAAGGGCCAAAATTTATTTCGAATTGAGGACAATAAAAGTTGTTGTGATGCATGGAATAACCGAGTATGTTCATGTTCGAAAATGAGTTTGGTTAAAACATGTTTATGGTGTAGTAAGATCGGGTGTTTTTTGTCATAAGAAAATGAAGAGGCTTGCAATCTGCCCCCAACTCTCAAAATTCCCTCCTGATCCAGAAAAGGGTTGAGATCTGAGCAACGAGATGTTTTAGGTAATGGTTTGTGATTTAACAAAGCTTGCCTTTCCTCTGCGAAACTTTCGATTTGAGCTAGTTTTGTCAAGGTTAAAAGAGCTTGATTGAGTTCGACTGACGTCAAGACCCCTACCTTTCGACCGGAACGTTTTGCCTTTAGATTAAAAATAAACCTATGTACATATGCCATTGTTCGCCTTAAACGATTGAACTTAGAAAAGTTCTTGAACGGAAAGGTTATGGCAGGATCAGTAACTAGAAATGTTACGGTTTGTTTACGAAGCTCTGGAATTGATGCCAACAGTTCTTGTTTATGACTTGGCCAAGAATCTGAAGACTGAGATAGCCATGGTGGACCAGACCACCAAAGAGACGATTTCAATAAGAATTGTGGGGTACACCCTCGCGATACGATATCCGCAGGGTTCTCTTTAGTTCTGATATAGAACCAACGATCTGGAGTTGTGGTCTGCTGAATCTGTGACACTCTGTGTTGAACAAATGTCTGTAAAAGATTAGGTTGCGTTTTGATCCAGCACAACACTACGGAGGAATCACACCAAAGAAAGATCTCGCTGATATCCAAATTCAAGGAAGCCTCTGTTTTCTTCACAAGCTGTGACAAAAGAAGCGCCCCACACAGCTCCAGCTTGGGAATTGTTAGGGATTTTAAGGGAGAAACCCTAGACTTTGCACAAAGAAGCTTAACGTTAATATTACCAGAGAGATCAATGCTTCGTAAAAATATACACGCGCCATAGGCTTCCAGCGATGCATAGCAGAAACCATGGATTTCGATTTTGATAGGACATTCGCATATAATGTGTCTTGGAATTTCACATTGATTTAGATGTTCTAGTTCTTGTCGGAACTTACACCATTTGGTATGTATTTCAGTTGGAAGTGATTCATCCCAACTAACTTTGATCATCCAAAGCTGTTGCATTAGTATTTTTCCCACTATAATGCAAGGACTGACTAGTCCAAGCGGGTCAAATATTTTAGATATGTCTGATAAAATGGACCTTTTACATACGGATCCATCTGATTGATTTATTTTGATTTTGTAGGTCAAATTATCACCTTTGCAGTCCCAAAAGAGACCTAATGTTTTAGTCCTTCGTAATCGCCGAGCTTTAATAAAGCTTCTGGGTTGGTAGCCTGAACATGGTTCAAAACGTTTTGATTATTAGATGCCCACTTTTGTAGTTGAAAGCAGCCTCTTTGTAGGATAATGTGTAGCTCATCACATAGCTGTTTGGCTTCACTTTCTGTGGAACAACCAGTGAGTACATCGTCCATGTAAAAGTCTTCCAGTATAACCTTCGAAGTTTTAGGAAATTGAACTGAGCTTTCTGAAGCCAATTCCTTAAGGCAATGGACGGCTAACCATGGTGCCGAAGCAGTGCCGTACGTAACCGTATTTAACTGGAATGTTTGAATATTGTCTGTCGACTCATCCCTCCAAACAATACGTTGTAAAGGGCGTTGATTTAACTGAACCAGGATCTGGCGATACATTTTAATGATATCTGCACAAAGCATTATTGGGTATTGCCTAAATCTTAACAAGATAGAGATAAGATCTTGTTGGATTGTAGGGCCTATTAGTTGGATATCATTAAATGACAGACCGGACGTCGTTCGACAAGAGGCGTCGAAAACGACTCTAAGTTTTGTCGTTTGATTACTTTCGTTGAACACGCCATGGTGAGGGAGAAAGTATTCTACCTCTGGCACTTTCGAGTTTTTGACCTTAGACATATGACCAAGATTATAATATTCCATCATAAAATCGGTATACATTGATTGTAACTTTGGATTTTTTGATAGACGTCTTTCTACCGAATTCAATCGGCTTATGGCAGTTTGCTTGGATTCTCCAAGAAGAGCTGGAGAGTCCTTTAAAGGGATTTGTACCACAAAACGTCCACTTTCGTCCCTAGACGTGGTTTTGGTGAAAATCTCTTCACACTTTCGTTCATTTTCTGACCATTCTGGAGTATCAGAAAATGGTTCCTCAATTTCCCAAAACTTACGAATAGAGTTATGAATATCCTCGTCACTGTTACTTGTGCTTAAGTGACAATGTACATTTCGAGGTTGACCGGTATGAACTGGCCCTGACACCACCCATCCAAAAACAGTTTTTTGGAGGACAGGTAAGTCCTTACCCAGTTTAATTTGACCGATGCTTATTAGGCTGTAGAAATACTCTGCTCCAATCAACATATTAACCTCCGTAACTTGATTAAAGGTAGGGTCCGCAAGAACCACATTGGAGGGAATATTCCACGCTGAAGTGTCTATAGGATGATTTGGTAAACTTTCGTTTATTTTAGGTACGACAAGACAAGTTAGATTTAAATAAAATGAATTTTGAGTAGATTGAATTGCGACCTGGCACTTTCGGTTTATAATTGAGGTAGTTTTATTGATACCTGTCACGGATATGTCTACCATAGATGTGGTTAAACCTAGTTTTTTGACAGTATCACTGGTTATAAAGTTTGACTGAGACCCTGAGTCTAAAAGGACTCTACACATTTGTAGATTTCCAAACCTATCTTCAACATTAACTAGGACTGTTGAGAGAAGAACTTTCGGTTCGCTTGATTTCTGACAATAAGAAAGAGTTTGTAGAGGAATACTTTCGTTTATTACTTGAGAATATTGCTGAGGAACGTTCGAAACAGAAGACACATGATTTACGGATGTATTGGCTTTCTCTACATGAAGTAGCGTATTATGACGTTGACCACACTTTCGACAAGAACCTGCAAAGCAACGCCTTACATTGTGATTGTTTCGCAAACAGTTTACGCAAAGACGATGTTTATTTACTGCCTGTGTTCTGTGCTCTATGGATAAATTAAGAAACTCCGGACAACCCTGTATAAAATGTTGACGCTGTTTACAATAAATACAAGTAACCTGTCTATTATGTTCCTTACCTTGAGTTTCCCCTGTTTGCATGTGATACGATACCCTTGACTTGTTACCTTTTGAGTCCTTTGTCAAGGATAGCGTTTCCAAAAGATCTGCTCTCTTTCTAATAAAGGATGCAAACTCTTCTAGAGTAGGTGGCACCGTTTTGTTGTTGGATGACGTTTGGCTTTCGCATTTGACCTTGGTTTCTTCCCACTCCCTGGCCGTTGTTTTGTCTAACTTATTTAATAAAATGTATATCAACAGTGTATCCCAATGTTGTGTTGGTTGGTTTAAAATTTGTAACGATCTCAAATGTTTGGATAAGCTGTCTAACATTCGTCTAAGTTCAGCTGCCGATTCTTGTTGTATATTTGAAATGTCAAATATAGCCTTGACGTGATTGTGAATCAATAGGTTGTCATTATTATACCTATTTAATAGAGTATCCCACGCCACTGTATAATTGCTAGCTGAAAATTCTATAGACCGAATGACTTGTGCGGCACCGCCCTCTAAGGATGCACGCAGATAATGGTACTTTTGAATGTTGCTAATAGATGCATTTGTATGTATAAGACTATCGAAAATGTCCCTAAACTCCAACCAGCTGTTAGACTCTCCGGAATACTTTGGTAAACTGATCTGTGGCAGGCGAACATTCGTGACCGAAACGTCGTCTGCATGATTAGACGCTTTTCCGTTATTAATTGACCCTGACTGAGAGGCAAGTTGTTGATTTTTTGCATCATAGAACGATCCTATATACCTCTTGCTTATGGCTGCAAGACTATAATGACTATTTGTGAAGTCATCACGTTGTTTGATTAATTGATCATCAATTGTATCCTCTATACTTTCGATCTCCTCTTGCAGTTGCTCGAACTCATGGAACAAAACAACTTGTCTCTCTAGTCTTAACTCTAGCTCTATTATACGCTCCTCATCGACCGCCGCCACTGAACTCCCATTTAACAACCGTTTAAAGTCGTCTAAATATGTTTTAAATTGTTCAAGCTTAGAAACTTGAGCTTCACGTTTTTTAAATAATTTCCCTAAGCCTTTTGACGCCATAATTACACCTTTCGATATCAAAATTACCTCAAATATATTTAAAATATGTTTTAAATTAAAATACAAACGTTTTATTTATTTAAAAATAGATAGCAGATAAATAATAGCTGAATTCATTAGGCATATTAATTATATTCTGAGAATTTATTTGTTTTTGGACGTTAAGAAATTAAGGAGTGCTGAATTCGCTTATATACAATTGAAATAATTCGGTAAAATGGAAGAAAAGTACAGGAATATGAAAAACTCACATTTAAAATGTACGGTTCTCGCTATCAGCTCTGTCTCTCCACCTTGCCTGGTTCACTGTACATTTGTCCAGCACTGAACTTGATTGAACGTCGCTTCTCGTTCCACAATATACGGTTGGGCGACTGCAATTGATTGACGTTCGTAGATTCTGGATTTCAATGGCGCGAATTGTAGCTTCTTGCCGGCATATCACTTTCGATGTTTTTAACACTAATTTGAGTAATTAATGGATTTCACTAAGATTTCCACAGTTTACTGGTTATCCGGCTCGAAGGACCGAATGTTATATTGTTTTACTTCCCGCTATGTGGGATTTTACTTTCGATTTAGTTGGATTGAATTGACTAAGGAACTACAGAAAACATGTCTTTATTGTCTGACTTTCGGATTTACAATTGTTGTTCTCAACGACGGTTAAGAACCAAGCCGACGTACAAACTTCGCGGTGCGCGGTTGCCGCGTCTATATTAAAATATAAATAAAACTGTCTTTAACAGTTCACCCTTGAAAACACTATTTTTTCACTCTTTACGTAGAGAAAACACGTTAAACTGAAAGTAAAAAATTGCTTTTCACTTCAATTAGAATTCCACCATTGTTCTTCACGTGTTTCGAGTTAATCACCTCCTGATCAGCAAAACTTGTGGAAGTTCAAACTGAAATGAAATGCAGTCTAGTATTTGACCGTTACAATTAAACTAACAGCCAGCCAGCAACTATATATATTCTTCCTTCCTCCAGTAAGAGACTTTGAATTTGCGATTTACCTAATTCAGCTTGACATCTAGAAAAAGTACCAAAAGCCAAGATTAAAGCCTCAGATATCAAGAAAGAACATCAGTTACATCTCATACCTAGAGGGAAGTCGTCAAGATGTTCAAAACTTTACGGTCCACCCAAGGTACATAACGCTGGTTTACCATTGCGGCCAATAGTTAATTCTATCGGATCCCCCCTACAACCACTGGCAAAATTTCTGGCTCAACAACTATAACCATATATGCAGAAAAAGCATATTCTTACGTCAACAATGCAAGTAGTGATGTGCAAATCAGAACTGACCCGATTCAAATGAGCCGAATCTTCAGAAAGATCCGACTGACCGAACCTCGAAATTAAATCTAACGGATCACGGGTCAGTGACAAACATATATATTGCGTAGTGATGTAGTTTTAAGCGAAAGCGAGGAGTCAGCTGAACACTGAATCCCAAGTTCTTATAAACAGAACCGAATCTTTTCAGATATTTTACGGTCTTGCTCCTTTGAAAGGAACGTGAATCGTGAACTGATTCATGTTCAGAGAGCAAAATATTACTTATTTTACTGATAATTATAAGGTGTAAATGATAGTTAAAAACTATACTTATAATATAAATTATCGGCAAAAAATATGTATATATTTGTTGGCTTTCCATGCGATTATTTTGGTTATTATATTTTTTTTACAGTTCTTGTATTTTTGGTCACAATGGTATTTATTTAGAGCAATATTTATGGTGTCCCCTGAAATATTTTATGTCGTGGCGTATTACTGGTTGCATAATAATAATAATTTAGTAAAAGACCTACAAGATCTTTTGTACTTTGTACATTAAAGAGATTTCAGATAGGTATGCTTAAATTAGCATGCTTAAAGAAACGTTTAGTTGATTATATATAATTAGTTTAAAAAATTAAATTTGAATTTTAAGTTTAATTAGCTAAAATTTAATAGATCAAAGTAAATTTTTGGTTGCCATAACATTTACTTGTAAGATTGAATAACAACTACATAATAACATAATGCTCTTACACTCGATTATCCACCCACCACCTATCTCTAAAATTATAAATTTGGTTTGCATATCATCTGTACTGACCCGTGACCTGACAAAGTGATGATGTTCTCTTAACTGAACCGGAACCGGTGACCCAAATCTTAAAGATGACCCGAAATTCCCGTCACTAAATGCAAGCCACTTCATCGACCGTATAACAGATGTGAAGTCGCGACATTTCTTAGTCAGCTTCGATGTGGTCTCAGTTTTCACGAAAGTTCCTATAGATGAATCATTAGAAATTATAAGCAGAAAGGATCCAATGCCACAGGATACTCTAAATCTAACAAAGAACTGCTTAAATAACACAATTTTTTTATAAAAAGCTTTGGCATTAACCGATTAGCCTGCCTTTTTTTAATTTATAATAAATGACATATATTTCATTAAGGAGTAAAGATATAAACAAGTTGAAGGAGCACCAATGGGTTTACCACTGCCACCAGTAATAACAAACCTCTTTTTGCAAGAAATAGAACAACGATCAATAGGAACAGCCGAACACAAACCCAAACTTTGGCTTAGGTACGTGGATGATACTTTTATACTTTTATAATTTACATAGAGAAGAAAAACTAAAGGTATTTACATAACAACTACCATTTTTAGATGTGTGAATAATGAAGAATGAAGACGGGCACATAAAACACGCAGTTTACCGAAAACCCACACATACCGACAGATATCTGCATGCCAATTCACATCAACATCCTGTACAATTATACCCTCATTACAGTCATTAAAACTCTGATGATACGATCCGAAAGACTGTCAGACGCAGAACATAAAAATAAAGAAATGCATAATGTGAAAACAGCGCTAAAAAACGGGTTCTCTACATATACCATTAAAAAGACTCGTAATGCTCAAGTGGACAGATTCGAACGTAGTTATAAGGATTGAATCGTTTTATAATGCCCCTTTGTCTGCTTCTTATCGATCGACGATGATAAATTTACCCCACAAAAAAAATTACTCAACAAAAAAAAATTACTCCACAAAAAAAAATTACTCCACAAAAAATGGACAGATTTGGATGTAGATGTAAGGATCTAATCGTATTATAATGCTCCTTTGTCCGCTACTTCTCGATTGACGATGATAAATACAATAAAACGTTAAAGTTATGGAGTAAAAATTATGATTTTATTGACAGCTACTAATAATTACACTATAGATGTTGGTTAGGTAACTATCTATAATAAACTGCACTCAAATGAGCTCAAATCCCCAATTTATAATCTTACAAATAATGTATACATCAGCAGAGAGGTTAATACTTCTACCATACTAACATACTTTAAACTATGAGCTTACAATACAATTTAATATAGGACGTAATTGCAACACTTATGGCCGGTTTCAGCAACGACGAATAATAGTTTATTTGATAAATAAAGTTATTCGACCAATAAAACTGACATATTTGCATTTCAGTAACTTCAAATACGACTTATTTTATCTATATATCAAATAAATATTTACTCTTCGAATACATTGATAATTTATTCTTGCTTTAAATATCTATAACAATAAAAATTCGTCAATTTATATTATCAAAACTATATTAAAACAATAAAAATATAATCAACTTAAATTTTATTTGACAAATAACTATTCATTGATTTATTTGTTGTTGGTGTAACCGGCCCTTAGGAAGTTCAATTAGAAAAAATATATTCGACAATTTGTATTAAAATATTACTCGATATAGTTTTACAATGTCTCAGTTATACACGATGAAACTATAAAATATTAAAAAGTTAAGAATAATGAGATTCAAAATTAAAGGATTAATTTGTGATTTAACACAAGAAAGAACTGAATACGTAAAACCGATTGCAAAATCTATTCTACCATATGTAAAGGGTCATCATTATCATCCGGCCTTCATTTATCACGTCCACTGCTGGGCTTAGGCCTCCCTTAAACTCCTCCAGTCTTTGCGATTTTGTGCTCTTTGTTGCCAATTTGTGGTGATACGCCCTGATGTCGTCAGCCCAACGTGTAGGTGGTCTTTCTCTACTACGTTTGTCTGCTCTTGACCTCCAATTTGTAATGTTGCTCGTCCATCGTGAGTCATGCATTCTCGCTACATGGTCTTCCCAGTTCCATTTTAGTTCCGCTATGCGTTCCACAAACAACAGCGCAATACTCGTCCTTCTTCGCCGATCTTCGTTTCTTATTCGGTCCCGCAACGTCACTCCCAGCATAGACCGTTCCATTCGTCTCTAAGTCATTCTCAATTTTGAAGCCGTAGTCTTGGTTAGAGTCATAGTTTTCGCCCCATAGGTCATGACCGGTAATACTCTGTCAATTATTTTGCTTTTGAGGCTAATTGGTATATTGGCCCTAAGTGTGTCTCGCAGTTTCCAAAGGCTGTTCACGCTAAAGTAATTCGTCTTTGGATTTCGCCTGTTTGGTTTGTAACGTTCCAACGAACATTCATTGGACGTCAATCTATGACGTGCCAACGAATATTCATTGGGTGCCAATTTGTAACCCTTCGAGGCTCAATTTGTAACATCCCAACGTTGAGCTGCTGTTGTCAACTTGTAACCGCAAACCTTAGTTTGCTGCTACAACCCGACTAACATCACTAACAACGTTGGAACGACAAATCGTTTCCCGTTGGGACCAATTTTTAACGTCATAACCCCTAATGTATCAATTGCAAAATTGCTACATTAGACGTTATACGAAACACTCCCTGGCTAGCTCACTCAGGACGTGAATATGGCCTACTCTGGCGCAACACACGCAAACAAGTAAAAAAAAAGAAACAATACACAGTTAAATTAACAGATGTTTATTAAAATATTAAAAAAAATGACTGAAAAATAAATGTTTAAATATGATATTGAATTTAAATAAAAATTATTCGACTTCTTGCTACAGTGTTACATTATAATAAAGAAAAATGTTTGTCACCAAATCCTAGGTTTTATCCTGGTCTTTTCTGCTATGGTTGTTAGCAAGCCATGTTAGCTGTGGATTTTCTTGCCCCGGAGTCAACTCTCCTATCGGAATGATAGTGCCATTCTCAGGCCGGTTGGTCTTCTGGATGTTGATAGAATTTGACCCGCACCTGAGAAATGTATCCCGGAGGTTGACTAAAATGAAGAAAAACACACCTTGCTTCAGAAAATGGTGAAACCAAAATGAGAGACCTTGCTTGGGGGATGAATAGGTGTCCAATCAAATTTAACAAAATTTTATCATTATTCGCCCAAGCAAGTCGAGAAACAATTCTTATTTATGTATTTATCAAAAGCAAATAAGTAAAAGTAAGGATATATAATATGTTAAAGCAAATGGTAATTACTTTTTACAACTGAAATATTCTAATATTAATTAAAAATCGGATTCGGTAAAAATGACAAGATATATTTATTGAAAAGCTAGATAATTTAGAATTTAGAAACATTTCTATATAGAAATGGTAGTTTGTCAAAAGTTAATTATTATTAAAATCAAAAGATATTATTAAGGATTTAAAATTAATATTTAAAACTATAAAAATATTCGTAAAACTTTTACATATTATATTAAAGAAACTATATATTTCTTATCGCTAGTTTTTTATATAAAATAAAAAACATAAGAAATATCCACAAAAATATGTACCTACTTACATACCATAATCATAAATAATGATCTTAGAATTTTCAAAGCTAAAATTATAAAAAGATTTTTATACAACAGGTAGAATCAGGAAACCGATAAAATATTATACTCTTACCTCCTAATCAGGAGACGACACAACAATTGGTTATTGTACTTTTACAGAAGTCATGAAGAAAATCGACATTTTTAGAAATAGAAGCCATTATATCGACTTTTTTATCGAACGGGAAGGGGGAAATGTCAACAAAAATGAGTCTTTGACAGACAGTTAACCAACAATGCAATGACAATTTCACTAGCATTAAACTAAACAGAGAATAAAGATGGCACCTCTCGTTCCAAAGTAACAGAAATAGAGATGAAAATAAAATTCATTCTTTAGAAACTTGAGTAAAAGATAAAAAGGATGATTATTAAGAAAATAGGAAAGGTAGATACTGATATATATATATATATATATATATATATATATATATATATATATATATATATATATATATATATATATATATATATATATATATATATATATATATATATATATATATATATAAAGAAGATAGATTTGGACGCCAACTGGTTTTTATACCAAATACCAGTAAAAATGAAAAGAGAATAAGGAATCAATTAAGTAACGACATAATGCTGATACAATCTATATCTGAGAAAATATATAGAAAAATAAGAGATACAATGGAGGATATAGAAGAATATGAATTATGACAGAAGATATGGAAATTGGAGAATAGAATTAACGAAATATATTAACATAAGAAAGAAAGCAGGCAATGTAGCAGTTATAACGCTACAATCACTGCGGATTCTTATTTCATGACCCAAATACGTATATTTCTCCACCAGTTCTACCGCTTTGTCTTGATTATTTAAATGGTTATAGGGGACCATATTTGCCATAAATTTAGTTTTGGTCAAGTTAATTCTGAGGCCCATCTTGAACATGCAAAATCCAATTTATTTAACATATCATAATTGGCCATCTTAAAGGCTTACTCTAATGCCGTTATGAATAATTTCGATAGCAATATACCTCCTTACCTTATCCCACGTTTTATTTTTATTGGTCAGCTTTTATCGTGTATTTTAACAGTCATAGTGGCATTTTTGTAAATATTGTAAATGATGAGACTGATGAGACCTAAAGAGGTTGAAATGCGTATAAGCGGCTTGCCGCTGCCTGCATCGAAATAACAATCTAATACCGTCATTATGTTTTATTTCTTTGCTCTGTTTGGAGTACCAGAAACTGAATTTGTAACCTCGCAAACCTTTTTTGGATGGTGCTAGAACGGTTACCAATGGAGACACTGCGGACGGCAGCCAGATGGTTGGTGGAGAGCGAGTCGTGGGTTCGAAACTAGCTTTTCGAACCGGGTGAAACCGGTTCGTCCGACGGATGAAATAAGTAAAGATAGGACAGGATAAGATATCTTAGAAAAGATACAGAAATAAACAAAAAGATAGATGGGTAAAATTAACAAAGACAAGATAAGTTAGAAAAAGGGCGCCACTTAACTTTTTGGAGTTAAAAGGGAAAATTAAGAAGCCCTAGAAACGAAAAAGAGATAAAGAAAGATATTTAGGTTCTGAGACCAAATCCAAGGAAAGATATCAACAGTTAATTACTAAATAAATTTGGTAAACACACTATATAAACAAATGATAAATATATTAGGTGGACTCCGTCCACCTACTTACCTACGAAACTTAAAAGCCTGATGTTTCTCCTGGTCGAAGGTATAATCATAATTTAATATAATAAGCACATGTTCAGAGTTATCATTTTATCAGGGAACTTGTTAGCAGTCGATAAATAAAATTCATTGATAAAACAGAACAATATATTCAACAACACAATAATATTTGCGGCTGTAGTTAAACAAGTAAAAAAATTCACCATCAATTATTAAATGGTGGTATACATATAAAAATAAAAAATATTATGGTTAGGAAATACCTTTACAAATAAAATAATATAATAAAATCATGCATAGTTTAAATTATCAGCGAAGAGAGCCTGATCATTCAGCTTTCATTCATCGTGGTAGTTAGACGTGTGTAAGAAAGAAGCTTGCCTCCGATAACAATGTTTTAGAATCCCAAATTAATACAGAACATGCATCATCTTCAAAGGAGGAGCTGTTAGGATTTCAAAATCTGGTTCCGGTTACAGAGATAAGTACCGCAAAACTTATTAATAATAAACCCATTATCGATAATGACTTTGCTAATGTACACACTTTAATAACAAATACCATAAACAAAGAAGTAGGAACAAAAAGGGAGGAATTTCTTTACCGACAAAATGACTTGGGATCCTCATTACGTGTATTTGGAAAATGATTCACCTGATTTTAAAGGCAGGTTAAACGCTTTAAGGATAGGTGACATTATTATAACAAATTTTACAAAAATTGATGAAAAAATGGTGAGCATTGACGCAGTAGGGAGAAATATAATACGTATAAAATTTAAAGATTATAAATCGGCCAACTATATCATATGTAAAAAAAATGAAGCAATATTTACAAAAAATAATTTAGACATATACATTCCTAAGTTTCTTTTAGTTAGACAGGGCGTAATAAGATATATTTCCACAGAATTTTCAGAAGAGTATGTTAAAGACAGAATCAAAATGTAAGATTTACACTGTAAATTTGAAGTCATTCAGCTTAAAAGATTAAATAGGAGGCAAGTAGATGAAAACGGTACTCAATATATTCCAACAAAAACATGTGTAGTTAGTTTTAGGTCACAGGTACTACCAAAATATGCAACAATCAAAAAGGTACTAAAGAAAGTCGAGCCATATAAACAAAAGGTGCTATTAGGCTTTAATTATCTTAGATTTGGATATACAGGGGGACACTGTAAGAGCAGGGCTAGGTGCGATAAATGTCAGGAATCACACAACTCAAAAGAGTGTAAAACGACCGATATAACTCCAAAATGTTTTAATTGTTCGGGGAATCATTTTACT